>OX371225.1:94104033-94286533 GCA_947310385.1 Nephrotoma appendiculata
GCTAAGACATTATTTCAGAACAATCAAATAATTGTATCTTTACATGTAAAAATGAATTTTTGATCCAGGGGCGGACCCCCCAAATTCGAACATGTCTCTTATTTCATATAACCCCTTTCCAAAACTCATTCTCGTAAAAAAATTTAAATTTTTGAAAAAAATTGTACCATGGCCCCTAGACCCCGGGGGCCAGCCTCTTTCACAATATCGTAAGGTTAATCCTGAACATGCAATATTTGCATGGTAAACATTTCATGGCGATCGGTTGAGCGACTGAGAATTCATTTTGGTATAATCAAATATATGTATCTACAATATACATGTAAAAATTATTTTTTGATCCAGGGCTGGGCCCCTCGGATTCGAACATGTCAGTAATTTCATAAAACCAGCCCCATAAACTCATGTACGTGGAAAAATTTAAAGAAAATTAAAACTTTCGAAAAAATTTGTACCGCAGCTCCTAAAAAACGGGGTTCAGCCCCTTCCAAAATATCGTAAGATTGGTCCTGAACATGCAACATTTGGATGGTAAACATTTCATGGCGATCGGTTGAGCGACTGAGAAGTCATTTTGGAATAATCAAATATTTGTATCTATACATGTAAAAATTAATTTTTGATCCAGGGCTGGGCCCCTCGGATTCAAACATGTCAGTAATTTCATATAACCAGCCCCATAAACTCATTTTCGTGGAAATTTTCCCCTAGACTCCGGGGTCCAGCCCCTTCCAAAATATCGTAAGGTTGGTTCTGGATATGCAACTTGTACATGGTAAAAATTTCATGGCGATCGGTTGAGCGGCTGAGACGCCTATTTGGAACAAACAAACAAACAAACAAACAGGAATTCATTTTTATATATATATAGATAACAACCTATGATAGTTAACGGTTAGGAGTGGTTTCTTTTCATCTAATCCAGTAAACCAGTAATTTATTGGGTATACAAATATGTGTCCGCCATTTTTATCAAAAATTGTTGTGTTGTGATGTTTTGTTCAAAGTATTGGCCATCGCTAACTACAACTTTTTGTACTTTAGAATATTCATAAATCTACCCAATTTTTGCTATCTTCATATGATGTGAACATAATAAACGACACCAAGCTGATCCCAGCAAATACACAACATGAGCTTTTTTCCATGAATATTCGGCTTGGTTGTCGATGTTGAAGCGTGGCCAGGTGGTTCTCATGAATTCTTCTTTTTTGGGTTATAATGGCGGATTCATTTTTCATCACCAGCGACTATGCGATACAAAAAACAATTTCGTTTTGCAGCTGTAGCTTTCTTAAATTAAAATTAAAGAAGTAAATCAAAGGTTCCCGCAAATGACGCTTATTCGGCTCAAAACTCAACATTGTCATAAGAATAAAAATATGTGACGCTTATACAAAATTGCAAATATGTAAAGGCTATGTTGTTAACAGATGTCCAACCTTACAATATGACGTTTTATACCGGGAAATTTTAACCATAACTTATTGGCGGCACCCTCTTTTGTGAAAGGGCCGAAACTTATCTATATACCCATACAAAAATTATAACTCATACAACTTTCCCGAAAGCTTTAAACCATTCATATCAACAGTATTGTACAATAATTTCAGAAGTAAAAGCCTGACATATATACAGAGAAACCGGGCCACCCGACACAAAAAGTGAAATTAAAATTTGTTTATCATCAATTAAGAAACTCATTTTTTTCCATTTAGGCCCTTCTCGAAACAAATACTTGTTTATGGGTAAGTTATTTGAATAAGTTTTTGCATAGTAATTTTAAATTGCTGAACATCGTCTACACGAGCATCACAAACAACCCAATTGATTTTTTTCTCAAAATATTTTAAGGTAACGCAAATATCGTTCGAGCAACCAAAATATTAAATTTACTTTGTGTAGATTGTATGACATTTAGATATAAGGTAGGTTGCGAAACTCTGAGTATCCAATCTTAATTTGGCCTCACAGAAATTATATTGAAGCCATTAAGTTTTGTTCAGTGCAAAACAGTTTTTTTGATAAGCTTTGACTTTCGCGTCAACCAGTCGTTTGTTTTTCCTCAAAATATATTTTTTTATAATTTTTATTTCAATACCCAAAATGGAAAAAACAAAAAATCTGCGCAGACATTTAAGCAGCTCTATCCAAAATGATACCAAGAAATTGGAAATTGTATTGTATTTTTGTTAAAGTGAAACAGTGTCCTCTAGTAAAAAGTTAATATACCCCAACCGGTATCGATTGTAGGATATATTTTGAAGCAGCTTGCTGAAACACACTACACGAGCATTTAACGATCGGCCAATTGACAAGTAGCGCGTCATATGTTAAATGTCGTTTAAAAGTAGATATCTCTGTATACTTAAAAAATGTTGTTGCTGTGTGAATTTGAAGAAAGGTAATATTGCGCTTGTCCTCCTAGCAATTGGCACCTACTAGCTGTTTAACACACAATGACTATATGCATGTCGATCATGCATATTTGGTGCAATTCTGAGCAACTGCAATCTTTTGAAGACGATAAAATTATGAAGCTATGAATTACATCCATTTTATAATTGACCTTGTAAATTGCACCTAAAAATTTTGGAGAAAACTAGAACTGCATTCTCGTTGTGAATGAGCTTTGATGCTCAAAATGGGGTGTGCGGTTTTGCAAAATTATAAATTATATAAAAATAAATAAATAAAAATAAATAAATAAATAAAATAAATAAAACAAATGACAAACAATTATTTTCTTCAGTATGTAAAGATATTTGGAAAGCTACCTACAGTGTTATTTCTTGACACTAGCCGCGGTACTTTTATCTTGCGTTCTATTAACTTTTCCCTCGATTTGGTATAAAATATTACATAAATATGTAATGAAATTGCATATAAATAAATCGAAAAAAGCTACACATTTATATTATTATATATTTTAAGAGTTCTAGACAGGAAGAAACATTAAATGTATTTTTTCGCTAACACAACATTGAAAACGATCAATAAATATTTCTAGATACAATCTTAAGAATCCTTACAAGAAAACACGTTCACGTACATACGGATAAATAAATGAAAAAATAAAAACAGACCAACACCAACAAAATACAAATCCACACTACACAATAATTCAATACATATCCTGAATAAGTTGAAAATAACACTAACAACAATATCAACTGAAAGAACTTTGTTCATTTGAAATCGCTAAAAAACTAAATTTTCTTCCTGTTAAGAAATTTCTATACTCGAGACTGGTTAACTATATACTGTGTAGATGGTGAGAAACGATTCTATGTTTTGGATTTTCCATTTTGTATGTCTTGTGTTGTTGCTGCCGTAACACAAGTATAAAATGGATAAATATAAAAAAAAAACAAAACGAGAGTCTTATCATACATATAAATCTTCTTTGTCGTATTATCAATACAATTTTCATAGAATCTAACATGAATTATAAAAGAAAACTGTATAGAGCATATAGAAGAAGGATACATAAAAGGATTTACTTCTATATACACTACACTACAACGTACAATAATTTTGTATTTTATTTTGTTTTTTTTTTTTTTTTTTTGCAGACAGACATCAGGAAATGGAACACTATATTTTCCAGCGTTTTTAGGTCAATATTATCGTGCTGATGTACATGATAATGTATATCGGTGCAAAGCATCGAATGTAGGTGGAACGATTTTAAGTCGTGACGTTATTATTCGTGCCGGTAAGTTTTGGTTGCATTTTATAATCCTTTTGTTTGTGATTTTCAGTTGATTTCATTTTAATTAATTAAATCGAAGGAAATGAGATAAATTTTCCAGATAAGAATTTGAAATACTAGTTTAGGGAAATTACTTTTTATCTTATCACAGAGGAATCTTTATGCACTTTTATTTAATTTATCATTTAAATGCACAACGATAAATAGTATTTTATTGTAATTTTTATCGATTTTTAAAGGTTTTTTTTTAATTAGTAATTTGGGATACTTATGGTGTTTTCATTCGTTCCTTTTCCTTAATAACTTTTTGTGTATAGCAGGTGTATATTTCACTTTTTTAGTGCAAACCAGCACTTTTTTAGTGCGATATACACTTGCTATACACAACAAGTTATTTAGTTTATAGCGTATTCATTGACAGCGAACTTTAGTTTTGCAATTTAAGTGTTGTATATTTCGGACTTGAAACTCCCGTACTATCCAGGCAATAAATAGATAAGTGCCAAATTATCAAATCATTTTGAGTAAGTCACCTCAATGTCTAAAATAATGATCAGTTTTCTATTAATTAGGTTTGTTTGATGGTGGTGAAACTTTAAACTTAAGGCTTTTTCATAACGTGGAGATCGCAATGGTTCTTGGCCAAAATCGGTCCACTGGAAGTGACAGCTCCCTTACGAGCTCTAAAGATTCAAAAATAAATTTGCAAAAGTACCGGTCCAGATAAGTTTTCCCATCTATGGCAACATCAATAGATGCTTTTGGATCTTGTGCTGATAACGATCTTGTGGCGATTGAGGTGTCTAAGCCAAGGCAACTTTACGCCAATCGTTTAGATTCTACAACCACAGCTAATCAAGTTGTTGGATTTATCTATAATAAGGTGGCAAAAAAACGTTGCAATTCAGTAAAAGGATCGTCCAAAAGAACTAAGTCTAATTTGTATTAGCTTTAGAATCAATATATCAGAGAAACTATTTTCTAAAGCATCAGATACAACAATCGGGCCTTCAAACTCGGAAATCTAAAACTCATAACAAATACAAATTGAATTCGTCCGTCGTAAATTATGCAATATTTAGTCTCAGATCTCAAATTAAACTTTTAAATCTTTTCTTGTATAATTCAGATATTGTTGAGGACGAGGTTGAATCGAATATTAGAAACAACCTTAAATTTTGGAGCCGATGTCGAGCAAATATCTCTCAATTCTTTGACTACTAGTAATTCGCAAATAATCACTGGCATGTTTGCCACATTTTTTGAAAATGTGGTATATGTCACTTCTTCGAGAGAGAATCACGATTTTGATTTTAATAAAAATCCACACATTCAATTTCAATTTGCTACCGGTGACGTTCTGCATGCTCTGTTAATTATAGATGTAAATATGAGTTGTGGCCTGGACAAAATTTACTCTCTTGTGTTAAGAGGGTGTGTGCTCGTGTCTTTTTAACCGCTGACGTACCTCTTCAATTTAAGTTTTGCAAATAGTAGAGTATTTCCTTCAATTTGGGAATCGTGTTTAATTAAGCATATTTTCAAAACTTGACGCGGTGAACTTTATCGCGGAGATTACTGCGGTATTGCTATCTTACCAGCTATTCTTAAATTATTTGAGACGATGGTCAAAGGACGTATCTTTTTCTTAATTGAAAATTCCATTTTTGTTAACCAGCATGGGTTTTACAAATTTTTATGACTTTAGCAGAAGTTGGTGATACTGTTGAAGTAGTATTTACTGATTTTAGTAAAACATTCGATAAAATTGATCATGTCTTACTTGTAAATAAACTGGAACAGCTCATGGGTGAAAGATGACCTTCCTTTAAAGTAACATTTTTGTCTCTGATAACATTTTATCAGTGATATAAATGTTGTGTCTGGCATCCCACAAGGTAGCCTAAGTCTTGTACCTTTATTATTTATTGAATTTAGATGATGTAAAACAGTACTTCAAACATTGTGGGTTTCGATTTATGCTGATGATGTTAAAATCTTTTGCAAGATTCGATATGATGTCAATCTTTTCTAAAAAATTTACAAACGGTCGACTTTTCGTCGCTGCAAATCAACACGTAATGAATTTGCTGCTGTAAACAAGTTGTGTTGTATTCGACCAAATTCGGCTGCGGTAAAATTTGCTATGTTTGTATATCATAAAAATATTGAATTTTATGTAAATTAAATAAAAACTAAATAAAAATAGAATTGGATTGCAGAGTTCTCAACCAATATATTAATACAGTTAGAGATAGCAAAACAATATTTTTTAAACATTTTGGCGTATATAGAAAAGCTCAAAAACTTTAATTGACATTAGGATCAACTTTTGTAGATATAGAGATTCTATATAGCAGAAAACCACTTCAGGAAATGACAATTTTTCGAGTAATTCGCTATCGAAATCTTGATGTGTAACTTTACGTCATCAACTTTGGTGCTGAAAGGTACAGAACAAAATTTATGCTACTCTACTGAAGTTAGCAGAAAAATTCAACAGAAAAAAATGCATTATCGACCTCCTTTGTATACATTGGTAAAAAAAGTCAGCAGAAATTTTTTGTTGGTTTTAACCGTTTTCTGTAGAAAAATAGTATTATTGACGTATATAAAATAGTCGTAGAAAAATTAACTCAATTTTCTTTGTGTAAGCACGTTTTCGGCCGAAATTCGAGTAAATTTCAATTGTTTACTATAAAAATGCATTTACATAATCACAAGAACTATTTTAACACGTTTGTTCCACAAAGACACACATGTGTGTCACTCAAGTTTCTCAGAAAACAAATGTTACATATATGTGTCACAAATTACTGCTACTTTACAGGGGTATAACTGTGGAATGGTTTGTGTTATGCCTTTTTCCTTTTCGGCGTAGTCTGTATCAGTACATGACACACACATTTGTGTCATACGGTTTCAATGAGAAAGTTTTAGTTATTGAATTATGATCATATTTCGTGAAACCCCCGACACTGATTTAGAGAAAACGACAAAAGGAGTAACGATGCGTTTTAATAATAAATTAAAATTGGAAAGTAAAAAACCCTTCCAGCCTTAGGGTTTAAAAGTTCTGCAAATTTGTTAATTAAGATAAGTTCTGGAATCCTATAGCTGTCTATTGAGCGAGTATGATCCGCCGATCGTGAGAATTCTCGCTATTCGAATATACGTGACACGGGAAAAGTATTGGTTCCGTTGAAAAGAATAAAAATTCTATAGCCTTAGGGTTTCAAAGGTCCGTAAATTTGTTGATTTATATAAGTTCTGGGCGGCAATTCTTGAAATCGGTGGATATTTCCGCATGCGGATTATAATTTACATTAAAATTCTTTATATCGATAATGCAGTTTTTTCTGCTGAATTTTTCAGCTAACTTCAGTAGAATCATTTTAGTACATATTGGAAATTTTACAGTTACAGAGCTTAAGTGAAGTTTGTGAATTAGACCATAAGCTTCACCATTTTAAATGTCAGAAAATAACTTTAAAATTGCCAAAAAATTATTTTAAATTCATAATAAACCTTTTTGTATCAATCAGTATATTTCGACGGGTCGATTTAACTAATCGATTACGCAATTCGTTCGATCGATAGATCCCTCGGATTCGAGCAGTCATAAATTTCGTATAGTCCCTTTCCTAAACTAATTCTCATTTTTTTAAAGATTAAAAAAATGTTGAAATTATGGAAAAAATTGTACCGAGGCCTCTAGATCCCGGGGGTCCAACCCCTTCCAAAATATCTTAAGGTTGGTTCTGGACATGAAAATTTACGTGGTAAACATTTACACACACAACTTATAAGGCGGGCACTGTTGATGAAGAGGACGGGCCCCTCGTTTGCTGGCATGTCTTTCATTTCATATAACCCGTTTCCTAAACTCACTCCCATTGAAATTTTATACATGGTTAACATTTAATGGAAATCGGTTGCACGACTGAAACGCCCATTCGGAACAGACAAGAATTGATTTTTATATATTTATATCTACATAACATAAACTAAAACTTTTAATTCCAAAATGAACTCTATCTACCTAAAGATAGGTTTTATGGTGGCTCTTTTAAGGAACCGGAATAAAAATATGTTGACCCATACTCGCAACACATTGCCTACTTATTGAAACCATCCAGAGTTTTCAACGAAGCGGGAAGTTTCTTCTCGCCAGAAAAGTTTATCAGGTCATTTAGCGCAGTACGTAGGAATTTTTATCTGCTTGATGCTAGACGACAACAGATGCAAAGCGAATGGTTTACGACGTATTTATCTATGAGAGGTTGCCCTCTAATACCTCACACAACCGCGTTGACATGGCTTAGCCAGATATGCCAAGCTGATACACATGAGACCTTTCTACTCATCTGCTGTTCGTTGGTCTAACAGCCTCCTTCTGAAGCATTTGTTTACAAGTAGCGTGTAGTATATTTAAACATTTACTCTGCGTAAGGGGTTATACTTCGACAAATGAGCTCATCTGCCCTTAAACTCCCCATAACAAAACCTGATGAACTTGAACTTCTTCTCAGGGGATGGTAATTATACAGGATAGTCGAGGGTTTTTGAGGTGTTTCTGTGTCTTACAATTGATGAGTATTCTGTGTTCCTGTAGGTTTACGTGGAGATGAAGTTGAGCCTTATGTTTGAGCTCTTAATTATTTATTTTCATTAAAGATTTTAGGTTTGCCAGAAAATTTAGAGCCGGCTACCATACAATAATCCGATATATTAAATTTGATTATCTACTGCTGAAAAAGTTGTTTGACTAAAATATCGGCTGGTAACTTTCGGCTGAAGAACATTGATCAATGTAATCGAATTTTATTTTTGAAATTTTGGGTTATTCTGGACTGATAGTCAGATGGTATTTTTACATCAAGGTGAGGTTATCAAGATGATGGAAGTTTGGTTTCGAACTAATGAAACATTGAATTTTTTGTATTAAAAAATTCGGTCGTCTCATCAGACTGCAGTGACCAAACTACAAAAATATTGAAAATACTTTGAACTTTCATACAAAGTATAATCACAATGCCTTAGCGAATTTTAATGATTCGCTACGCAATTGCCAACCCCTTGGTAACCTCGAATTTTATTGTATTTAACGCATACATGCGAAAGTTCAAAGTATTTTCAATATTTTTGTAGTTTGGTCACTGCAGTCTGATGAGACGACCGAATTTTTTAATACAAAAAATTCAATGTTTCATTAGTTCGAAACCAAACTTCCATCATCTTGATAACCTCACCTTGATGTAAAAATTTTATTTTTATATTTTCGCAAAGCGACACTCTCTGCATACCATTTTTTAACTTTAATAGGATCACATAAGTATAGAAAATAAATTTTTATTGCGTGACTATAGAATTTCTGATTCTTTTGAAGCGAACTATTTGTTTTTTTAATAATCCAATCTGTGTATGAACGCCGAATTATTAAAATCATAAAGTTAATTTTTTATAAACAATTTTAATATACCAATCCTTTATTCTACAATTCATTTCAGTTGTTCGACAAGACTACGATGTTCGTGTCGAATCAAAAGAAGTAGTAATTGGTAATGTTGCATTTTTACATTGTAGCGTTACCGAACATGCAAGAGACTATGTAACCGTAACAACATGGTATCGAGGCGAAGAAGTTATATTAAAAGAAAGTAGTGATATTGGTAAGTACCCACCCACCCTATCTTGGTGGGTGTGCTTTTATATTTGATTTGTTACATAAAATTGAAATTGTTAAATTGGTACTTGGTATTAAATCAAGAAAATTAAATATGTTCTTGCACGTCTTTGGTGTACTTAGTTTACAAAACCTGACACATGGGTAAAATAAATGTTAAAATTGGATGGAAAACTTTATAAGTTGACAGTGCAAAATATTTTATATGTAAAGTAACGAAAATACGCATTTATTTAAGTTATGCGCCACTCAACATCAATAAAGGACATTATTTTAAGCTTTATCATTCGTTTTGATGAGCGGAAATTTTCCCACCGAGAAAATTATTTTAACTTTGTACTATTTCTAATTTTATCTCATTATATTGTTGGATGGAAAATTTTATAACAAAATTTTGTGAATACGAGTATAAAGTTCTATTTTGTTTTCGAAATTGGGGACTAGGGAAAACCATTTTTTATTTGTATCTGAACAGTAATTTTGTTATTTGGTTTACTAGATAGGACATTGTATCAGTTTTATAACTGGCATCCTTCCTAGTATTTATATAACTTAATATTATAAGAGTATAACACCAGTTACGCTACATGTACCTACTTTAATCCCTACCGCATATACAAAAATAATGATAAAAAACGTTTTTTCACAAAACACCTACCTTACCTACCGCTTATAACACTCAAAGCCATAAATTTTCCTACACTTAAATTTCAATATAGCTTTAGAGAAAGTATGAAGAAAAACACCGCACAGCACGACATCAACATTTCGTTTAAGATCCATGCTAGGCGACGTATACTAAGATCCACATATACAGAAAACCGTCCTTTATAAATTTTTATTTTTGGAAACATTTTTATTTTTTTTATTTATATCATATCTTTATCTCTCGGCAAACAGCAATTTCCTTTCGTATACATAAGAAAATATTTTCTAAGACATAAGTAAAGAAAAGTAACAATAACAATAATGATAATAATAATAATAAATGTCTTAAGAAAATATTGAGGAATAAATCTCAATAGGACAAGAAACTTGGAAAACTTTTATACGACATTATTTTAGTTGATGTTGTTGCTATTTGTAAACAGCGTACACAACACCACTACTATTTGGTGACTTAGTTCTTAAACCGTCTAGTTCTTGAATCTCAAGAAAACAAATTTTCCAGTTTTCTAAATTTCCATTTATCAAAATTAAACTGTATGCCGTTTTATATGTTTGCCTATGTAGAAGTATTAGAGGGGTTCACGATATTTTATTTCTACATTTTATACGTTTTCCACAAAAGGTGTTTTTTTTATTTTTAGACGAAAAATAAAAAAAAAATCTAAGCTAGATAAATATTAAAATCACAAATATGTAATATACAATAATAGAAAAACGTGTTTTCAACAAAAAGTTATGTTCCATTAGTAAAATTGAATATTAAAACATGAGTGTGTATGATTTGAATATTAAAAGTGTTACAACATTTTCAATGTTGATTTATAAATATGACTTCAGGTAACATGTTACGGAAGGTATTACAAATATTTAGAAAACTATTATGCAATCGGTATTTTTCAAGTTCTATAAAGTTTCTGAGGATTTAATCATAACTCATACATCGTGACCCCCAGTAAATTTTGCACAAATAATATTTAATATATATATATATATATATATATATATATATATATATATATATATATATATATATATATATATATATATATATATATATATATATATATATATATATATATATATATATATATATATATATATATATATATATATGCCAATCACCATTCACGGTTGCATGGCTAATATACGATTAACATGTTCCTCACCAAACTGGCTTTAGAAATAAATAATAATTATGTATTACCCTCGATGACTGCACGTATGGGATGTCATCTTCTATATTATTATTATTTTTTTTTGATTTTAATCAGAATGTTGGATATCAAACTCCTGAACTAACAAATTTATTTTAAAATAGAAAAATTAACATAAGGTACAAAAATAATTTTGAAAATTTAAAAACTAAAGAAAATTATTTCTAAAAGAATAAAAAAGAAATATATAATCGGAAATTTATAATCAATTTGGACGGGAGTCCAAACGAGTGACGAAAGCACCTACTGTGCTGGAAGTCGAACTCGTATATATATATACAGCAGTTTCGAAATTTTTCCCTTTGAGGCCGCCAGGATCATGTTATGCACCATTGGAAAAGTTTTGAAAAGTAGACCCAAATAATGTATAAAAGCATGAATTTCTACCAACATTGAGTGAAGATATGACCTTCCGAAAATTGCACCAAAAAATCAGTTTTTCAGGAATAACTGCCCCAAAAAGTGTCCCAATTATTTTTTAACTAGCAAATTATGATTGTAGACGTCAATACCAATTCAACGACATCTGAAACGTTCAAAACGGATGGTTTTGACCAAAGTTATGACATGGAAATTTTTCTATGACGTCACCATATAATCTTGCTTTGGTATATAAGTTTGTCGGTACTTCTTTCATTTGATCTCATATTTTTAGGGTTTGTAGTACTTGAAAAACTAAGCAACTTTTGTTCTACAACTTTTTGATTTGGCTGCCATGTTGGCTGCGGCCGGCCTCTGAACGGCCATTTTTGGCCATTTTGGCCACGCCCACAGCGCTGAACCTATTTGACATACCCTAGATATATGCATATCGTTGGAAAGGTATTAACGCCAGCTATCAAATAGCATATAAAAAAATTTCAAAAAATTAGGGTGGAGGGTCATTTTGGCCAAAAAACTGAAAAATGAAAATCGGCCGGCCACATTGCTAAAAAATTAGCCAAAGACTTTTGGTTCATATTTTCACGATTATTAGCCACAAACCTCACCTACAATATGACATCAACCGGTTGTCCCAGAAAACTCGTATATTTTAGATATTGACCTCTATAACTTAAACGCCACCCTAATTTTTAAATAATAGATTTCTTTAAATAATAGATCTTATCTCTCCTCCCATCACATGAAGATGGAATATCAGCGAGAGGGTAGCTACCATTAATATTTGTTTCCAACTAACCCACTAAAATATGTATATTTTATTGTATTGTTTAAGGGATCAAATAGAATGGCAGCCGCATGCGGTTAGTGACAAAACAGCAAGAAACATGCAAAAAAAATTGTTGAATTACTCATTCGAATTTCTACCAAAAACAAATGCATCTGATCTAAATTTTTACTACTCTGTAACATGCACTAAAACTAAACTACATATTATGTTCAGCCGATAGCCTACGAGAATAATGTGTGTAATAAGAACACACCCGGCATAACCTGTTTGTAGCATGTGATAAAGGATTCTGAAATAAAATCTACTAAAATACTACAAAATGTAGATTGAAAAATGCATGCAAAATAAAGAAACAGAATCGTCTACCACACACAAGAAACAGTACACCAGAATGTAGGCTATCATGTTGATCGTAATAAAAAAAATTCCTGTCTGAACCTAATGATGAGACCTGACCCTACTTTTCAACATAAAAAAGATAATATAAGTCTTTACTATTTCGGGGCCAAGAGCATGATGAGATGATGCCATCATCTGCTCTAAAAAAGCTTCCATTCTTTCTCAAAATTACTGTGTAATAGCCTTCTTTTAATTCTGTGCCATGATGGAAAATGGCACTTGACAAAACATATTTTTTATTTCCAAGCTTAATTCTGTCTAAGGTACAGAAGAAAGTTGTAGACTATTAATTTTCACGTAGTATTGATCGGCAATGACAAGTGAAAATATGAGAACGCGACGCGTATTCTCAAGTTAACACTGACTTTTTCGTGGATTCTTGCACTTATCGCAAGAACTGTCTTCATTTCCCACCCATCTACCAAAATTAAAACTAATCAAATCGGATAAATTACATTTTCCACTTGTGTGTTATAATCGAATATGTGGATATCAAATAAAAAACCTCTTAACGAGGATTGTTGGAGTGACAAAAGCCGAATTCAATTCATAAAATTTCTGATATCAAATTTTGCCGAAAAAAACAATTGCATTCGATTTGTCAACGATTTTTCGGCATGTTAGTGCATTTGGCGTATTTGTTTAAATTTTTCTTTCTATGTAGCTGTCAAAAACAACAACATGTCAACGATTTTTCGGAATGTTCAACAACAACGCGCTGAATGCACTAGCATTCCGAAAAATTGTTGACAAATCGAATGCAATTGTTTTTTTCGGCAAAATTTGATATCAGAAATTTTGTGAATTGAATTCGGCTTTCATCACTCGAACATTTACCTTGTTAAGAGGTTTTTTATTTGATAAAAGAATACATGCAATTCTAATATAAAGTGGAAGTCTACCCATTCGTGAATCATTATAAAAATGTTTTTTAGGCCTGAACCTCAATACCTGAAGTCTCACCAGACAGTGCTGGTGCACAAAATTAATTAATTAATAATTTTTGCCATAGGGATTGAAGTAGAGCCACAACTTAATATAAATTAATACCTAATTACAAGGACAATTATTATTTTAAGATCAGTTATTCATAATATCAGATCAGTTATTCATAGTTAGTCGCAAGACCATCTAATTGTAAAAGTTTTTTTGACCAAAACTTGTCATTTTCGGTAAAATTTAAAAAAATAATTTGAACAAATTTTGTTTCAAACCTAATCCACAATTGTTTTGTTTTAACCGTTTTTACATTTTAAAATATGTATTTGTAAAAAGCGAGAAAGCTCGTATGGGAGCTACTACTTCCGGTGGACCGATTTTGGTTAAAAATCACTGTGATCTCCCAATTTGTAAAAAATCTTAAGTATGAAGTTTCACCCAGCTCAGTCGATTTATGTGGACTTTAAGGAACCAACAACATTTAGTCTGTACGACACCACACACGTACGAAATTTTTCATAATTACTGTACAAAAAAAGTAGTCTTTTTCGCAAAATTTTTGAAAACTGATTTAAACCGATAGTGTACATGTGGAAAATTTAATTTAGAATCTTTTAGTTTACAGTCGTTTTTTCTCGTAAATCACATACTTTTCAAAATATTTTCAAAAAAACTAAAAAGTTCGTACGGAATCTGTTTCAAGGCGGATTCATTGTTGTAGTTCGTTGTGTTCGTTCCGTTCCTTTCGTTCGGTATTTTTTCTGCAGTATTATTTTTTGGGTTCATTGTTGATGAAAAAATTACAGAACAATTTTATTTCACCTATCGCCGAAAAAACGAAATTTTGACTTTTGCAGTTTGGCGTTTTGTAGTTTTGTACTTTTCATAAACAAAAAATAATTGAAAAATTCATAAACAAAACATCAAAACACAAAATGAACAACGTACTTGACTACAAAATAAAAATATCGAAAAAATGTCTGTTTGTTTCTACTATTATATATCATGTCGTCTCTTTCTTGCCAAGTTCCTTCGGTAAAAAAGTTGAAGATAGATCAACTTGATGAAAAAAAGTTGAAGAAATAAAACGTCATTTGTGACATATGTTCTATTGGTTTACAAAAAACACAACGAACGGAATGAATACAACAATGAACTCGGCTTCATTGTTCCAGTGAACCACCACCGACCAAAAAGCATGAGGTTCCATCCCGATTAATCAATTCGGTTAGCAGTTCAGGGCCGAATTTGTATTGGAAAACAGTTTTTTGGCGAAAAACGTCATTTTCGTTTAAATTTATCTGGGCAGGTAATGTTGCAAATTTAATTTGAACTCTTTTAGTTCACAAACGTTTGTCTTGTAAATGTATATTTTTCAAAAAATATTTGCAAAAACCGAAAAGCCTGCAACGGAAACCATTTCTGCGGTGACCAATTTTTGGAAAAAGTTGAATTACTAATATATTTAAATAAAGGATAGTAGTACTTCAAATTTAACCATAATTTGGTCACCAGAAATGGCTTCCGTTGCCATTTTTTCGTTTTATGCAAATATTTTTTGAAAAATATGTCATTTACAAGACACTTAAGAGAATGTTAAACGAAAAATCTGCATAAACATATAACTTTCTGGAGCATTGAAATCAAATAAAATCAAATTTTATTAAATTTCAGTTTTATTTTTTAACAGTTTATTCCTTTAAAACCTAAAATGTAATATGTAGTTAATAATAATTTCCTACCCGATTTTGATGAAATTTGGATTCTTAGAAAAACTTGTATTCTTAATTTATGTTTTAGGACGAACATATGTCTCGGAATTACGCCATTTCTTAACTGATAAAGTAAACATTTGTTATGATTGGAGAAAATGAGTATCTTAATAGGAATGAACTGGTCGTGACTGAAATGTAGTAATTAAACTAAGATTTATCAATTGCTAATGCCTCTTCATTAATAGAAATTTACACACCTTCACTTAGTTTGCAATTTAAATCTAATGGTCTAATTCACAAGCTGTATGTAATAGCCTGGACAGACTGCGGATTAGTTAAACGGGTTTAGCATGATTATATCAAGTACTACTTCTAAGGGAAATAAGAATTTGCTAGAGGCTTTTCAAATTTTTCATAGTGTGGCATTTATTTGAAATTTATTTCCTAGATTATTAGATCGAATTTTGCTAAACCAGTTTAACTAATCCTCAGTCTTGTCCATGTATAAGCTCTGTAACAGTAAAATTTCCGATATGTACTAACAAGTTGTTCACAAAATGTTACACGACTTTATAAACGGAGTAAAGAACTTGCAAAATTATCATTTTTCTCGACATATTTGTGTATGCTATTAGTAATAGTATTTCTATACCAACAAAAGACGTTATAGCCTGTACAGACTGAGGATTATAGCCTGTACAGACTGAGGATTAGTCATACTGGTTTAGCAAAATTAAATCAAGTATCCTATGAAAAAACTAAAACTTGCTTGTAGATTTTTTAATTTTTCATAGTATGTCAAACTGAATTGAATTTCATTTCACGGCTGTTTGAAAATGAAAATATGATTATGATTATTACCGCCTCATTTGTGGCGGCCAAACCCCTTAATGGGATAGAGTGCCAGAGAGAGAGAGAGAGAGTTTAACTAATCCTCAGTCTGACAGGCTATTAGTGTCATTTCTATTTTCCGAGTTTTGCTGATGTGTTTTATTTTATTGAGATTTTTTACATTTCTTGTATACGCGTAAACGCAGATTGTAAATATAAATACATACAGTCGAAACAAAATGTTAGTTTACAATATTCACAGAATTTTATTAGATATACAAATGAATGTCGACAAGTACACCAATTATATTATTTGACAACTAGACAACACATTATTATTTTTAATTAACTTATTAATCAATTTTCATATACAATTGTATTATGATTTATATCGCAAATTTTCTTTATAACTAATAGAGTAGATGCTAAATCGGTAAATGCGGTAGGGGAAAATTTCTATCAGTGATACTATTATGGCTGTCTATGAATTGAGATATGGGAAAAATATTTTCATAGTATTTTTGTTTTTCTGGCCTTCTGGTGCAATTTTTTGGTGAAAATATTTTACACATAGTTAAATGAGAAATTATTTTTTACTAGAAGTGCCCCATTCCGTAAATAACTTAAGATGGCTTAAGATAGCTCGTGTCTATCGAAATCGATTTTGACGAAGATGACCTTTTGTTTTTATTGTAAAGAGTAGACTAGATGGCACAAGAAAGTAACATGAACATTATTTATTCCTATAAAAATTCTACTTTATTCTTTATATGAAAGAGAATGCAACCGTTAATTTATTATTTGTTGCAGATTAGTCGGCCTTTCGGTCGGAAATATTTTTAAAAAAATAATATTCAAAACATAAATCATATGCTGAAATTATTATTGGCCTTATCAATGGCTTCTGATAAATTGATTAATTGATAATGGTATAAAAAATACCGAATCGTATGGCGAATAAATAATAACTTCAGGATATGATTTATGTTTAGAATATTATTTTTTAAGAAATTCCGAAAAACATGAAGAATTGACATGAATTTTACATTATTTAATCAGCAGGCTAGATAAATATAATTGAAATAGTACCGAAAGGGCCAATTTTTGGTCGAAAATTTCTGGCCGAATTACTAGTAAACAAAGTGAGGGGTTTTAGCTTTGTTTCACACACTTACTAGATGTAAATATTAAATTTTTCCGAAAATATTACGATTTAATATTATACAACTAGTATGTACTTAAAACTTCAGTTAGCTTCCGAACTTGTAGTCTCAATTTTCGACTAAAACCCATGCACCGTTGCTTTCGTGAGACATTTGTTTAATAGCAATGCGCATAAATTAAAAACGATTGTTTATTTTCAAATTATATATGTAAACACTCAATCAATATTTACAATATTAAATACACCTCAATATTTAAATAATGGGATGGTTTACTTACAATATACAAATTATATATACAATTCACCAAAATACGAATTCTTCCATACGCTGCACCTTCTCCAAGAGTGTTTAATAAAAAAGTACTATCTCCTTTAAAATATTTGCACACAAGTACATACCATCTTGTATAGAACTCTCATGTCTACGTACAATACATTAAAATGGAAGATTATGAACATTACAATTGTTTTAGTGGGTTATTGTTATAATTCGCTAGTTTGAAATGTCGAAACAGATTATTTAAACACATTATTATTATCTCACATTGTTATTATTGTAAACTTTGTTTTACAAATATTATTCTTAAAAATCGCGTAGCACATTTAAAAGCGCCTAAAAATATCACATTATGAAACAATGTACTACATTTTTAGCAAATAAACGATGATTTTAATGCGCCATCATTGGCAAAATTATTATATTTATTTAACAGGGAGCGCAATAATCAGAGATAAATTTATTTGCCAGCCATATTCACAATTAATAGATTAGCGTAAAAATTCCCTATAGATCATGTTTAAAAAACAATTAACAATACAACAAACTAACAAAACCCTAAATAAATTAGATATAAGTTCCCCATATACTCGATTATTCTTCCGCCTCCTCGTCTGCTTCAGTTTAATTGTGCGAAATTATATCCATTCATTGAGAAGATAATGACGGTATTTACAAGTATTTATATATTTATGTGCACACAATTGTTGGTCATATCACTAATTTCACATACAATTGATATATGGGTAGAAAAACGTTAAACAACAACACCAATTTATATTCAAAGTGGATTTTACCATTATAAAACCATAACAAAAAAAAAAATTGGAAAATAAATAGTATTGAACTTCCATTTTCCAGTTCAAATACCAACAAAAATTAAAAATATAAATTCTAGTTCATAGAAAAATAAAAACTTGGATCAATAACAGTAATGAATGTTGTAGAATGGGAAATAATAGTTTTATCTCGTTATATTATTAAATCGAAACAGTAAAACAATTTTCAAATTTCTCTATTGTTTGGGAGCAATCGAAGCAATACAAAACTAAAAAATTATTTTCCCATATGCATAATATGGGTTGCTTGGGGATACAGAAAGCACAGTGGATGTTTTGTTATTGTGTTCTGTACGTAAAAATGTCTTCTTTTTACCAGCCCAAATCAGACCATGCTACGTAATCTATATACGTACTCGTACATCTGTATAGCCCTAAACAAATATATCTATCTATTTAGTTATTATATCCATATATCGATTGATCTATTTTCTGTCTATAAATCTCTCAATATCTAAACTCTGGATCTAGATTGTAATAGTAATTTGTACGTTTGAATAGAATTTCGTTTTGTACTTAAGGGATGGATGGATGGTATGAGAGATTTATGTGTAAACCAATTCTAAAAATATGTATTTTATATTTTATCTTCATTTGGAATGTTGTGTTAAGGATCATTTATTTCTAAATTTAATT
The DNA here is from genome assembly GCA_947310385.1 of Nephrotoma appendiculata. Classification (NCBI taxonomy): domain Eukaryota; kingdom Metazoa; phylum Arthropoda; class Insecta; order Diptera; family Tipulidae; genus Nephrotoma; species Nephrotoma appendiculata. The sequence continues at coordinate 94,123,290 of OX371225.1, forward strand.
TATTCAATAGTTGCTACACAATTATATTATTTTTGCTGAGATGGATACTGATCATTACTTATAGATATATTAGTTGCTTTCCAATCGGCCACCGCAAGTACTTATAAACACTTAAGGTTTTTGTCTCTGCTAAAGTAACTACTCACAACTGTTCTACCTTTTTATTACGAGTAGTTATAAGCGGTTATAACAAAATTTTCCGCTAGGTGATTGTGCGTAGTATTTTTCTGTCAAAAATATAATTGAACGTCGTATGTGAAGCGCTAATAAAATTCCGGTATAGATATTTTTTATTAAAAAGTTATCACAAATAAACTACACATTTATAGGTTATGTTTTGCTTTTGTATTTTTTGTGCTTTCCAATCGACACTTTAGCTAATATTCGCCATTTTTCGCACTTACAAGTACTTGCGGTGGTCAATTGGAAAGCAAATATTATGTTGAAATTAATAAAATATACTAGCTTTCGAGAAGTAACATGAATTTTGTTAATCACGAATTAATCGATAGATTACTACAAATAGATTCGACAAACCAACAAGAGTATGATAATACGAGTTAGGAGCAGTAAATTGCAGACAAATTAACTTGACTACCGATGAATCGCAACATACGTAATCAAATAAAAACTTTAAAGACTTATAAAGGGTGTTTTAGTTCATATATAGAAATTTGAATTTAAATAAAACACAGATACATAATTTTAATGGCCAAGAATGAGACTTTATTTGAAAGATAACTCTATGTCTTTTTATTGAGTAGATTACACACATAAAGTGATGCTAGTTTCGCTGAAATATTAAGAAAGATGTGTTAATTGAACCGACATCACTTACTGTAACGCATACTGTTACCGCAGGTATACTCGATCAACTGATATTATTCCTCAAACTTGCTTTGTTCTTTTTTCTGCTTAGCATACACACAGATTCCGTACAGTTTTCATTTTGACTTCATCTACATTCCAGGTATCCAGGAAACAATGCGTTTTCTTTTACTGTATATCGTAAATCAAAATGGAGTAGCCACGAGTGTGATTGTCTGTTTCGATATATGTACCTCTCGCTCAAATTGAAATTTTATAAAAGCGACTGATAATTTCGGCATTAATCAAATTGCACATTTATGTCATGTGAATATCCTCTATGTTTTTTTTTTAAATTAAACAAAATTTTAAACACAAAAGCCCGGATGACCACCGGCCCAACTTAAGAAGGCTCTTCTTTACAAAACTGCTCATATACATGGTGTCACGACCCACAATCAGTTGAGAACTGTTCGGAATACCTTAAGAAAAGCACTTTCTGAAAACCAAATTCTCAAACTATGTACAATAGTTTTTCCTCAGCTTGTCTGTAGTCTTAAACCTACTCGTTTTGTAAGAAATATCAGAGATATAAATAGCGATTAGAATCAATACATACCAATTACATCAAAGGTACGCTAAACTAAACAAAACAGAAGTTGAATGGATGACCTTAGTCAAAGAAGATAACTATTTCTCATTGGCTCTATCTCCTAGGGAAACCATAATTAGATCCACAATCAAATATATCCGATCTGGAACTCCTCCTGGTGCCGATGGCATTTCATTGAGAACTTCGAAATTTATTTGAGTGCTAACTGTACGAGCACGATGTTATCAAGCACTTGGTGTTGTCTGGAGGATAAACTCCTTATCAAAATGCATAAAATTACCTTTAGGGTAGCTATTGCAAAGTACTACTATTGCCCTAATGAAAACTTATGGATTAAACTCATCAGGCCTCACCTATGTGAATCGCCGTCAACTCAGGCAATATGAGATATTTTTGTTAAACAATTAGTTGAACTTAGCGTCAATAAACCCAGCGCAAAATAGGTTAAAGAATTACTAAGTGACAAAAAGAGCACCTGATAATTAAAATTCAAAGAATTAATATTTTTTTTTATTTTAATATCCCTGCAATCGGTTCTGAAGCCAAGGCTCTCCCAACTCTTTCGCGGTTTGCTTTTTCCGTTTTAAAATGTGTTCCATTTCATCACAGAACGTAATCTGTTTTGATGAAAATTCCCTTTGCATCCTACCCCCATCGGGATTCAAACCCGGTACCTCCCGATCCAATCGCCACGCCTACGTACATCTTCGTGGGCCAACTGATATTTTAAGTAACGCATTATCATGCACAGCTGGAGCAGAAAACAAGAGTGCCCTCGTTTCAAGAGCAATGATTCACTGACTCAGGATTTGTATTATACAAAGCCAACTAGCGAATGGATCGGAGCGAATTACAGAATGCAGCTCAACAGATATATTTAAATGAAGCATCAATACTGAGTACGGCGATAAAGAAAATGTTTGACATATGTCACTAAATTAATGTATAACATAAGCGATCCAATTTTAATCCAGTCATAAAAGCACCGAAAAATAACTCATGGTGTTATGACACTGACTATAAATTCTCAAATTGTTCATGTGATTAAAAATAAAAATAGAGTAGGGCGGACAAGTAATGTACAAATAATATAGCTTACTTTTGCAGCAGTTTAAATTGGGCAAATCTATAAAAAATAAATCAACTTTAATTATTTTTTGACGTATAGTCATTTTTTAGTAATGTGATTTTGTGTATAGGTGTATAGTACAAACATATTTCAAAACTAAATATTGCAGCGCACATTTGAAACGCGATATTTTAAAACGAGATATGACAAAACGCGATATTTCATGGAACAAGACATTTCAAAATGCGATATTTCAAAACGCGATAAAGTACAAAACGCGGTACGGTACAAAACGCGATATTTCAAAACACGATATGGTACGAAACAGGATATGGTACAAAACGGGAGTTTAGGATCGGGTTATATCAGGCGGGTGAAGGGAAAATTTAATTTCAGTTTATAGGAATTTAAAAATCGATAGGGGCGAGAGTATATAAGACCGGTATCAATCGGGTCGCTGCGCTCCCGTCGCTTCGCAATGGACATTCTGTACCATAACGCGTTTTGAAATATCACATTTTGAAATATCGCGTTTTGTACCATACCGCGTTTTGTACCATATCGCGTTTTGAAATATCGCGTTTTGAAATATCGCATTTTGTATCATATCGCATTTTGTACCATATCGCATTTTGAAATATCGCATTTTGAAATATTGCGTTTTGTACCACATCTCGTTTTGTCATATCTCGTTTTGAAATATCGCGTTTTGAAATATCGCGTTTCGAGCGGATCCATAAATGTACATAGTGTTTAAATTAGTTCTCTCTTTTTCGCCTTAATAGTTTTACAGCACAACCTATAGTCAGTATCATAACTATTCTGGCTTTCCCAGGGAATTGGGACGGCTATATGTATTCTGGCTTTCCCAGGGAATTGGGAAAATATTTTGCTGTATTTCCAAATTGCATTAATTCCCAAATATTTATTTCCCGTTCCCAAATGTATATTCTGGTAGACTGGGAATAATTTTTCGGGGAAAATTATTTTATTTTGGTTTTTATAAACTGAAACATATATTACGACCTTATTAATTAAGTTTAATTTATTTTTATTAGAAAAAATAATGTTTAAAATTTCGAAAATGTACGAATTACAATTTCCAAAAAAAATAATGGGAAAAAATTAACGTCAAAACTGCTATAAAATGGAATTATTTTTTCGCAATAAAAAAATTCCCAAACGCCAGAATACACTTTGGGGAATAAAAAATTTCCAAGTGCTAGAAATACGTCACTAATTCCCAATTCCCTATTCCCGGGGAAAACCCGAATAGGGCCACAGTGGCCCTATTCTGTCTTTCCCTGAGAATAGGGAATTGGGAAAAATATTTTCATAGCATTTTTGTCTAAATTGTATTTTTCTGGCCTACTGAGGGAACATGTTTGGTGTTAATATTTTTGAAACAAAGTGAAATGGGAAAATATTTTTCAAAAGTTTCCCAATTCACTTTGTTTTGAAAATTTTTGCACTAAATTTATCAGTAGGCCAGAAAAATATAATTTAGACAAAAATGCTATGAAAATATTTTTCCCAATTCCCTATTCCCAAAAAAGACAGAATAGGGCCACAGGACGGTGAGAATCGAGAATCGATAAAAACAGAGCGAAGGAAATATTCAAATTTTTATTTAATAATAAACTTAATTTAATTTATTTCTAAGTGTTTGCCATATAATTTTGGAATAATAAATACAGAGTTATAATAATTTTGCGAATCCGTGGAAATCATTTAGATCAAAATTTAAAACCTATATCACTTGTTGATGTATGGTATTTCCCATCAATTAAATGATGATGGACACGTGAAACATCATTTCGCCATCAGAAATCAACTTTCGAATGCATTGCCCTTGAACAGTTGTTTCAAGCGCGGCTACTGCTCAGGAGTAAGGGGTGGGGTTTTCAATCTCGCAAAACGTTCAAAGCTTTAACGTTTAAAGTTGAATTGTAAATCTGACCCGGACGCTAACGTTATTTCCAGAATTAAAAGAAGAATCTCATTACCAACTAGAGTGGGTAATTCATTTTGAACACAATATGTCAAGTAAAAATTGAGACCAAAAAAAATAAGACAAATGCGTTTTTAATTGACAATACACCCGACTGAAATCAGATGAGGAATACTATACCCGCCATTGTTGCCACTTACCTAAACCTTAATTAATTGGTTAACGAATTCATTTTTGAAAAATCATAATAATAATAATAATAATAATATCCATAACTTTACGAGAATTAATTAATTAGGATTATCAATTATAAGTTACGAAAGAAAAAAAAATATGCAAAAATTCAAAGGCGATAACCGCTACTTAACATATACTAGCTACACCTGTCCTAAACCTAGCACTCTTTTTTTTAATTTTTTTTATGTTTTAATCTATGTAATCTGTTGTGTGACCGAAGCACTCCCAATTCTTTCGCGGTTCGTTTTTCATGTCCTATAGATGATGATGATGAGCGTTGATTGTTGATATTGAACGTAGTTGATTTTATTGAATGTATGTATTACAGCGAATACAATCCATAATATTTTAAAATCGTACTAATTACACCATTTTACTATTATTAGAATTAGAAATATTATGTTGTGTTTAAATTGAAAATTATAATTGTGATTAATAGCGTTTTTTTATACTACAGTCCACATGACTTAGTTAATTTTAAGTAGGTTTCAGTGGTTGACACTTAGACCATTTGTTTGGCCCATTGTGATACCACGCATTCACGCCACATCATTAACCCATTCACCTATTCACCTACTCACACAACTACAGTATCCACCTGCACATTGCAAGCTCCATGTCAATCTGTACATTAACATGGACGGTGGGTCGGCGCTGAATTCTGCACTCCATCAGAGGGTCATAGTTGTGTTTATTAACATCACCGATTGTAATTGATGATGAAAATTCGATTTGCATCTAGCCTCTGATGGGATTCGAACCCAGTACCTCCCGGTCCAAGTGCCGAAGCTTTAACCACTGCACCACTTGTCCGGTTAATTTTAAGTAATTATGCTTAAAAATCTTTCAAGTAGGTTGTCTAATTGTGTTATCAAAATTTTCTGTATTATCGTAGTATTTTAAGATCCATTCAAATGTGTGTTTCAATGTATTCATTAAAATCGTTGTTACGTATAATTTTAATTCACAGAATTATTATTTATTTATACTTTATTATTATTGAACAGAGAAACAGTTTTTATATGTCCTTAGTGCCGTTCGTAGTAAACACCTCGTTTAGTTTTAGTACTTAACCGAAATTACGTAAACCACGGTTTTAATGTTTAGCAGCAATGTAGCGTAATTACATAGTTCTAGGGGTTTTCGTATATTAATAACTACACTTTTCACATTGGATATTAACTACACTCACTTCAAGTATTACATTAGTAGTTTATTTTAGTAATAATTATTTCTGTCCGTACGGGCCTTTTTAATGCCCTTGAGACCACATGTACCTTAACTTAATTTGCACATTTATTTTTCCAAGAAGATTTTGTATAAGCATTAAATCGCGCCCACGTAACATTCTAATACAGAGTTCCGTAATTTTCAACACACGAACAAAATTCATAATTCATAATTTACCACCGGTGTTATGTACCACCGCACACTTAATTTTAATTTCCACATTACCAAAATTGAATTTAAACAAAACTACCAAATATTATATTCATACTCGTATATACGGATTTAATTTAATTTAGCTTTTTTGATTTATATAAAAATTAGATCAGAGAACTTTTAATTTAAATCCGGTTACAACGTACAACACTGAATCTTGTTTTCAAAAAATCTAAACTTCACAACCAAATTTGCCAACCGGACCGGTAAATTGTTTTTTTATTATTGCTGAGTCGCCTATCTAGTTGTGGCTCATCTATCGCCCAATCCAGCTAGCTTAGGGTTGAACTACAGTTTGTTTGTAACATAGTGGTGAAGAGTGCAGTTTTACTTGGTAAACAAAGTCTGAGTTTATTCCACAAATGATATTTTGTACCTAACCCATTTCTTAAACCATTACATTCTGCTTGCTAAATTTCAAAAGATCGAATAAAATATTACCACACACTCATGCTAATGAATTCTAATGCAAAATTCTAGCACATGCATTGGACAATACATAACAATAAAACTACCCAAATTCATGTAATGTTTATCCTCAGACCGGTATGGTCATATCTTATAGAACACCTTTCAATCCCAAAAAGTTACAGGAGCCTTTGAACACAAAAAAACTAAATATAAACAGAAGTAAAGCTGTAAACAAAATTTTTTCAAAGTAAAATATGGAATCACGAACCGGTTTTATATTTACCAAATGTACAATTACAGCGATAATCGAAACGAAAAGCTAAAAACAAAAACATTATATATAAAGCCAAAGAAACACCAAACATATATTCGAAGACCTGGAAATTCTAAGTCTATTATTTAAGTCGTAAAATGTGTTTTAATTTTGGGGTTACTAAAGGGTATCCCACAATTTCCGGAAGATTTTAATTAAATAGAAAACATTTTTTGTTCAATTCTATTTTTTTTTATTGAAACATAAAGTACATAGGACAGGGTTATGTATGGAACAGCACATCAGCCAAATGTGTCACCGCTTTCGCACAGTTTTAAAAAAATCAAATATGGCTGAATTTCATTAATGCAGCGTTGAATCCCCCCCTTCAATGCACGGGTGGATGTGGGTTTGTTGATATAGACCTTTAACTTAAAATAACTCCATAGAAAGAAATCCAAAGGTGTTAAATTGCATGATCTAGGGGCCAATTTCCATTACCGAAACGAGAGAGTACAGGACCAGGAAACGCCTCAAGCAATAAATTGGGTTGTTTCACGGGCTGTATGGTATAAGACATCGTCTTGGTAAACCATCCACATCAATATCATCCAATTTAGGCAGATAGAACTCGGTTATCATGTCGTATCGAGCACGACAAAAAAGTATGGTCCATTTGACGCTTCCAGCTCAAAATCTGCACCAAACAGTGAAACGTTGTGGATGTATTTGTTTTTCGACAATCACATGTGAGTTCTTTGAACCCCAAACACAGCAATTTTAATGATTAACGAAACCGCATCAAGGTGAAAATGAGCTTTATCGCTTAGGATGAAAGCATTCAAATTTTCATTATTTTTGAAATATTGTTCAACAATGAAATCGCGTTATTCTTTCGTGTAGTGCTTCATGTTTTTTAACCCTAAACTGCCAGATGTCCAACTCTTTTCGTTTTTTGGTTGCAAACTTTAAATTAATTAATTTTTTATTTCGTTCAAATCTTGCGTAAACTTTGGGACTTCCTTAAAAAATTGGTTTCAAACTTTTGTATGCAGCTTTAGCTCTGTTTAAATTACTTTTCTCTGTGCTTTGAGCATCTTTCTAACTCAAATGAAAAATCTCCTTCGATTGTCTGTTCTAATATAAAGTATACTATGTATACTTGAATAGTCTCAATTATTTATTGTAAATATTGTGTTGTGTTGGAATAATTTAATAAAAGGAAAGAAAAACACTTTTTACCACTGACACACTCCTATATTTAACCAATTAAAACATTCGACTAATCACATATACTATACATATCGCACTCGCCATTATGATTATTAGTTTAGTCAGACAGGCATTCATATAAAATCCTTAACTCCAACCAGCAAAAATACAAAACAAAACTATTTTTGCAAATTACCATGCCGTCGCTGGATGCATGACCCCTTATAAAACCACGTGTATATACTCTCGAAGCAAAGCATCCAGGAATGTGCAACCGCTTACAGAAAACCATACTATACATGAGGCTCACTGAGCTTCGGTTAAATTTATGGTGTGAATTGCTTTAGTAAATCTTCCTCATAATTATGATCATGGACAGATACACATTTGCACAACATTTACAAATTGTTAATATTTTGTGTAAAATAATGAGTCTATTCGGGCTATACGTTTTGCGCATTACATGAAACTTATGGTCAACATAATCGAACTACAGAGCATACTATTCGTAATCTAATTAAAAAATCGGAGGTTTAAACGTGTAATGCTAAGAATCCAACCCGTCAAAAACGTAACCGTACTGCTGGAATTATCAGGGCTATGAACCAAAGTGTGAAAAAAAATCGAGAACAAAAACGTCGTTCTCAAGAACTTGGGTTTTCTTATAGCAGCACATGAAATATTATTCGTAAATATTTGGATAAAATTCATCTGCCCCAAGAACTTAAACCATATGACCAGTTATTGCGTAGACATTTTGCACATTGCACCCATCAAGCAGACCCATCATCTCATGGAAAAAACATCTTCAGCGCAATGAAAACTGTTATGGTCTATCCAACTTCACGGACCATATTTTTTTGAAAATGAAAATAGCATTATAGTTACCGTCATTAGAGAATGCACAGACACATGCTTACTGATCTGTTGTGGCATGAATTAGATGATTTCTACTTGAACGATATGCGGTTCCACCAAGATATACAATCAATTTATTGAGAAAAAATTTTAATGACCGTGTAATCTCGAAAAAAACCTGATGTGAACTGGCCACCAAGATCATGCGATATAACTCCATTGGACTTTTTTCTCTGGGGTTATGTTAAATCATTGGTTTACTCCAATAAACCGCAAGCACTCAATGACCATAAAAACTTACACGTTACAACTTATTCGTGCTATTGATGAAATAAGTGCAGATTTATGTGAAAAGTGGCCAAAAATTTGTGTTCCAGAATCGAATTTTTAAAAAATCCAGAAGCGATAATTTAGATGAAATCATTTTTAGATAAAAATGTCAAGAACCAATAAATAAAAATTATGTTCATATCTTATAGCGTTTTATCTTTATTTCAAATTAAAACTATGTAGCTCTTATTTGATCACCCTACGAGAGTAGAATTTATTATCTAATGAAAAGCAAAATCTGGTAGCCTTATAAATTTAAATCTAATTGATATAACGCAAACATAAAATGATGTCAAACTTGATGATGTCAAATAACATTTAAACTTTTTAAATAAATATATGATTTAATTAAGAAAATTAAATTTATTGTAATTAATAATTGCATAAAGCTTTTTGTTGAAATATCAAATCATAAAATTTAAAACTACGGTACTACTGCTTTTAGATAAACATGAGTATAATTTAATCTCGTTAAATAAATTTTGTTCAAATAATGTCAAATAAAAGTAAAATAATTTATCGAGCAGTAATAAGGCTAATTAGTAAAGTAAACGTTTAATTAACATGCTAAGTACTGTTTTTGTAATAATGATATATAGTAATTAATTAGATTCATCATAATTAATATAATGATAAAAAATTCAAACGACGTATTTTTTGTTAATCACTTGAAAAATGTCACGTTTCATATTATGATTTTACGATTTGTACGGTAGGTAGATACGAGAAATCGTCAAAATTAATTTATAGAATAGTCACAAAAAATGTATTAAGTGCTGTAAAAGCTACTCATTATTATATGCCTTTATATAGTTATAGTATGATCCAAACAATAATTCAATCAATGTGTGTATCCTTAAAAATGAAAAACCCTGCTCGATACCTACAACAAAACATCACTTATGTAGTAAATGAATATATATGTACCTACAATATACATATATATATATATAGGAATAGAAGTATATAAAGAAAAATTATGATAATAAATTATAATCAAGTTGTTTTTGTTGTAGTGTTCAGTTTTCTCTCCATCCTACAAAATTATTTTCCCATCATAAATTTCGTTTTATTGAATTGACATAAATTTTACACAATCCCTCACCACCCTTAAGTCTGTGTTATTATGGTACGTATGTACTTAAATCATCACACGAATATGAAAAAGGAAATTTTCTATACCTATTTTAGTATATATATATATGTAGTATGTACTTACAGATACGAGTATATAAACCATCCCATTTATTATTATTTACTATAGATAGATTTTTAAGACATATACTAGCAACAATGGAATAGCAACAATGTAAAATATATAAGAGGACATATAGAGAGTTACAAGGAGTTATACTTTGCGTCTCCTCTATATAATTTTTTCAATTTATTATATAATGATAATAATAAAATGATAAGATAATGATGACGTAGATAATACAAATTAATGTTCATACTCATTATTATTGTTTATGAACTAATATTTATGTATGTATACGGGCTTACTGAGCTTGTATGTGAAAATGTATACTAGCGAGCTTCAAAAACGACTGAGGCATTTTCTTATTTAATAGTCTTAGGAAGAACACAAAACAAAATTATAAAATTGGTTAAGTAATTGTTCTTTGAACCACATTTTATTTAAGCTCGCTTTTTAGGCGCTTAATATTTTCATAAAAATTACTCGTGGCTTTAATCAACCAGTCAACCAGCGTGTTTCATTTGAACTCATCTTTTTTTTGTTCTTCGATTCTGTTGGTGCCATAACAACGGTATGATGATGGCGGTTTAATCTTCTGCCGATTTGTCTAAAAGAAAGAACCTCTTCGAAAACAGATCGAATTTTGCCATTTTCATCTCTGATATGTACGAGTACTTTCCACGTAGCATTACTTTTCTACGACACTTATCTATTCGGAAGATGGTATGTTGTATCGGCGGTATGATGTATCACAACAAGTTCGACTTTTGATTTAGTTTATGTCTCATTTTTCAAAGCGCTTTCATCCAAACGATTACACGAAAAGAATCGCGATTTCAACCTTTCAGTATAAATATGTTCTCCGTTCTTTTTCCGCACTTCGACAAACGTATCACAAACAAAAATTTGAAGTCATGTATAAATAAACAAATCGAGCAACCGTAGACATCCTAAAATAGAAATAGAGTGATGTTTTGTTCGAATTTGCTGAGACCACAATAGAAAAATAATAATTGGAAAGATGCAACAGTATATCATTTAACTAAAACAAAGTGGGACATAAAATAAGTCGAAAAACGAAAATTCTGATGGTATACAACATCCCGCCGCCCCTGAGCGAAATGCTCAAAAGGCTCGATAAATAATTGAAGAAGATGACGGTTTTTCTCTCATAAATCAGTACGTTCGAACTAAGTTTTTTCATTAAAATTTTTTTAATCAGGTATTTAAAAAAATCAAAAAAACGATTGTATTTATAGTTGAATGAAACGTACTGTATAGATACGAGAGATCGTAATTAAAAAATTAAATTAAATTGAATATCGTGTTTTATCAAATTCAATAAAAAAATTGGGTAGTTCCTCCTAATTATATATTCCAAAATTCACTACAACATCAACCAAAAACCCTTTTAGAAATCTCATTTCGGCTTTGTACATACCAAACTATATTATCATTCTCGCCGTTTCCCTTTTGCATTAAATAGTGTTGTGCCTCTCCGCAGATGTCGTAATTATGTATATGTTGGTGTAGAAAATAGCGTAGATAGCGTATTTTTGCGTAGACAATGTCGAAAATTGTTAGAGTATGTAGAAAATGGGTCCCATTTGAAACGCGATATTTTAAAACACGAATTATCAAACCGCGATATTTTAAAATGCGATATTTCAAAACGCGATAGTGTACAAAACGCGATATTTCAAAACGTGATATTTCAAAACGTGATACGGTACAAAACGCGATATGGTACAAACGCGATATTTCAAAACGCGATATTTCAAAACACGATATGGTACAAAACGCGCTATGATACAAAACGGGAATTTAGGATCAGGTTATATCAGTTGGGTGAAGGGGAAATTTAATTTCAGTTTATAAGAATTTAAAACTCGATTGGAGCGAAAGTACATAGGATCGGTATAAATCGGGTCGCTACGCTCCCGTCGCTTCGCAATGCACATTCTGTACCATAACGCGTTTTGAAATATCGCGTTTTGTACCATATCGCGTTTTGTACCATATCGCGTTTTGAAATATCATATTTTGAAATATTGCGTTTTGTACCATATCTCGTTTCGAAATATCGCGTTTTAAAATATCGCGTTTCGAGCGGGGCCGGTAGAAAATGTAGATTATTGCATTTTATATTGTTTTTTCATTTATTTCTTCAGTACTGGAGGTTTAGAATATTTTAGAAGTGAAATTTATGTTCAACAATAGGAGATTAAGATATTCTAAATCATTAATTCACAATGCCATCTATTGCTGTTGACGGTTAACCGATATTTTTAGAACCGTTAATTGTGCATAATCAAAACAGTAAAACCAGCATCTCGGTTGAAAAAATTTTAAAGTCGGTGATATCAAATAGTAAAATGGAAGGATGGAAGGAAACATGAATCATCTTACTCCCCCCCCCCCCTCCACCGGTATGCCAGTATGTCTCAGTCTCATCCAGGAGCAGTGTGCCGCTTTCAGCATATCAATGAAATTGTCAACTATTAATCTGAAAATAAATTTATTAATATAAACTCAACAATAAATATTGTTCATTGTAGGGTACATCGACATATTAACTTAGTTTTTTTTAATATTAAACTTAATATGTGACCTAGTGCTTAGTTTTATCTTAAGAATTCTTTTTTACCAATTTTCTAATTAATCAGCTTGTGCAATTTCAGTTCAGCAATTTCAAACAGTTTCTGTGATATTATATTTAGTCTGTGTTAATTTATTTGTGTATTTTTGGTGTTTTATTTATAGACGTGCTTCTGATAAGTATATTTTCTCTCTCTCTCTGGCCTTCACATCCCATGAAGGGATTTCGCCGCCTGCACTAAGGCCCTCCATCCATCTCGATCCACCGCTCTCGTCCTCCAGTTTCGACATCCTAATGTTCGTAGATCTTGTTCGATGTCGTCGCGCCAGCGTAGTCGGGGTCTTCCTCTACGACGTACTCCGGCTGGTTGTTGGTGGAACACTTTATTTATCATCCGTTGTTGGGGAGACCTTGTAACGTGGCCGAGCCATCTCACTCGATTGGATTTGATGAATCCGATAATATCGCTGCCTCCGAGGAGTTGCTTTATTTCGTGATTCATACGAATCCGATATTCGTTGTTCGCAACTTTAATTGGACCAAAGATTGAACGGGCAACCCTCCTTTCGAAGGTAGATAATAATCTACAATCGTTAGTGGTCATGGCCCAGCTCTCGCTTCCGAAAGCCAGCACAGGTCTTATAAGTGCTTTATAAAGTGCGAGCTTGCACGACTGCGATAGATGTTTCGATCGCAATAATTTTGATTTGGCGTAGAAAACTCGTTGTCCGGCAGTGATTCGGGCTTTTATTTCTGCCTGCATATCATTCGACGATGTTATAACTGACCCGAGGTATTTAAAGTTTTCGACGCTATCAAAGTTGTGGTCGCCAATTCCGAGATTTGCCGTAGAGATGTTCCTAGGTGTTACTAAATATTTGGTTTTACTGCTGTTCACCTCCAAACCAAGTCTTCTTGCGCAGCGATCGAGCGGTATGAAACTGTCTTTGATATCGCTAGGTCTTCGGTCAAGAAGCACGATATCATCTGCATATCCAAGAATTTGGCCTGACTTATTAAATATACAGCGCGAGGTTTCGATGTTGCTTTTCCTCACTACGTACTCAAGCGCCAGATTGAACAGCAAAGGCGCGAGTGCATCACCCTGTCGAACACCAGATGTTATTTCAAAGGGTTCTGACACAGATCCTTCAATTACGATTCTACATACAGATCCGGATGTTGTTAATTTACACAGAGAAACGAGTTTCTCTGGGATTCCCAGGCATATGAGCGCGGCCCATAGGTTGTCGCGGTTTATACTGTCATACGCCTGTCTGAAGTCTATATATAGCTGATGTATGGTTATGTTGTACTCCCAACATTTTTCCAAGATCATCTTCATGGTGAAACACTGGTCAGTGGTCGATCGGTTGGGACGAACACCACACTGATAGTCGCCAATGGTGTTTTCGGCGAAAGGGATGAGTCTGGCAAGTACAACATTAGCCAACACTTTGTAAGCAGTGTTCAATAGAGCTATGCCACGAAAGTTTTCACATTTAAGACGGTCGCCTTTTTTATGCAACGGACATATGAGTGCGGTCTTCCAGTTCTCCGGCAACTCTTTTTGGTCCCAAATACAAACGACGAGATCGTATAAACTTGTTGCAAGAGTAGCGCCTCCGAGTTTAATTAGTTCTGCGGGGATTCCATCGAGACCGGGTGCCTTGCCGTTTTTCAATCGACTAATAGCTGCGTCTACTTCCTCTACTGTGGGATATTCGACAAAGAACTCTTCACCTGGCGGAGCTATTGCTCTAATGGGGGTAACTTCGTCATTCCGGTTTAGCAGATTTTGAAAGTAGGTTTGCCATACTGAGAGAACATCAGCCACGTTTGTTCTCAGCTCTCCATTCCCGTCTTTGATGGCTGTACTTCTTGGATGGAAGTCTTTAGTGAGATTCCTGGCGTTGGCAAAACAGTCCCTTGAGTTTCCTACTTCCGCTTGGAAGCTGATGTTTTCGATGCATAATCTCATATGTTCGCGCTTCTTTTGTCGAAGGAATTTAATCGTGGCTTTCCTAGCGCGGAGATATTCTGGTAGAGTGCTTCTGGTATTGCGAGCCAACCATTTTTCACGAAGTGTTCGTTTATTTTCGACGGCCCTTCGGCATTGATCATCGAACCAATCGTTGCGGGGCCTCGGAGGTGTTCTTCCGATGGTGTTTTGCGCCGCGGTTGTTATGGCTGACTGTATAGCGTGCCACTGCTCCTGGATGTTAGGAGGAGCTTCTTCATTGTTATGGGGCCGGTCTAAATAATTAGTGACAGCTGATTGGTAACTCTGCAGTGACGCTTGGTCTTTTAGAGCATCGATATTCCATCGAACGGTCTTTTGTGCTTGTCTATTGAAGGTTGATGACAGTTTGCACTTATACTTAAATATGACAAGCATGTGATCGCTGTCCATGTCTGCACCTCTGTAGGATCTAACGTCAGATATGCTGGTGGAGTGTCTCTTGGACACCATGACGTGATCGATTTGGTTTTCAGTTCTTCCATCATTCGATCTCCACGTTACTTTGTGGATTCTCTTATGTGGGAAAAACGTACTTGATACAACTAAGTTGTACGTTATTGCCATTTCGATGACGCGTTGGCCGTTGTTGTTACTAGTTAGATGCAGGCTGTTGGGACCGATGTGCGACGTATTTTCTGCACTTCTACCGATTTTTGCATTAAAGTCGCCCACGATGATTTTAATGTCGTGGTGCGGTATGTTGTTGATGACTTCCTCGAGCTCGACAAAGAAGAGATCTTTGATGTCATCTGATTTATCTTCGGTGGGTGCATGTACATTAACGATCGTGATGTTAAATTTCTTAGTGCGAAGTCTGACCGTGCATATCCGCATGTTAATAGGGCGGAAATCGATGATATGGTGCTTCACGCGCCGATGGATGAGGAAGCCAACTCCAAATTCTCCTCCGTTCTGATGGCCGCTGTAGTGAAGAGTGTAACCATTGGTGGTGTCATGGATCCCACTCCCAGACCATCTAAGCTCTTGTAATGCAAGTACGTCTAATGTGTAACTCTTTGCTTGGTTCGAAAGGTTCCGGAGATCTCCAGGTCTTAAGAGGCTAAGCACGTTCCATGTTCCCATTTTTAAAGCGTTGTCCGTGTACAATTTCCGAGGTCGAGTTTGTGATGAATCCGATATGGTAATCCGAGGCCTTTGTTAAGGGTTCATAACTTAAATGTTTTTATGAGAGAAGGTTGTTGGCCTGCCGCTCAACCCGCTTATTACGTGTGTGGGTCACGTACTGGTGAGAATCTTAAGGCATCCAGTCCTACCTTGAAACACATTTATATAGCGAGCCGCTTGATACAAGACAGACGCCCGCTTCAGCCGCTCCTAACCTGGAGAACAGACGCTGGTTTGGTATTGGTTTTGAGGCGCCAATGGCCCGCCTTGACATGTAGTGTCCATGACTATAAACAGGATTTAGTCTGCTCGTCTCCACTACACCGCCTGATTCATGTAGCGTTACCCAGGGAGCACCGGCGAGGAGGTATGAATCTAGGACTTTGCCCCCCGATAAGTATATTTGCATGTTTTTAAATTATATTCGATTTTATATATTAATAGAGTAGCTATATGTGTATACATATAAATCTATACAAATAAAACAAAGTTGTGTTAGTTACACCATTTATAACTCAAGAACGGCTGGACCGATTTTTATGATTTTTGTTTTGTTGGATTTGACTCCGTTCCGAATAGCATAATAACTATTAAAACATCGGAAAAATTCACCAAATAAAAATTTATCAAGAAAATTCATTTTCTCATACATTTAGTTCATTTTGTTTTTTTTTTATTTTGTTCGTCTCAATACAGTGGTGGTTTAGGAAAAAAGAAAAGTCGGAAAAACTCAAAAGGGATGTCCCAAAAATCTAATAAAAAAACATTTTTTTATATGAATTTTGTAGGTGTAGTTTGTATGTGACGAGTGGTGCACTGGTTAAAGCTTCGGCGCTTGGACCGCAAGGTACTGGATACGAATCCGACTGGAGGCTGCATGCACATTAACCATTTTATTTTTTATCCAATTTTTTTTTATTTCATCTACTTATCTTCTATATAAATAAAACAAAGTCGTGTTAGTTACACCATTTATAACTCAAGAACGGCTGGACCGATTTTTATGATTTTTGTTTTGTTGGATTTGACTCCGTTCCGAATAGCATAATAACTATTAAAACATCGGAAAAATTCACCAAATAAAAATTTATCAAGAAAATTCATTTTCTCGTACATTTAGTTCATTTTGTTTTTTTTTATTTTGTTCGTCTCAATACAGTGGTGGTTTAGGAAAAAAGAAAAGTCGGAAAAACTCAAAAGGGATGTCCCAAAAATCTAATAAAAAAACATTTTTTTATATGAATTTTGTAGGTGTAGTTTGAATGTGACGAGTGGTGCAGTGGTTAAAGCTTCGGCGCTTGGACTGCAAGGTACTGGATACGAATCCGACTGGAGGCTGCATGCACATTTAACATTTTATTTTTTATCCAATTTTTTTTTATTTCATCTACTTATCTATATAATCTATATAAATAAAACAAAGTCGTGTTAGTTACACCATTTATAACTCAAGAACGGCTGGACCGATTTTTATGATTTTTGTTTTGTTGGATTTGACTCCGTTCCGAATAGCATAATAACTATTAAAACATCGGAAAAAATCACCAAATAAAAAGTTATCAAGAAAATTCATTTTCTCATATATTTAGTACATTTTGTTTTTTTTTACTTTGTTCGTCTCAATACAGTGGTGGTTTAGAAAAAAAGAAAAGTCGGAAAAACTCAAAAGGGAAGCCCCAAAAATCTAATAAAAAAAACCTTTTTTAATATGAATTTTGTAGGTGTAGTTGCTATGTGACGAGTGGTGCAGTGGTTAAAGCTTCGGCGCTTGGACCGCAAGGTACTGGATACGAATCCGACTGGAGGCTGCATGCACATTTACCATTTTATTTTTTATCCAATTTTTTTTATTTCTTCTGCTTATCTATATATATAAAACAAAGTCGGGTTAGTTACACCATTTATAACTGAAGAACGGCTGAACCGATTTTTATGATCTTTGTTTTGTTGGATTTGACTCCGTTCCGAATAGCATAATAACTATTAAAACATTGGAAAAATTCACCAAAAAAAAAGTTATCAAGAAAATTCATTTTCTCATACATTTTGTATTGAATGGCTTTTATGATGATATCTAGAGAATGGATTCACTTATTTCGATGATTTTTTTTGATTTTTTTCACCTCAATACAGTGGTGGTTTAGGAAAAAAAAATCGGAAAAACTCAAAAGAAAAATCCCAACAATCTAATAAAAAAACATTTTTTATATGAGTTTACTAGGTGTAGTTTGTATGTAACGAGTGGTGCAATAGTTAAAGCTTCGATGCTTATGGGCCGTGAAGTACTGGATTCGAATCTGACTGGAGGCTGCATGCAAATTTGTGTTTTATTTTTTATCCAATTTTTTTTTATCTACTTATTTTTATTTATATATAATATTTTTATTTTTCTTCGATGCACCCGGTGGAACTGAGAAAGCATTCCTCATATCTTTGATTTTGGCCACTATTTGTGCGAGATTCGATATTGTTGTGGCAGTTGCTCAGCGTTGAAATTGTCGTTAGATCTTCAATCGCCTGCAAATCCGACTTGCAACATAGCGAAACACTCAGCAATGCCGAAAGTTTTGGTAGCAAGTAAAATCATCATCTATTATGAAACTTCAATGGCGCACAAATGCGCATTAGAAGCACTTAATCGAACTATGAAAGATCTACGCAATAACTCAAGATGTTTGGGAGGCGCAATGATTCTACTGTCAGGTGATTTCCGTCAAAAAATACCAATGATTCCAAGATCGACCGCTGTCGATGAAATAAACGCTTGCCTCAAATCATCGACTCTGCGTGGTGCTATGTGATGAAACTTCAGCTGACGACAAACATGCGAGTTGCATTGTTAAACCAGAGACAACCTAAAAGAGATATTTCATCCTATGAAAACGTAGAAATTTAAACTGCGAGTTCATTTTCTGTAAATAGCCACAAACAACCAAAAATATTTTGTTTTTTTGCGTATACGTATATGCAGTTTTACGAAAAATCACAGATACAACGATGACATTGGAATTATCAGAAATATATTTTGTTTTCATTTTTTAGCTCGAACGAAAAATTTAATTTGATTGTCTGTGGTTAAACGATCCATCTGCCGAAGATTTCTCCAAGCAATTGTTGACTATCGGTAATGGCCGTGTTCCGGTCGACAAATCGAACGGATTGATTTCGTTTCCTCAGAACTTTTGCATTTTTGTCTCAACGAAGGACGAGCTTATCAACAAAGTGTTCCCGAACATCATTACTAACTACAAAAATCACAATTGGTTGAGTGAACGAATAATTCTTGCGGCAAAGAACAAAGATGTGGATCACTTAAATTTCACAATTAAATCTAATCGTCGGTGCACTTCATTCCTTCAAATCTATCGACTGTGTGACAAACAAAGACGAATCAACCAACTGTCCAACTGAATTGTTAAACTCATTGAAAGTTGGTGCGGTAATCATCATGCTACGAAACCTGAATCAACCAAAACTATGTAACGGAACGCGTTTGGTTTTGAGAAAACTCAAGGAAAGTTCAAAGGTGAGGAAATTCTCATTTCGAGAATTCTGATCATCCCAACCGATATGCCATTCGAAATTTAAACGAATTCAATTTCCGATTCGTCTTGCATTCGCCATGACGATCAACAAATCACAAGGCCCATCCTTGAGTGTTTATGGCCTGAATCGACCCTATTGCAATCCACTCAGGAAATAGTTTAAAAGAAAGTAGTGCAACAATGCTACGGGAAACATTTCGAATCAATTCAATAAAACGAAAGCCTAGCTGCCATGTGAGTTACATTCATTTCAATGTAATTAAAATATATTTCATTTTGATCGACTTTAATTAAATTGGAGTTTTCATTTTATCCGTCCCGGAAGTCTCGGGTTCGATTCTCGGTAGTGACAAGGAAAAAATTGCACGGCTGGTTTAGCATCAATGAATTAATCACTCATTATCCGAAATGAAAATATGACTATGAAACCTCATTTGAGGCGGCCAAATCCCTTGATGGGATATAGTGCCAGAGAGAGAGAGAGAGAGAGAGAGAAATTCATTTTATCTTAATAAAAAACTCAATTTAATTAAGCTATAATAACTTTAAACAACATTTATTGATTTTGAGGCGGTACGAAGTTCGCCGGGTCAGCTAGTATATAATATATATTTTTTTTTTCAATTATTTCACTTACTCATTCATATATTTTTATCTGGTACCGTAATTAAACCTCAATAATACGTACACATTGGTTATTAACGGGAACATTGTGAAGTGTTTTGTCATCCTATTTAAGCTAAACTTAACTGAAACCTGTGCCGCTTAACATTTTTTAGTATTTGTCTTGCTTGTGCAAGTGGTTCTAATTTTTATTGACAATGACCTCACTAATCAAATGTTGTTTTTGTAATACGTCTTCCAATCATACACCCGAACGTGTTCCGTTATTACGTGTTGACGCAAATTTTATAAAAAAATTTGATTTTATTTGTATGGATTGTAAAAGCAATAATGTTAACGGACAACTTTTATTGTTAAATGAATTAATGGATGTAATTACTCGCAGTCTTGACGATTATAAAACCGGGTATAATGAAAACTGTAATCGTTTATTTAATATGGAGAAGAAGTTAAGTTTGTTGTGTAACAATTTAGACGAAATTTCTTCTTCCTTAGATCGTACTGAAGATTGCATTGCCGCTAATACTAAATCAATCGCGCTTTCTAGTTTCGGCAACGAAAAATTCTTCGCAAAAATTACTAAGTTTATCGACAACTTTAATTCAATCATTAATGAAGCGGTCAGTATTAAGATTGAATCAGTTGTTTCCGGTGTTAAGAACATCTTGACCAACATTCAACACAACAATCAACTTACAACTGACAACATTAACAACAATATCAATAAACATCTTGCATCGAATACTAAAATAATCATGAGTTTATCCAACGATATTAATTCTCGTATATCGGCATGCACTACTGCAGATACCAGGTCGAGTAAAACCAATGATGACTCCCTAACCATGCAACTCGAGAAGGAATTGAAAGCTACCAGGGATGCTTGCCATGAACTAACGAACTCCCTTTTAATTCACAAACCAGCTTTAATTACAGATCGCGCTAATAATCTGAGTCTTCATCAGGAACTTTCTCCTGCCACAGCTATCAATCATTTAAATAACAGCCTAGCCCGTTCATCTGAAGTTTTTCCTGCTAGCATTGATACCAACTCCAGCAACTCTCAACACAGCAGCAACAGCAATATTAATCCTCCACACATTCTTAGGACTGTCGCTAAACCGAAAATTATATTTGTATCCCGGTTGTGTACCAATACAACTAACGCCGATGTTATATCACACGTTAATTTTATATTAAATCAGCACAACATCCAAGGACAAAATGTCAAATGTAAAAATATATCCCGCTTCAATGGACAAGTTACGTCATTTAAATTAACCATTCCTGAAGCTATATTTGACGTATTACTTTCCCCAGAGTCATGGCCCGAAACCACCTATCTCAAAGAATTTGTCGATTTTCGAAATAATTTTAATAACTTGGCAGTACTAAAAAACTTAAATGCCTGTCCCTCTACTACCAAAACGTAAGGGGACTTAGAACTAAATCTCGCGACGTCTTTTTAGCAATTCAAAGACTTCCATTTGATGTTTTTGCACTCACTGAGACCAATTTGAACAGTGATTTCAACAGTAATGAATTTTTTACCTCGGATTTTAACGTCTTCCGGAAAGATGGTTTTTACTGTTCAGACACGAATTTAACCGGTAGAGGGGTTCTTCTTGCAGTCCACATCAATTTTAATAGTCAAATTGTTATCATCCCCAACACTGATAATATCGAGCTAATGTGTGTCAAAATTAAAAATAATAAAAATAATGTTT
Source organism: Nephrotoma appendiculata (assembly GCA_947310385.1). NCBI lineage: Eukaryota > Metazoa > Arthropoda > Insecta > Diptera > Tipulidae > Nephrotoma > Nephrotoma appendiculata. Next base: position 94,145,315 of record OX371225.1, read on the forward strand.
TTATTTTATGTTGCTATATTCGACCACTAAGTCAGATTGTAAGCTATCAGCTTCTTACTAATGCTGTTGACTTCGTCCTTGACCTGATGAACACTAAAGATGTAATCTTTGTTCTTGGTGATTTCAATCTCCCCGGACTTAATTGGGATTATTCAGATGATAACACTCATTATGTTGCTTCGAATGCACTAACCGCCAAAGAAACTTTGTTCACTGTCAATATGTTGAACTCTGGACTATTTCAGATCAGCAACGTTAAGAACAGTCTGAACAGGCAGCTCGATTTGGTGTTTTCCTCTGTTATCGACAATAGCGTCGCTTCTGAATCCAATCTAATCCTCTGTGCCATAGATGTATACCACCCTCCCATTTTGATCACCTTTGGGCTGCAGCAAGACAATCTCAATGTCAACTCTATAACTCCACTACGTTTCAATTTTCGTAAGGCCGACTTTGTGAAGCTTAAACAATTATTGGATAACGTTGACTTTAACACAATTTTATGTGATCATAACGATATAGAAACACAAACTGTCAATTTTTACTCTGCAGTTTTTGAATGTTTTAAACATTCCATTCCGTATACCCGCCAAAAAACTGTATCGCCATCCCCTCCGTGGTATAATAATGAATTACGAACATTACGTAACCTTAGGAACAAACGTTGGCAAAGATTCCTGAAAACTAAATCTGACTCTGATTACTCTAACTATTTAAATAGTTATAATGATTTCAGTAGTTTGTCTGACGAACTTTATGGGAATTATATCAGACTCATGCAATCCAAAGTAATCGCTGAGCCTTAGTGTTTCTGGCGCTTTATCAATATGAAGAAAAAGGCCGACTTATACCCCTCCACTTTCAAATATATGGATCATTCCTCTAATGATCCTAAAGTCATAACAAACCATTTTGCTAACTTCTTCAGTCTGGCTTTCACAAGCAGTGATTTTAAACCTGATGAATGTTATTTTACATACTTGAATAATTGTAATCAAACAACCTTAACTTCCATTGAAATCGATTATGAATCCGTGGTACAAAAGATTTCCGAACTTAAAGATGATTTTTCATCCGGCCCTGACGGTCTACCATCCATCGACCTAAAAAACTGCAGTGATTTTCTTGCTCAGCCACTGACGACGCTTTTCCAAAAGTCGCTTTCGCTTGGAATTTTTCCATCCGTTTGGAAAAGTTCTGTTATAGTTCCGATTCATAAGAACTGCTGCAAATCAGACATCTGTAATTACCGACCTATTGCAAAATTATCTAGTATTCCTAAGCTGTTTTTTGTAAGTATTGTGTATGATTCACTGTGCTTTCATTGTAAACCGTTGTTTTCTGACAATCAGCATGGTTTTCTCAAAGCACGGTCCACGACCACAAACCTTATTGAATTCACTTCACAAACACTAAATACGATGGAAGCAGGAAAAGAGGTTGACGTTGTCTTCACCGATTTTAGCAAGGCGTTTGACAGGATTTCTCATGAAGTTATTTTGTTTAAGCTTAGGGCCCTTGGCGTTCGTCCCCAAATTCTCCGTTGGGTGGGCTCTTATTTCAAAGGCCGTTTATACCATGTTCTATTCAGGTCATCAGTATCAACTCATATATCAGCAACATCTGGAGTGCCCCAGGGCAGCCATCTGGGTCCAATTTTTTTCATTCTATCAATCAACGACGCTGATTGTTTAATAAAAAATTCATCGATATCTATATACGCCGATGACATGAGATTTACAGACGGATTTCAAACACTACTGACAAGAGCCTATTACAATCCGACCTCAATAACTTCTCCACTTGGTGTGCAAAGAACAACCTTGACTTGAACGTGGGTAAATGTCAAACAATCACCTACTCTCGAAAACGTGTACAGTCCATTTCTCGCAACTATTACATTAACAGCGATGCCATTACCAGAGCCAGTTCTGTTCGTGATATGGGAGTCATTTGCGACAGTGAATTGAATTTCAGACAACACATCGATCGTATTATCAATCAAGCCAACTCTGCCCTCGGTTTCATCAAGCGTTGGTCGAAAGAATTCGATGATCCTTATGTTACGAAGGCTCTCTATTCAACATTCGTTCGTCCCCTGCTCGAGTATGCTAGCCAAGTGTGGTCGCCTTATCATGAGGTTCATATTTAGAGGATTGAAGCAGTCCAGCGAAGATTTCTTGGCTTTGCTTTACGGGGGCTACCGTGGGTGGACATGTTCAACCTGCCTCCATATCAGGATCGTCTAAAGCTAATTAAATTACAACCACTTAGTAAGCGCCGAGTTGTTGCAGACGTGGTTTTCATTCATCAAATACTAACCGGCGGTATCGATTCTCCAGTTCTGCTTGGTAAAATTAATCTAAATATAAATTCGCGAGATTTAAGAACGGTACCTATGTTTAGAATCGACCCTCATCGAACTGATTACGGAAAGTATGAGCCAGTCTCTAGAATGCTGTTCGAAGCTAATCAGCACTTCCATTTGATCGATTTTAATATGACGAAACGCATGTTGAAAAAACTTTTTTATTTTTCTTGATTATAGTTTGATGTTTTATTTAACTTATTTGTTTTTATTTCTTTCATTTTATTCTGCTTTACTTTATCTTGTTTTATCTATTTTAAATCTGCTTGTACTAAGCAGACTTGACTTCCGTTTTCCTTCCGTCTGCGATGGATCGTTTTGCTTAACTATTCACTTAGCTATTCATTTATAATCATATTTGATTTTTATACTTTACATATTTAGCCGTTTCAACATTCAACAAAACTCGACAATTTTAGTAAAATTAAAAAATGGTCTCAACTAATTTTAATTGAAATTTAATCTATAATGGTTTTGTTGTAATCGTTTTTTACGTAAATGATATATACATACTTTTAAAAATACTTGTAAAAAACGAACTGCTCCTAGGAAGCAGTCACTACCAGTAGACCAATTTCAGCCAAACATCACTGGGACCCCCCAATTTATGGTAAAAGCTTAAGTATGAACTGTACATGGGTCGAATTTTTCTTCGAAATATTCAGTTTTCTGTCAAAAATTTTAATTGTCTTTTAAAATTTTGGAGAATTGATTTGGCCGATATTGTTGCAAAATAAATTTATAATTTTGTTCTTAATCATTTTTCTTGCAACTGATGAATATGTGAAAAAATATTTGAAAAAAAAAAACGAAAAAGCTCTTATAAAGGTTGCCGTTGGGCCGATTTTGATCAAAAATCACTGGGATGTCAGAATTTATGAAAAAAGCCTGTATGAAGGTCCACCATGGCCAGACAAACCGTCTGGGCTGTAGCGAAGATACCGATATTTAGTCTGCACACACAGAGATTTTTTTGTAAACCACACTTTAAGACTTCAGCAATATAGCGAAAGGAAAATTTGCAAAAATGTTGAGGTCGAAAATTTTCATGATTAAATCAGTAGAATTATACTTTGTGCTTACAATAAAATAGTTTTGATGAAGAAAAATTTACAGTGTAACTCTATGTTTATTTATAATTACATTATAACTACGTACAAAGTATTTATTACTTATTATTAAACCCGTACTTACGAGTACAAACATAATCTTATAGAAAATAAAAAAAATTGTGACACTGTTTATCAGTAAGCTCTAATTAATTATTTTAACGTCATCCAGTTTATGATGCCAGACAAATTAAATTTCACTTTATCATAATAGTCAAAATAAAAAATATTAATTTTTGAATTTTTAATAAAAATGTAATGTTAAAATAATCCAAATTCTACCCTGTTTTACGTACTGGTTCATAGCATGAAGTTGAGTGTTTGTTTTATAATTATATTTTGGTGTGGGTTATTCCAATTAATGTATAATAATAAATACAAATTATTTTCATTAATTATAAATTTTTTTTGTCTATCAAACCATATTTTGAAGTACGTACTTATTCAAAATTAAATTGAATTTATACAATCAATATAATATGAAATGTTATACAAATAAATGTCCTCATATGTATATAAATGTATACTTTGGTTATTATATTTATAATTCCGTATATTATAATATGTGAGGTTGATTTTATAAAAATCGTGTACATTCTCATTCACCAACTGATTCTCCCCATTTAGGCCCCTTATTCATGAATCATGGATGTATTAGCTGTATATGTGTGTGTACTAATATTTCCTAAAAATATTTTCCAAAATTTATTTAAATTAAATTAAAATATATATTATTTGGTCAACCAGACAGATAATGTGAGAAAGATATTGGGGACCGATCGATAGTTTATGTGATATACTGTATACATAATATACAATCAATATATTAAACAGTAGAAATGATGCTGGGCTCTGGTTTTATATGTGTTTCCTTTTTATTGTTGTTAAATGTGATAATATCGATTTATTTATCGAAACATAATACACATTATTTATTCTACATGATTGTACTAAATAATATGCAAAATAACAGAAATGGAATGAGATCAAACTTTATAACAATAAACATAAAAACTAATTACTCTTTTAATGTATGTAGGTTAAAATCATAAATAACATTTGGGAATTGAATATTCATCAATTTTGGGACAGTTCGTATCACTATTGATTAGAAACAATTTATTATCATGTGACACAAAATAAATAATTCTTCATGTCGGGAGTATAAGATAAATTACCAATTAATTCTACTTGAAAAATGCTCATTCTGTTAGAATTTTCTTATCCTAGAAATCGACCGACCGAAGTAATTAAATACTTATTTAAGCTTGTTTCTATATTGGTAACAAATACAGCAACTCACAAATTGAATATGTAGATGAAAAATGGTTTTTGGTTACACTGAAAAGAAAAATCGGTGATATTCACAAAAAAGGTTAGTAATATTTACGGAAAACTGATTAAAAATTGAGCCGCCAAACGCTGTGTATTTACTGCGAACTTGACAAAACAATTATTACAACTTGCTGAGTAAATTTTATTATGTTTATTTTACGGTGGATAAGCAATATGTACTATTGCTTGATAAATTTACTTTGCAGTTTGCAAAATAAAAAATCCTGGAACTTAACGAACTAGCATTTTTAAGTTTATTTATTAAAATTTTTTGTGTACTGTTTGAAATTCACTATAAGATTAATTTTTGTTTGCAATAATTTTAAATTACATATGAAGAACACAATGCTAAATCGGATAAAATAAATGATTTGATTGGTTATAATCTCTACACAAAAACTATTTTACAAAGTGCAAAGTAAATTTTGACAAGTATTAGAGCATTTTAAAATCACTTTGTAATTTATTCTTCCCATAGGAACTTGTGAGCAACAAAAAAGTTTCGTGGAACACGATTTTCATTTTTGTTGTTCTTTCGTAAGATTCAAATTGCTTAAAATGACTTCAAAATTGAAAAACTCGATTGTAAATTTATTGTTTTAGAAAGAAACCTACTATTTCATAAGTCACCATATGGGGCTTATCATAAAAATAGTTTATTTATTTATTTATTTTATTTATTTATTTGTTTGTTTATTTATCAATAATGACATTTTATAATACATTGTTATTTATATTAATTAAATTTTATTTTATATACTAAATGTCTACTTTATCTTTAATGAATGTATGCAATAATTTATTAAATTGACCGTACTCTAACTCTTGAAGTTAAGTTCACCTAGCATGCAATAGTCACCCAATGAATTATACAACTTTACTCCATTATATCCCGGCGACCGTTGTGAAAATGATTTACTATACATTGGTAGTCTGAAGTGTGTACTCCGAGTATTGTAAGTATGAACATTTCTATTAGAAGAAAGCAAAGTATCTAAATATTTTGGCAGATCTCCCTTTTCCAGCCTAAACAAAAATTTTAACACATTAAATTGTATTCTCTGTTTGATTGACTTCCAGTTTAAAATTTCCAACATGTCTTTTATGTGCGTTCTACTTTCCGCATTCAAGATACGTCGCATGAATCGATTCTGAATTTTTTGAAGACGTGTAATTTGAGTTTGATTCATGATAAACAGCACAGAAGAACAATAATCAATATGTGGAGTCACAATTGATTCATAAAAAACAACTTTTGTCTGCATTGGTAATTTGTCTTTAATTCTGGTAAAAAATCCAAGTTTTTTATTCATCTTTTTAGCGATATAATCCAAATGATCGTTAAAACTTAAGTGCTCGTCGATAATAACACCAAGATATTTATACTGTTTTACTCGTTCGATAATTTGGTTATCAACTATTATATCTTCATTACTCTCGAACTTTGCTTTGATTGATAGGAGCATGTACCTCGTTTTCGAGATATTCAGTGATAGTTTGTGAAACATCAGCCATTTCCGTAGACTCTCGAGATCTTCGTTTACTTTCTGCACTGCTTCTGGAAGAGTTGTTGCCGAAATAGTAAGTAAAGTATCATCTGCGAACATATTTATTTTGAAATTTTGAATAACATCGACTATGTCATTAATGTACAGAATAAAGAGTAACGGACCCAGGGCTGATCCTTGAGGTACTCCGAGATTATTTTGTATTAGTGACGATGTGTAATTATCAATTTTCGTATATTGTTGCCTCCCTTGAAGATAACTGTTAAACCACTCTAGTTCTTTCCCAACAACTCCGTACTTGGTTAACTTTTTAAGTAGAATTCCTCTATCGATGGTTTCAAAAGCCCTTTTAAAATCTAAAAAGACTACAATGATTACTTTGTTGTCATCTATTTGACTTTTCCAGTTATCCAACATTAGGGTTAAGGCCGTTTCACAAGAATGGGATTCTCTAAATCCAGATTGTTGATCAACCAATATATTGTTATCAGCGATATGATTTACCAGTTGGTTTTTAATTACTCGTTCCAGAACAGTCTCATACAGTGGGAGCATATTTATTGGCCGGAGCTCTTCTGGCGTGGTTGGCTTCGAAATTTTTGGAATGGGAACAACTGTTCACTGAAAAAAATTTTTTGTATTTTTTTTACGAATATCATTCGTTAACTCGAATTCCTACTATTAATGTAAAAATCTTTATATAAACGTAGAAAATAAAATAAACAAAACAAATTCTACAACTGCATGCATTAATAGTAAGAATCGCAGTTCGTAAATTTATAGTTCAATTAATAGTTTTTTTGTATTGTTGCATTATATTTATATTTGTTGTTAAAGGATACTTTCAATTGTAAAATTGTGTTAAAAGTCTTTATACGAATAGGTTAGCAATAATGAATTTTTATTCCTTAAAAATATGAAATTATACGTAGTAAAGATACAATAGCGAAATTCGAAAATTATGGTATACGAGTATCTCGATATTCATATCGATGTTAACTTTTACGAATTTTATTATTAATATTACAAATTATAATATATAGTAGCTAATTATGACAAATATATAAAAATTTTATAGAACATGTTTAAAAATATTTATTAAAGATATAAGGCTGTAACGAACACACAATTATTTACATAGTCTCTTTTTATCATTAATGACTTGAACATGTAGAAGTTGTATGCAACATAATATTAATTACATACTGGTATAGTTTATTGAAAATGTAATTCAAATGATCGAATTTGTTCATAACATATTCATCCAAACGATTCATCTTTTTTTAAATTTGTCTTCTGTTTACGCACATTTTCTTTGACCATAACTTATCTTCGACTCTCTTTATAATTTACCCATCCACAATTATAAAATAATCAAGAAGCACGCGCATGATTAAACTTTAGAACGATATTCGGAAGGTGTGCCTTTTTACGATATAAGTTGAGGATGTATTCACATACCACAACCACGAGTAAAACTTTAGGCTTTGTAACCAATGTATTTTAGAGTGTGCGGATAAATTGCCGTTTTGAAAAAATGCTGTTTTGAAAAATCCTGTCTTATTTTGAGAAATACAGTTTTGAAATATGTATTTGAGAAGATATCCTTCTATACACCACCCCAACGTTAAATAAAAATTAATTTGTTTGTACTCGTTTTGAAATTTCATCAAATATTTACGCACTATCCACGAATTAGTTCGTATTATAGATAACGATAGAAAAATATTCTTAATATATACGAAAAGTTCGTACATCTATGAATTAGTTCGTATTATAGATGACGATAGAAAAATATTCATAATATATACGAAAAGTTCGTACATCTATGAATTAGTTCGTATTATAGATGACGATAGAAAAATATTCATAATATATAAGAAAAGTCCGTATATCTACGAATTAGTTCGTATTATAGATGACGATAGAAAAATATTCATAATATATACGAAAAGTTCGTATATCTACGAATTAGTTCGTATTATAGATGACGATAGAAAAATATTCATAATATATACAAAAAGTTCGTCATATTTATATTTTATACGTATTATATTTCATAAAACGGTCATTTGGTTCATTCGTTCTTAAAATTTGTTGCAAGTTTGTTGTGTCTTGGTGGTAAATTAAAAAGAAATAATTTATTGAAATCATAGTGTTTTATTTCGTTTTCATAATTAATTATAAAATAAAAACAACTATTATTTTGTTTGTGTAATAAAATAGTGATAATTTTAGTTGCATATCAGATAAGTATTATATTTAAAGGTATTTTTTTGGATCATCCGGATAGAACAGCATTCATTTTTATTTCACTACGTAGTCACAAAAATTTATTTATTTATAGGCATTTATTATTAAATAATTCTTAAATAATTTTATAGATCCGAAAGTTGACGCTGCTTTGCTTGCTTAAAAAGCACATTAACTACGACGATGTATCAGCTAATGAGTTCGGGAGTATTTGGCACGCTTGTAGCCGATACAAAATTAAGGAAATACAACACGACCTAACATCTCTTCAAAATATTTTAATAAATGAGGAAAAATCAATTAATGAATAAAATCAATTAAAAGGGTTTCTATAAAGGTAAATTAAATTCAGAAATTAACGTGAAAGTCAATTCAATATGTAAATATATAATTCAAACAGTACATTTATTGTAACTCTTTTTTACTTTTAGACGATGCCGCTCTTCAGCTTTTCTGGTGCTTCCATTGATTCCTAACTTCTATTCAAAATTAATATTAAAAAGGATGATACCGGACAGGAATCAATAATTTACACAGGATTTTCCAGGAAAATTAGATGAAGAAAAATTAGAATGCATTTAGCCATTTGTACTGGGTATAGGAAACGTGGTGCAGTGTGAAAAATAGTTTAGTTCATTTTTTAACAAATCTTACCATATTATAAAACAAAACAAAAATCCTCTAAAGCCAGTCTGATATTACAAGAGCTTACAAGTTAGAGTACTGTTGGTTTATATTTTTTATTATCCTATAACTGATTATTTTTACTATTTTAATGCTGATAGACATTTTAACTTATTTTGTATTATTCAAAGTATATTATTAAAATAATATTGATCATTTGATTAATACTTATAACTTGTATTTGTAGGAAACATTGAATAAATTTCCATGTTTCTATTATTTTATTAAGTTACATAATTAAGTAATAAATCATAAGGTGAAGCAAAACTGAAATTTACAATTAAAAAAATAAAAATATGAATCAAATAAAACTAATAAAAATACAAAAATAGTTAAAATTAATTAATTATTTGAATATAAGTGTAATGGTAATAGCTGTTTTGAATAATTTTTGATTTATTATTTTACTTAGTATTAATTATGCATTAAATTATATTTTATTGTGAATATTTTGTAAAGATATTATAAGTGTTAAATTATGATTTAATAAATAAAACATTCTCGTCGTATGAAATTAAGAAAAACATAATTGTGCTTATTATTCATGAACTGCATCTTATATTTGAATAAACGTCATCAATATATTTACGAAAATAGTTGTTTTATTTATGAATTATTTCACATTCTATGGGCATTGTCAACTTACATATAACATTAGTTTCGTAAATATCAGTATTGATACGTATATAAAATGAATTTATTTAGTTACATGTATGAATTAGACGTTATTAAAAATTTTAATTTCCAAAATGTTATGAAAAATTTCGTGCTATCTATGAATTTAATCTTTCAACAAATCATCATTTTGTACTATTTTACAATGCCTTACGTTAATAATAAGAAATTATTCATCCATAAACGCTTGCAATTGCATTAAAATTATAAACTTTTTCGTATCGTATATGAATCAAATCATAAATAGTACAGACTAATTCGTAGCTACAACAATTTATTAATTTGTCAGTTTTATGTTATTAATGAACGTAATTCGTAATATTATAGAACTCCTGCATTGGCGCTGTTTTCACGTATTTGTCGTACTATTAATGCAGCTTTTGTCTCTATAGATGCAGGATTTTTTTGAGTGTTGATATTTTCCATGGATCAGGTACCACTGCTTGCCTTAAACTACAATTAACTATATCAGTAAAATGTTCAGAGAACATTTGATTCTGCATTGCATCCAGCATGACAATTTTGTTTATACCATCTATTCCATATTGCGATTTTATTCTGCTTATTATTTTTAATATTTGGTTTTGTGATGTTTGTTGGAATTGAAATTTTTGTATGTTCAAAACAGCATTAGGAAGTTCAAAATCCGATATTTCAGGGATGTTACGGTGAATATCTACGACGCTGGACACAAACGAGTGATTTAGCGCATCTGCAATCTGTTGTTTATCGGTGAGTGTTTTGTTATTAAATTGAATACTCCATTGCATCGTATTTTTAGTCTTATACATAGATTTGAGAGTTTTCCATAGCTCCTTTGGGTTATATTGGTTTTCAATGAACTTATTCTTGAAGTATTCAGATTGTTTCTTAACGATTGTTTGTAAATATTTCTAGCTTTTCTATAGTTTTCCCAATTCTCGCTTGAATTTATTAATTTCAGAATACTAAAATTACGCTCCTTTTCTTGTCTTAATAGTGACAAATTTTCTGAGAACCAAGGGATTTTATTTCTACTTTGAACAATTTTTGTTTGCGTCAGTTGTTTAATCGCATTCTTTAACTCCAGTATTAAGCTTTCAGCTTTCTCATTCAATTCAATCTGTGTTCTGTAGTGCTGCAGTCTAGTGATTAGGACACAATTTAATTTTTCACCAAAATAATTTTTCCGAGATCTAATTTCTTTAAATTGATCAAGTAACTGTGAATTGTTTCTGCTTATATCCACACATAACATACAATGATCACTTATTTGTTGTTCTTTTATAATTTCACATTTTGTATTTACTGAATTAGTTATCAAAAGATCTATTAAACTTTTGCTGGTTTGTGTGACTCTGGTATAATCTGGAACTACTTGCACCAATCTATAATCCATGATTAACTGCTTTAATTGTAAACTGTAAATATCGTTGCTTTTCACGTCAATATTGAAATCCCCAAATATATAGTTCGATTTATTATAATTGATAACTTCTTCGAACCATCCATCTAAATTATTTAAAAATGCTGCTTTTGTTGTTTGGTATGATCTATAAACTACGCCAAATATTCCTGTTGTATGGTATCCTTTTATGATCTGAATCGCCAAAAACCAAGCGCGGTCCTTCTCGATATTCGAAATTATTTTAAAGCTTATGTTTTGGTGAATATACATGACAACCCCTCCAGTATGACGATAACCGATGCTACACCATATATGGTTAAAATGGAGAAACGTGTATCTATTTTATACATCAACTTGACACATGTAACACGCCTTGCACACGGGTTGCATAAACTTGCAGAGCATATTCGATCCATTATCTCTGACGATGACACGTTCATCAACAACTTCAAAAAAAATTCTTTAAATCACCTTCCAGAATAGTTGTTTTTAAAAAATTCTCTACCATCACAACCTGTTGTTACAAGATGGGGCATATGGTTACGGGCTGCCTTCGCGGAATTAGAATAGGATATGCTCCGTCAATTGTCAAGTGTGCACATCTCACTGCAAAAACCGATTTGCGCAATAATATTGATTTCATCACGTTTGTACTATGGATATGGTCATAGTTTATACTATGGATTTATTATCCCAAACAAAATTGAGCAATTAGAAGTTTCAACGTTGTCTCTCAATCAAAGCCTCAGTAATTGAGAAGATTTTTAGAAATATTGAAAATTTACCGGGATCAACTGGTGAAAAAATAAAAACAAAATTAAAAACGATTTTTCACAATAATTCATGACTATCAACCATAACATATTCATATTCTTATCATGGAGGTAAAATATTCAAATTTGAATAAATATGTAAATCCTATTTCGTCGGTGTGGTATGTAACACTTGAAATTCTCGACAATTAGAGAATTTATCATAAATAAGTTGAAAGAGATTTTAGTTATGAAAGTGAACACTGTAAACACTGTCATCTTATTAATTTATTTTTAGAATAAGGTTTCAGATTGCGAACCTCGTTACAAGTTTTAAGATAAGGAAATTTTGCAGAAATGTTGTTTCTGTTATAAATTATTGATTGCTATTCCAGTGGCTGCTTATGGTTAATTTATATTTTCGGTACATAAGTATTTGTGGTTTAACTTGTTCTTTAGAAGCATTGCGTATTACAGGGACATACGAACATAAGTCGTCGTATTTTTACCATTTCTGATTTACAACTCTATAGCAAACGTAATGCCCTTCCGGGGGCTTTGGTACTTTACGATCGAGCAATCACAATAAAATTTATAAGTGATTTTAAATTGTTTTTTTTATTATCTAGTTTGATGGTAGTCGGTATGTCAGACAATTTCACTGAGATATCGGGGACAGTCTCACTATTATATACACACAATTTTTCCCATAACACTTAATGGTATGAACTCATTGAATAAAAACAATTAATGCAAGTTCTAGAGGGAATTTACTGAGCATATGATTCAATATTCGAAACTCCTAAGTGCGGGTATTTTTCGTGGTTCGAAAAAATCATTGTACGTTTTTCTTCTAGAATATCCCAATTTTATTTCCAAGCTTGATAATTTTTCAAACATGTTCTTGTAAATATTGTATACTTCCGTCGTACAGTCCGAATGAAATCTTTAGGAGTGTTGTTTAAGGTAAATATATATTTAAAATACTTATTTTAACTATAATTATACTTTTATTTATTTATTTATTTATTTATTTATTTATTTATATAAATAGTAACTTTAGTTGTTTAATTTCATTTTCAAAGCACTGGAAATTGGGAATTTCATTTGGAACTACGTCGAACTTCGATTATCCGGCATCGTTGGGGATGACGATCTTCCGGATTGTTGAATTTTCCAGATAATCGAATTTTCCGGATAATTTTTCGAATAATCGAAGTTTCTTATAAAAACTATTTTTTTTTATTGATAACTAATTTACATTTATTATGTAAATTATGTATTTATTATATTCATAACAAAATTTATAAAATAATTCAACAAAACTTAAAAATATGAACATAAATAAAAAATTAGCACAGGTACAATAGTTCATTATTATCTATGTTTTATTTGAACATAATTACATATGCAGGTAAATAAAATTAAAAATAAAATACATAATATAATATGTATGTATCACATTTCATTCATTTTGATTGACTCCTAAATTAAAACATAATAAATAAAATAAATTACTGGGTCTTTCAAATTATGCTGGTTTAAAAAATTTGTCAATGCTAGTTTGCTTAATGATCTGTAATTTTTTATTTAATAATTTTTCTTTAAAACTTTCCAACATCATGAGATCCTGCTGGTTTACAAAATCCTGTTTTCTGCGAAATCGATTACCTTTTGAAGTTTCGTAATTGTTTCACTTATTGTGAGATCACTGGTTATAACTTCTACGTCACTGTTGATTTCTGATTCATTCGAAGATTCAGAATATTCTGTTAAATTGTTTACTTCGGCTACAATCTCTGCATCATTCAAAGATGCAAAGGTTGAAGCTTCTTTATCCTCATCCAACCAAGTAGTTATTTGCTGAACAGTAAAATTCTCAAGTGCTTCCGCTGTTTGAACGATTTGCTCCGAATTAATATCATTGATACAACCATCGACATCAATATTCTCGACATTAGCACTTTCGCTAAACAGTTCAGGTCGTATATTTTTCCATGAATTTTTCAAAACAGTTGCTGGTATTTCTGTCCAAGCGCGATTGATACTATAAATGAAATCCTTAACCGTAAATGCCTTAATCATTTCTCCAATATCTCCGCTCGAGTTTTGAGCCAACAATGATTTAAGTTGATTGTGACGGTAGTGGCATTTCAAACGTTTGATGACGCCTTGGTCAATCGGTTGAATAAGCGGTGTGCAATTTGGTGGCAAATAATTTACAATTATATGCTCTTTGTTTAACTCTCTCGCTGGTGGATGAGCTGGACAATTATCCAGTAATAATAGAATTTTTGTTTCAGCAGGTAATCCAATTTTTTAAAAATGATCTCGGGTTTCCTTTTTAAAATGTTTCTGGAACCATAGCTTCATCAACTCCTGCGTCATCCAAGCACGATTATTTGCTGTATATATAACCGGAAGATGTGTAATACCTTTCAAAGCTCGAGGTTTAGCGCTCTTACCAATGACAAATAACTTACACTTGTGTGTACCTGAACCTGCAGCGTTGGAACATACAAGAACCGTTAATCGTTATTTGGAATCCTTTGTACCAGTAGGTCTCGATTCATCATGACATACCAATGTTTTACGTGGAATACTACGCCAAAACAACCTAGTTTCATCGGCATTGTAAATTTGTTCAGGCTCAAATTTTTCAATTTCTATTATTTCTGCTAGTTCGATTACATACAATGTCGCCGATACTTTATCAGAAAACCCTTGCTCTCCCGCTGTGTGCCATATCGTTTTTAAAATTTATCTAACCAACCTCGGAAATAATTGCATCATTTCTCTATTTTCAAATGTTCATGAAACTGTTTGGCCTTTTCTATAATCAAAGGACCGGATACAGGTACTCCAGCATTCTGATTCTGGCGAAACCAAATGTACTAGGCATCTTCAACTATAGGATTTTTTGAACTCTGAATAGTTTTACGCTTCTCAATTTTATCGATGGCGTCAGCTTTGGCATAAAAACCATTAATCTGCTCCTTATTTTTGCGAATGTCATAAATAGTCGACATTCCGATACCGTATTTATATTTCAGATTATAGGCACTTATTCCATTGTCCAAAGATTTTATGATTTATATTTTTTCTTTTAAAGTTAGAACTTTTTTGGTTCGTTTTGCTTTTGGTATTGGTGCCATTTTCCTAGAAATCAAACGAAATTTATTTTAATACAATGGATAAAGTAAAACTGAATCTACTTTAGGAGCAATAAAACGTTAGCGGTATTAATTACTCAAAAACTTATAATACTTGGTACCGTGCATACCACACCACGTGTAATACTGATAATATTATGTATGTAACTCGACTAACGTTAGAATTCTTCAAAAAGTAAAAAAAATGTATTTGTTGCAATACGCTCGTATAGCAGCATGAAACTCAAATTCGTTTTAATACATACATAATGTATGTAAGTCATACTTTTTTTTTTGGTAAATAGCACAAGCTAATTTTTGTTTCCACCTGTATCATTAAGGAAAAGGAGAGTAAATACCACAAAATACAAAACAAAAAAATCACGAAAAGAGAAAATAAATACACACATACATATAAAAACAAGAACCCAAATGCGTTTTAATTGTTTATTTTTCGACCAGTTTTTGTCCGGATAACAGAAGTTCCGAATAGAAGAAGTCCGGATAGTCGAAGTTCGACTGATTTAGATTTTTCTCAAAAACCTATTTCTGCCACCGCACATAAGGGTTTTAAGTAGTGTTTTGTCCCAAAAATGTCTAGAGCCTAGAAAAATGCACCAAATTGAGTATTTTTTTCTAAATACTCTTTATGAGATTCTTAAAAGATCCCTCATGAGTATTTTGTCTGAAATTTTTTTGTATGCATAGAAATCAGTAAATAATCAGACCCAAGAAACGTACTAAATGAGAATAACTTCAAGATTTATAACAAGTGAACGTGATTTGACTGCTAATTGACAGCTGTCAACTGTCATTATCGAAAATCTAACTCCATATTTGAACGTAGCGACCGCAAAAAACAATGTGTACCAAATTTTAGAAAAAAATATTAAACACAAGAATATGTGCTTCAAAGGGTTAAGAAAAAAAGTGATGTTTTTAAACAAATATCTGAGTATGTTTTCTATGCATACAAAAAAAATTCAGACAAAATACTCATGAGGGATCTTTTAAGAGTCTCATAAAGAGTATTTTAAAAAAAATACTCAATTTGGTGCATTTTTCTAGGCTCTAGACATTTTTCGGACTAAACCCTACTTAAAACCCTTATGTGCACCAGTGTGAAGTTTTTAACGAAAATTGTAACTATACAAATTAATGAAAAGTGTAGCTACACAAATTAACAAAAATTGTAACTTCTAAAAATGAAGCAATTAAAAGTGTAACTAGCACATCTTTACTAAAAAAGATCGTCAAAAATGTATATTTTATGCAAATATCGGGATCAAATTTTATCACAATAGTTCTAGTCTAAAAGTTGCGGTTATTACAATTAAAAAAAAGTATTATTTAAATGTTTGAAATGATAGACATACGCAACACAGAGTTGTTACCAAGTAAAGGCATATGCCATCTAATAGTAAACAACTTGAGCTGCTCAAAACAGTTAATTAAATTAAAATAAATAGTTTTGGGATGGCTCCACACAAGTTTTAGGACGTAAATTTATTATGCTTTTTCTAAAAGAGTTCCGATTTAACTAAGATCCATTAAAATCCGGAAAACATTCCAACCTAACCTGGAAAATATTCCATCATTGTACACAATATTTTGCATATTTTTAAAATTGCAATTGAATTTTTAAAATGTGTTGCCCTTGTTTAAAGTGTTTAAAATCAATTAGTCGCAGAATCATACATTCGATTCAAAAACTATCGATAAAACTAAAGATAAAAAACTGGGTTTTCTAAATGTCTTCTATACTTCATCCTAAACACTATGTGCAACCAGATAATAGTGTAACGCACACAGTCTGTGTCTGGTATTATAACGTCAAAAAATAAAATGAACTTTTTATGGTACGAAAATGTTATGCACGAAAATGATACTAAGGGCCACATCGGCAGACGATGCTAAAGACACATCTGCGACTAAAGTCACTCTTTTGATATTTTTAAACGAAGCTAAAATAACAAAATGAAGTGTTGCTTTCAGTCGTAATCATGGCTGTAGACGTCGATATTGGTGGCTAAAGTTGTTGTTACATTTGACATTTTATACCGAATTTATAATTCGAATTTCAAAGATATGTACATTGTTGTTGTTGTGTTTTTATTTAAGATAGTGTTTTTGTCAAATATTATTTTATTTGTATGTCATTAGTGTTGATTTTCTGTAATAATAAGTTTTATTTAAGGTAAATAAAATAATTTTGGTTCTATATCTGTATCACCCGGTATGAACCATTTATTAATTTCTTCGTTCTCCTCGTCTAACGATTTAGATTATTTTTTGGAAATCGGTAAAAATAATGCATAACGCAGTTTCTAGTACTACACGGATGTTATAGAGTTCAAAAGGCGTTTCGTTTTTCCAAACACAACTTGAGTTACTTAGAAAAATTGGTACCAAAACGCAGATGACTAACGTTGATAACAGAGCATTTCCGTTAACCGCAAAACAAAAAATTATGATTACTTTGCAGTATTATGCTAGAGGCTGTTATCAAACAGTGTCAGGAGATTTGATGGAAGTTACGCAGTCTACCTCTTGTATCACCATAAACGCGGAATCAAGAGTGTTCGGGGGATTGTTATTGCAGTTTATAAAAATGCCAGCAACTCCAGAACGTACTTCTAAAAGTCCCATCAAGAATTATATAAAAACAAAATTCCAAGTTACATAGGGTGTATAGATGGGTGCCACATTAACATAAAATCACCAGGAGGAGCATCAGCAGAAATATATAGAAACCGGAATGCATTATCTATATGTGAAACCCGGACAATTAGTTGCGCACCTGATAACATTTTATATGTATCGAAAAGATCTACGAGAAAATATTGAATTTTTAAAAATGATTTCGATCAAATCTGACATCAAATTTTTTTGATCGAAAATCATTTTTTGTGTTGAAACGGATTTGCCATATGTTTTTAATTTTCAAATTTGTCAGATTTTTTTTTTATGTTGGTAGTTTGTTTTCGAATTAAACGTGACTTTTATTGTTGTTTAAAAATATGAAAAAAGCGCGACTAAATTTGCAGTTTTAGTTACGTCTAAAAATATGGTTGTCGAAATCGATTTCGAAAAATCAGCGACTACATCCAGAGCCTCCTTAATATAAGAGCCGTAAGATTCCGCCATTTTTTTCCATGTGCTTTCCATAGAGGGGAAGCTTTTTGTACTTTTTCATACCAACCAGTGTATTTTAGTATTTTTTTAGAAGTTTTTTGTATATAAAAACATAAATTCTTTGTTTGAATTTTCAATGTGAATGGTTAATTCAATATTCAAGAAAAGCATATTTTAATATTGAGTCATATTATGTTGAGTTAACGCAAAAACATTTAAATTAGTTTAACACAATTTTTTTTTTTTTTTTGTAGAAACAAGAATTTGTTTATGTGTATGTACAGAAAATTAGAAATTAGTATAGAGTGTTCCATGAAAAAGTCAGGATTATTTTTCCAAAATAAACGTTCGTTAAAAAATGCTTTTGGAGTAGCAATGTAATATGGGGATTATTGTGTTTTGGGTTCTATTTCAACATTGTTGATGACAGACTTCGAAAACTGTTTTTTCGTTACTTGTTAAAAATTTGATTTTTCATCGCAACAAATTCGCAGCCTATATTGTGTCATCCTGTAGTATAAACAAAACAAAGCTTCACCAAATAAAAATATTATAATTTGATAAAGCTTTTCGCAATTACTAAACCTGTTAAAAGATGTCGCTTTCAAATTAATAAATTAATTCAAATTACCCGTATAGAAATTGTTACACAAATTGAAAGGGGGTCTCCAGGTTAGGACGGTTGTAACGGGCGTGTCTTATAGCAGGCAGCTCGTTGTATAAACGAGTTCAAAGTACCACTTGGTGCTTTAAGTTTTTGTATCCGTATATGAGCCAACCATGCAAAAAATGGGTAGAGCCACAGGCCATTTATATACTCACAAAAACCATTAAGTTATTAACAGTATACAAAGGCCTTGGGTTATTTTATTGAATTCCACACAACAACGATCCCAGAAAACGTGCACGAACGAAGCTATAAAAATGAAACATGAAACATGCATAGCCTTTCAAGACCAGTAGATCTGCATAATCTATTGAACCAGCCGGGAATTACTACAATGTATACGAAATGTCTGTCATACACCTTAGCCGAGGGCCTTTAGCATCAAAAATCCTCAATAAATCCTTGTATTAACAAATTCGTGTACATTGTAAGAATTCCCGCCTGGATTGGATCGAAATAAAAAAAAACAAAAATTTGGAAAAATTGTGACATTTTTCTATTATTGTTTTACAGCGCGCAGCAACTATGATGGTGAATATTTTACGACGAAAAGTTTTATTTACGCCAACCGAATAATAAATAAATTTTATAATTGTTTTGAGTTTTATTAATTATGTTAAATTGTTGTATTAAAGATTTCGCACTTAACTTACAATAATAATGGTTTGTTTTCGTAAATAGTTATTTAATTATTTTACACTTTTCTGTAATTTCAAGTAAATTTATTACAGAGACATCTGTAAACGGATTTTCAAATTACAGAAAGCTCGGTTTTGCAATCGAATAAATTTGAAGTTTTTTACGTTTTGTTCGGTTTTGTAATAATATTTAATTAAGAAAACCATGACAACGTTGATTTTTTGTATACAAAAATAATGATAGATTTTGATGTAAAAATTTTATTATATGAATAATATTATTGTTTCTACATGGTCATTCATAAAATTTCGTTTCAACTCACGTTTTCTCTTTAATTTTGTTATAAATGGAGAATGTTTAGATTGCTATAAAGTGCATCGTTCATCTCAAAAATTCTGAGGTGCATGTGACCAGAATTTACCAAATAAGTTACATTTTTATAAAACTAAATTTTAAATTGGGTGTAAGAGGAATCCGCGGCACCACCCTTTATTATCTTACTTTATAAACCTACACAACTAAACGGAAAGCTCATTTTTATAGAAAATTAATAAATTTATGCTCCGCTTTAGTATAAATTTACCAAATAAATACTACATTATGATGGTTGAATTTCAAATATGTGTTCTTTGAATAGTTTATTAAAAATATAAAATTAAAATTTAGATGATTTGTTTAATTTTTTATTCATAAACTCATGTTCAAAAATTTTCCAATTACCATGGTTTCTTATAGTAATTCAATAAAAGCTTCCTCTCTACTGAAAGCTCTCTTTTTAATGTTACGGCTCTTCAAAATCATAGATGGCTCTGCTACATCTAAAAGTTGTAGTAACGTCTGGAGTAGTTGTTTTTCACATATACATGAAAATACCGTACTCACCCGATTTACTTTCTAAAAAAATTATTGACAGTTACAACAAAATACATTTCGTACGATACAGCCTACACAGTTCAATTACGATAAAAACAAATTAAATTGCATATGAGAAAAAATTTGTTTAAAGGGGAAATAAGTATGTAAAAGAATAACAGCATTCGGCCAGTAGAATTGTGAAAATGTTGTGTAAGGGAAATTTTTCCAAATGAATGTCAATAATTACGAAATGAAAAAAATTCTATATGTTTCAGATACAGTCTAAATATGGAATATATGAAAGACACATTTATGGAATATGACTGCAAAGTTACCTAATTATTGCATACCAGTGGCACTATTCTGATAATTTCCCGGGTATAGGGAATTAGGGAAAGAATTTATATGTAATTTTTGTTCTGGCATACTGAAGTAAAAATTTAGTGTTAATTTTGTTGTAAACAAAATTAATTGGGGAATAATTTTCCCTGCCAATTTAGATATGGAAAAATTATTCCAAACATAACATACAGATTTCCTAATTATTAAAAATAAATACAGTTTTTTTAACTTTATTTTATTATTGGGTGTCAGAATATAACTTCGCCCTTTTTTAATAGGATCCGTTACTAGTACTGCTTACGGGGACTATATGGACAATACTGAAATTCTAAAAAATATTTGATATCAGCCGTCAAACACAGCATGTGACATTAGGTTGAAGTGTAAACAACTAGTATTTTTAACTCCTTGAAAATGTCGGAAGTTTCATTACATTATTTTATTGCAAGAAAAGTGCAGCGGAACTTATCGTTTGCTTGTGAACATTTACGGTGCTCCATCGAATATAACACGCAAAGAATGGTTTCGACGATTTAAAAATTATGATTTTCGCATTCAAGATAGAGAGCATGGAAAACCACCAAAAAAATTTGAAGATGCTTAATTGGAAAAGTTATGACTGAAAATTCTTCTCAAACTCAATCAGAATTTGGTGTAGCATTAAATGCTGATCGATCAACTGTTGCAAAATGCTTAGAACCAATTGAAATTGCTCAAAAAGCTAGACATCGTACGTGAAAAGCTAGACATCGTAAGAGACATCGTACGTTGCCAATTGTAAGATAGTGCTTAAAAGACAACAAAGATTATGATTTTTGCATCAAATAGTTACTAGAGATGAAAAATGGATTTATTATGAGAACCCAAATGCAAAAAATCTTGTATGAAGTCTGGTGGAGCTGGCCCATCGCAACCAAAGCGACACATTCATTGCAATAATGTTATGCTCTATATCTGGTGGGATCAGAAAGGCGTGGTATATTATGAACTGCTGAAATCAGGTGAAACTATCAATGACAATCTCTACCGACGACAACTAACACGTTTGAAAAGAGCTATATAGAGGAAAAACACCCAGAATGGATGAATAGACACAACAAATTAATTTTTCAGCTCGACAATGCAAAACCGGATGTTGCAAACATTGTGAAAAATATTTCAAAAAGGCAGGACTGGGAAGTTCTACCCCACTCGCCGTATTCACCACACATAGCGCCTTCAGATTTCTACTTATTCTGGTCGATGCAGTCGTATCTTTCTGAACAGCGTTTCAGTTTTTGCGCATTGATCAAAAATTGGCTTATTGATTGGATCGCCTTCAAATACTAGAATCCCTTCAGAGGGGGAATCCGTAAATTACCTGAAAGATGGAGGACAATTGTAGCTGCAGATGGAGCATACTTTCAATAAATAATCCTTTAATTTTCTAAACAAGCAAATGTATTTTATTTTAATAAAAAAAGACGGAGTCATCTTCACACACTCACAATATATCTCGTAAATGTGGTAGAAACTTAAATTTCCATAGTCCTGAGCGTGAACTAGTTATATTTCAATTAGAATTTTACTATTTCCAACTATCAGCGCATCCCCAATGCAAAAAACGTTTTCCTTTAACTTTTTCCTTATGAAGAGCATACCCAATGAATAGGGAAAAGTCAAAGTAAAGCTAACTTCATTTTACAAAATTATTTTTTGTTTACCTGTTATTTTACATTATTATATTATATATTATTTATTACTTTTTCACAGGACACAAAATACAACACTAATTGTTAAAATACAAATATGCATTCAATATTTTTTAATTTGTGACAAGCAGAAAAACAACAACAACAACCAATTTTGCAAATGCGGTTTACTTCATTGTATGTCTCATAGGGAAAAAGTTAAAAGTTTGATAACATTTTTCATAAGAACCAACCTAACAAAAAAAATTTTTTTTTTCTCAAAATTTTTTTCATACTTTTCTGTAAGGAAAAAGTTAAAGGAATTTCATTGGGGATGCAGTGTATGATGTCTTTAATTTGACGATCGTCGTATAGAGCAAAGTTTGTGTGTACTAATATGTATGAATAGTAGTAGAGCCATCTATGATTTTGAAGAGCCGTAATATTAAAAAGAGAGCTTTCAGATTACTATAGTACTAGATTACTTTTATTGAATTACTATAAGAAACCGTGGTAATTGGAACATTTTTGAACATGAATTTATGAATAAAAAATTAAACAAATCATCTAAATTTTAATTTTATATTTTTTAATAAACTATTCAAAGAACACATATTTGAAAATCAGCCATTATAGTGTAGTATTTATTTCCTAAATTTAAACTAAAGCGGAGCATAAATTTATTAATTTTCTATGAAAATGAGCTTTCCGTTTAGTTGTGTAGGTTTATAAAGTAAGATAATAAAGGGTGCTGCCGCGGATTCCTCTTACATCCAATTTAAAATTTAGTTTTATAAAAATTTAACTTATTTGGTAAATTCTGGTCACATGCACATCAGAATTTTTGAGATGAACGATGCACTTAATAGGAATTTAAACATTCCCCATTTATAACAAAATTAAAGAGAAAACGTGAGCTGAGAGCTGAAACGAAATTTTATGAATGACCATGTAGAAACAATAATATTATTCATATAAAATTTTTACATCAAAATCTATTTACGAAAATTATTTTTGTATACAAAAAATTGGATGTCATGATTTTCTTAATTAAATATTATTACAAAACAGAAAAAAACGTAAAAAAATTCAATTTTATCCGATTGCAAAACCGAGCTTTCTGTAATGTGAAAATCCGTTTACAGATGTCTCTGTAAGTGTAAAATAATTAAATAACTATTTACGAAAATAAACCATTATTATTGTAAGTTAAGCGTGAAATCTTTAATATAATAATTTATCATAATTAATAAAACTCAAAACAATTATAATTTTTATTTATAATACGGTTGGCATAAATAAAGCTTTTCATCGCAAAATATTTACCATCGTAGTTGCTGCGCGCTGAAAAACAATAATAGAAAAATATCACAATTTTTCCAAACTTTCTGTTTTCTTATTTCAATTCGCTCGTATTCGGTTATTTTCAGTTCCAGGAGATTTCAATAATCTATTGAACCAGGCAGTATACATAATAAATTGTTAAATTTTAGTTAACAAACATTTAGGTTTTAATATTTAGCATTAATTTATACTTAGCGACATCTTTTGATCGGTTTATTAATTGTGAAAAGCTCTATAATATAATGTTTTTATTTTATGAAGCTCCGGTTTGTTTATACTACAGGATGAAACAGTATAGCCTGCGAATTGGTTGCGATGAAATTTTTAACAAATAACGAAAAAACAGTTTTCGAAGTTTGTTCATCAACAATGTTGTAATAGAATGCAGAACACAATAACCCCCATATTACATAGCTACTCAAAAAACATTTTTTAACGAACGTTTGTTTTGGGAAAGAAATGCTGAAATTTTTGATGGAACACTCTATACTAATTTCTTACATGCACATATAAACAAATTCTTATTTTTACAATAAAAAAAAAATTTTTTGTGGTAGACTAATTTGAATATTTTTGCGTTAATTCGATATAATATGACTCAATTTTAAAATATGCTTTTCCTGAATATTGAACTAACCATTCAAATTAAAAATTAAAACGAAGCATTAATGTTTTTATATACAAAAAAGCTTCTAAAAAAATATTGAAATACACTGATTGGTATGAAAAAGAACAAAAAGTTTCCCCTCTATGGAAAGCTCTTGGAAAAAATGGCGGAACCTTACGGCTTTTGTATTTAGCAGGCTCTGATAGTAGGTAACATAGAGAAAAAAAACGAAACCGATCGAATTGCACAGTGGTTAAAGCTTAGTCGTTTGGATCGGGTGGTACCGGGTTCAAATGCAGATAGGGCAGGATGCAAAAAAGATTTTTCATCATCTGATTATGATTTCCGATGGAAATGAACATAGAATAGCTGATAGAAAATGTGTATGGGATGGAGTTAGGCGGACTAAAAATAATCGCGTCCAGAGCTGGTCTTACACTGGAACACGGCAGTACCAACTAGTATAGAACAATTATTTAAATTGCCTTAGATCAGTTTTTCGAAAGCCAAATGAGAAGTCTTAGCAAATCAATGATAAAAATGCCAAGAGGCGGAGGCTGAAAACTAGCGATTTCTTTAGAAGCTGTTATTACAAGATGGAGGAAGAAATTATAGTTCGTTTTCATAGAGGTAGAAAAGGAGAAAAATCCTGTGGTACATTTTGTATAGATCAGTGGGATCTAAACTTTCCCCTTTTTGTAATATATATAGTACTTCCAAATTGTCACTACAACTCGTGTAATTATGCTTCTCGTGTGTAAGGTGAAGTGCGAAATTCGATAATATGTTAGTTTTTGAAGGCAACAAAATCCTTTGTATTCGAGTTGTGCCTACTATTTTTCTACGATATCTAATATAAATTATAAAAATTGTTTTAATTTAAAGTACTGTTTTACTTAGTTTCAAAATTTTGTTAAAATAGTTAAAACTGAACAAATCATTTTTGAATCCATATTAGGCCAATAATATCAAAACAATCGTTATTGTTTTGATTACAAATTGGTTTTCAAAAAGCAATTTGGTATGCAAATTGTTCGAGTTTTATAATTAGAGATACTGTAACCCATCTAGTTTAGTCCCTGGGCGCGTATTTTTAAAATCGGTGCATATTTCCGCATGCGGATTATAATTTGCATTAAAATTATTTATATTATTCGAATTTTTCGCCGGCTACTTTAATCGTTTTTTCAAATTTGTTTGCAAGTTTTCTCTTATTTGGGACCCAGTAGGAAGTTTTCACCGTTTTTTGTTTAGTAGGGAAAAAAATAATAGAAGACTTGCACGCAAATTTGAAAAACGATTAAGGTAGCCGGTGAAAAATTCGAATAATATAAAGAATTTTAATGCAAATTATAATCCGCATGCGAAAATGTACATCGATTTCAATAATACGCGCCCTGTATAGAAAAATTCATCAGTATTATTCGATAGTACTATCGATCTTTACTTTTTTTTTTTGTTATTTTCATTTTTAATGTAAACCTTATAACTTTTTCGTTCAAATCAAATAGTAACTGAGCATTTAGTAAAAGCACAAATAGTTCATAAAAGAATAAGGGTAAACGTAGATTATTACCACGTGAAACAAGTTTTTTGAACTTCAGCTGCTTATAACGCCTTAACACTAGAAAATTTTGATAGTACGTAGTAGTATTTTATTATTAAGAATTAAATGGTATTTTATCCCTTATATTCATTGTATGTGCTAAATATTCAAACGAACGAATTTTATAAGGTTAGCGTATCTCACTTGGCAAGCCAAATCAAAAAACAACTTTTATTTGAGAAATTGTTTAAAAACGATACAGGAGTATTATTTACTATTTTTAACATTTTAACCATGTTGTGCATTACATAAATATAATTGGCAGAAATTCATGATATACCGCCTCTTGTAGTCAACTATTTTATCGTTTCCAGTCACAAAAATCAGATGTGACGTTTCCACTGTAAGCCAATCTGAAAGATTTTAACGCTTGTTTTTAATATAATGCCATTTTAATATAAGGCCTTAATTTAAGAGAATCGAAACGTAACGGAAATATCAAATTTTAAGGTAAGGAATTTTGCTAGGACAAATTACTTTTCGCATTATAAATACGAGATAATTTTATTTCATTTTTTATTTCGCTGAAGCTACATCCATATAGGGATTTGGCCACCCCCATATAGGAATTTGAAAATTTGGCCAATAATGATTTTCATAAGTTCATTGAATTCTAGCCAGATCCCTGGGCTACTGGAAGGGACATCACGCTGCTTGCTGCTGGATGAGGCATACTGGCACGCCGGAGGGGTGGGGTTATCACGGCTCCTTTCATTTTTACAATTTTTTCTATGCTATTCCCAAGTGATCACCCAAAGGTGTACTAACCCAAGCAACGGTTGCATGACGTCGATGGTGATTATGTTGTCTCATTATCTTATTCTAACACGCGCCTGTCTAATAGGATATATTTGTTTATTAAAATGTGTTTAAAACATTAGGGTGCGTATGCGTAATCCTTTTGAAATAATTTTTTAATGTTTACAATTTTAGGGAACTAACAAACTAAAGAATACATTTATTTGAAGATGTATTTTTTTCGAACAAATATTTATAAAAAGCTCTTCTAATTTTATTTACGTTATTGTTATGATTATTATTATTACTTGCCTAAGTAGAAAATATCATAAATTATACCATTGAGCTAAATGGAAGTGAAACATAAATAGATTTTTTTCAATTTTGTTTTCTGAAGAAAATGAAAGGCATTTAACCAACAAAACGATAACGATGAATAAGAAGAAAATAGAAAAATCAACACTACCAACAATGTCACCAAAAAAAATGTATATAAGAATTTCCATTAAAATTGAAAACCACAAAGAAAACCCTCTTAAAATTTATGAATATTCAAAAGTAATTTCACTTTTGTTGTTGCTTTTATGCCATACCCTTAAAAAAGCTTTAATATATTAACTTGTTTATTTTCTACTTTAATGGTTTATACTTTTCTATAAATTCAATTTGAAAATAAGAAAATTCATTTTTTCCAAAATTTTTGTATTTGGAGGCGTATAAATTGTTCCTCTAAAAATATTAACGCTTCATTCAAAACTTTTATATCTTGTTACACAGTAACAAGAAAATTCAAATCGTAATTGATTATCATTTATATTTTCCAACTAGAAATTTTCATAATGATGCTCACACTTTTAAATATATTTAATAATAAATCAATTTAAAGTTTTACAATTTATGTCATTAAATAAATCACACTTAATTAACAATTTTTGTATAACGAGTAGTATAAAGTTTAATAATTTGCTTAAGCACAAGAAGCTCAAGTAGTTTTGTTTAAGTCGAGTGTATTTTTATTTTTATAAAAGTTTTATGGTAAATTATAAACAACCGGAACTTTTTTTTTTTGCTTATTATTCGTTTGATTAAAGAGATCTTGCTCTCAAGTACTTCACACATAAATATTTACAGTAATGCTTTAGTTGTATAGTTATTTCGGAATTCATAATATATTCTACTTGCAAAAACATATTATATGTACTCGAATGAAAAGGTAAGGATAAATAATTTTTAGTGTTCATATTATGGATGTACTCTTCATATTTCGCCAGTAGATAAATTTGCCTCAATTTAGAGAAAAGTTTTTAACAAAGTCGATCGGCCTTAAATTGGAACTGTGTTTGCTTAGCAACAACATGGTAAACATAATTTATGTTTCTAATTATTTAGCACGGTATATAACGTGAGCCAAAAACTACTATAGATTTAAACAAGCGAAAACACTATTTACTATAATTTTTGGTTTATTTTTTACGTCAGCACATGAAAATTATTATTAGAAAATTGCAAATCTTTTGAAACTTTTTATGTATAGCTACACATACTACAACATTTTTCTCATTAATTATGAACAGCAATTTTCAAAGCTTTCTGCTTTGGTTACAAAAAAAGAATAATATTAATAGCACACAAAATGGGAAAGAGTGAGGTGTACGTTAGAGTGAGCAGAAAATAAAAACTAAACCAAAAACAAAACTTTTCCAATAAACAAAACCGAAAATGAAGAAAACTGCAAATAAAACTGTACTACACAAAAAAATAAAAGTATAATAACAATAATGTGCTGAATATTAAAATTAATTAGTTCCTTGTTTTATTGTAAAAGTTTAAATAAAGCTTTACTTTGCTGATAGGGGAATTTATTATTTAGTATGAGGCAATTTTGTTATGAGTGAAAGCATAGTTTCTTTTTAAATCCAAATAAATGTTCTCTAAGTCGTAAAGAAAAATAGAAGGTGTAAGTTTCTTTTTATTAAATTTACGAGATTTACTAGAGCACGAAACAAGGTGTAATACTCAAGGGGTAACATTTATGTTACCAACAATAAAACATTTTTGCTAGAAATATAAAAATTTTCTTGTGGTAATTATGATGCTTCTGTACCTTAATGCAACATCAGCAAATACACTTTTTATTTGTATCTTATATTATTACTTTGTACATTTCAAGTTCTAATATTACCTGGAAACTCTGTAACCGTATGGCTTGGTTTCAGCTAAGTGCGGTAGCTGCACACTGTGTCGATAGGTAGCTCATTGTCGGCTTGGAGGGTCCCGTTACTACCGTACCAGCAGCCATGTTACAAAAATGTTCTTTTAGTGTGCTTAAACAAAAAAAATTAGATAATGAAACCTAAAAAAATATGAATTAGAGATAAACAGTCGCATATAAACGGTTCACAACCCACAACACTGATTTCCCCATTAACCTCCACTAGACAACTTTATTTACCACATAATCTATCGTACGGATTATCACAAGTAAAACAAAGTAATCCTCTGGTTGGAAGAATCCCTGTACGAAACGCGCGTATATCGTCGTACACACATATGTATACCTCACAGAAAAAAATCGACCCAAGAGAAAATATTTACACATAGAAGTTATATGAATTTGTATAAGAAATAAAATAAAATCTAATAAATGTAATGAAAACTATTCTAAGCTGCAAGGAAATAAATAATTATGATTAAATAAAATAAATACATACAATACGTTAAACTTCGGATCCAGAATATGACGATGACTCTGTATACGGTATCGTGATATGATGATGCTGATCGACCTTGTTGACGATGCTGTTCCCGGTGTCGAAATTACTCGCTTCGATAGGTTACCACTAGCGGTGTAGAGGTTTTGTCCGTCCAACTTGCTCGTAGTATCTGCACGTGGCAAAAATGTTGAATACAGCTGCCTGATGTGACGTATTGAATCTCCAGCGTATACGTTGTTTCAATTTATGTAGCTCGAACGATGTATTGATGCTCGATGGGATGGATATACGTTGATATTGGTTTACAAAAGTATTGGGGATCGTCGTTATACCTTGGCTCCCATCGCGTTTTTGGTTTAAATTACTTGGTTGAGCAATACTTATAAGTTTTGAATATAACCACCGGGTTTCTATACAGACCGTATAGACGATAGAGTAATGTGCCGTTATTAAATTACGCAACGCACGTTATAACGCAGACACCTTTTTAGAGGTTGCAAATATGCATACGTCTCGCCTGCCACCCGTTCTCAAAGGAACAAAAAAAAAAACACACTGGTAATCAGCTTGTTTGCTACCAAGTATTACACAAATTGTTTGTTATGTTATGATAGATTCGCAAGAAATTATTTTTATTTTGTCTCTTATTTGGAAATAATTTTATTATATTTTGGTCTAATTTTCAATTCAAAAACTTCACATGCACATAAACCATTTATTTTGAGTGTAATTCTCTCTAGATTTTATACATAAAATACCACAGAATTCGATTTAACTTTTTTTTTAAAAACTAAATAACATTTTATTAAGTTTTATATTTACAATGGCATATAGTTGTTTTCGTTATTTTTGATAACGGTAAAAAAAGAATTATACAAAAATCAACTTAGTACAAATATCAACTTATTATTATTTTACATGTACGTTTGGATTTTAACAAACATTAAGGTTTATATTTTTAATATTTTAAAAAAATTTATATTTTTCTTTGGTCGATTTGGACCTTACTGTCTTGAATTCCGAACTTGACTTCTTCGAACTTCTTGATTTCTTTTACTTGTCACCTCGCTTGTCAATCATTCGCGCGCTTTTTCCACCGCTTTCTGTAATAGATACCAATACTAACTCAGCAATTAACAGATGATCGATTATATAAGCATAAAAGTACGCGAGTATCTGTATGTGTAATAAAGGTAATTGTCTATAAAACAAAATTATTGAAAGAGTAATTATTATAGGTGGTATTACTACGAGAAAAGCCTATTGCGTGAAATGGGATTGTTAACGCTTAAATTAATGGGTACAAATAATTAGATGTAATGTTCGATTAATAAAATTAGTGCGATCGTTACAACTCATTTTGTCATAGCCACAAAATAATTACCGAAGTGTTTTAACGTAATTAAATTCTATTTCACTGGTTTAATTTAACTTGGCTAGATCCGCAACTAATAATTTATGCTGTAATAAAATTAAATTCATCAATAAACGATTTACGAATCTATTTTGAGAGCTTCTGATTACATTAAATCACATCGTGTAACAAACATTTTAAGAAACTTGATTACCTTTGCAAAAAAGCCGCAAATAACAGAGGTTTTACTAGCGAAAATTAAGACATCAATTAGTCACGCGAATTCTCTTAATACTAAAAAACCCTGGTAAAAAGCCTTGGCTGGATACTTTCGGAAGTATTATCATTTAGAAAACATAAATGTTTTCTTGTATTATACTCGAATGTTTTATGACTGGGAATGCGAAAGGCAACGAAATATATTACATTAAGTTCTAGTAATGCAAAATAATTACTAATTGCATAAAATATCAATTTTTATTATATTTTAGTTTACTTTCTCAAGTTTGTTCCACCTAAATATATGTATATGCCATTACAGAATACATATTTAATAATTTAGATTGACTAAAAATTATATGGTCATCATAAAAACATGTAGGCGAATCTTTGTGAACATATATCTCTCACTTTAGGTTGTGCCAGGTTGAGTGCCTTATCTTTATGCAGTATAAAATGTAATTCCCCTGGAAGGCGTTTGATTTATTATTTGAGTCGTATTACGGTGAAGACAATAGAGATATGATGAAATTTCGAAAGCTTTGTCTAATCGCACCGAACTCAAATTAATAAATTAACATATTTTACATAAAGCGTGTGTGTATAGTTATTTAATCTATTTATTAACAAGTATTTTCCTTACAATACGGGCCCTTTAGATTACACCTTCAATCACTTTTTCACACATTTCACCCTGTATCATGTTAATTTCTTCTCTAATCTTCCTTTTAATTTGTTCAATATTATCTAGTTTATTTGTATAAATCTTACTTGATAACCCCATAAAAAAAAGTTGGGAGCAGTTAAATCATGTGACTGTGGATGCCAATCCACATCATCATATTTTGAAATTAACAGTTGTGGAAACATTTCTCGTAAAAATTCCATGTTGTCTAGCAGTATGTCATATGGCGCCGTCCTGTTGGAACCAAATTTTCACCAAACCATTGGCATGCAATTCTGGTCTAAAAAAATTTAAATGCGTTGTTCAGTAGAATATTTTTCCATGATTAATTTGCCACGTGTGCACTTCACGACTCTCAAGTATGATCTGTCAATATTAATATTTGCCTAAATGGCAGCAAAAAAATTGTAAAACTTTTGGAAAGCCACCTTGTAGTTACACAATGACGTAGATGCATGTCGTACATGTAGTTATTTATGTGATTAACTAATGATTTCCTTATAATGAACCTTTTATGTGAAAAAATATAAAGATCCTGCATCCGGCAGGGTCTTCATATTTTTATTCTAGGAACAAACCCTAAAGATGTCTAGCTATTAATCTAAGAAGTATAGAAGTGTTGCAACTGACGCTAATACAACCCGTATTCAGTCATTCATGAGTATATAATTTTTTAGTTTACGAGATTTCCCTAAAAATGTACGAATGCGAGAAAAAATCATACCCATTTCTCTGTATCCGAACTAGATAAGATAAAGTTTTGTGAAAATTTGTGATACAGCTATATGTATGTATAGTTTAAAGGAAAACTGTTTCAATTTTGTCGAAATCTACCATTTCGTCATGTGGGTTCATTTTTGTCCTATATATCAGTTTTATCAAAAATGAGTTATAATTAGATTTTTATATTTTCGGCCACGTTTTTTCAGAATTTTTGGTCAAATTGACCCTATCTCTTATAGTTTTGGAGAAGATTTTTTTTAGTGTCCCATAAACCAAAAAAGTGTTTTTTGCGCTCGCTTTTATTATTACGTGTCCTATCTGTAAAAATCTCAAAGTATGAAATTTACATCATCAAATTTTTGTAGGCTCCTTGAACCATCCGTATCGTGAACACATGCAATATTTTTTATTAAATTACTATACATAGGTAATACTGTAAAAGTGTGAACACGTGGATCATTTTAAATATTTTAAGTGTTATCACCAAAAAAATAATGTTAGATGACGTCATAAAAATGTCGTCACCAGTTTGAGTTGGTTAATATTATATTTTATATAATTTTTTTAATTTTGATTTTTAGAAGCAGTGATGGTTGAAGATTTAGACTATGCTAATAATTCTTGTATTAGTGAAACGTCCAGTCCTAATTTAAGCTTATATAATGATGATTTATTAGAGGATCCAAAAATGAATCAGTTCATGAATTAAATATTAAACACTCATGTATGATGAAGATAAGCTTCATCAAGATTGGTAACTGGCATAGGAGAACCATCAAGAAAAAGACTTAGCAATAAAATAAACTGGAAAAAGGAAATATTCAAGTGCAAATGGAAATTTGGTGAAAAATGTACTAACATCAGCGAAAAATTATGCCAGCTACATATATCTGTAAAACCAGCAACACAGAGAAAAGTAATATAAACAGAGGTAAAGCTGCATACAAAATTTTGAAACATCTTTTTTAGATTGTAACCCCAAAATACAAACTCGTTTTACGCCTTAAATAATAAACTTAGAATGTCCAATTCTTCGAATATACATTAAGTTAAGTGTTTCTTTGACTTTCATATTGTTTTTGTTTCATTTTTTTTTTTTCGTTTAGATTATAACGGTAATTTTAAATTTGGTCAACATAAAACCGGATCGTGACCCCATATTTTACTATGAAAATATGCGTAAAAATTTTCTATACAGCTTTACTTCTGTTTATATTTTTTTTTCTGTGCCAGTAACGTGTGGTAAATCGTGCCCATATAATTGTGCCGTTTTATTGTCGTAGGCAAAACGCAAAGTTATTCATGGAAAATTCAAAGAAAAAAAATATTTTACGAAAAATATCTAATGGTATCTTTACTGAAACGAAAACTAATATGTACCGTTGCAGAAAGTCCGAGAAAACAAAATACATTTCAGTATTTCTTTCAATTGGGAAAAGAGAAAATGAGATTTTATCGATTTTTTTGACGACGTTGTGTATATCCTAGTGTACGATATACTACGATATATACTGTTCCAAAGCCCACAATTAGAGGACAACACTTTAAAAAATCAACAAGTGATACACTTTTGCAACAGGTTTGTAATCATATTGAAAGTTCCCCGTGTATGGACTCCCATTATTTGCGAGCTGGTACACAACGGCAGAACCTCGACTGGGTTATCGTTTAAATTTTTTTTTGATGTACTACAGGGTTATTCAATTCGAGGTTGATAAAGTAGAAATCTGTATACCGACATCTGTCAAAGATAAACGTCAAGTACGCTGTCATTTATTTAGTTGACATTCTGCCATTTAAGAATATGGAGTATTTAACAATCGACCAACGCGTTAAAATTATTAAATCTGCTGATGCTGATTTTTCGAACAAAATTTTCTTCAGTGATGAAGCTCATTTTTCGCTTGGTGGATACGTTAATAAGCAAAACTGTAGAATTTGGGGCTCAGAAAATCCACAATTGATTGTAGAGAAGCCATTACACCCGGAAAAAGTCACTGTTTGGTGCGCATTGTGGTCTGGTGGTGTGATTGGGCCGTATTTTTTTGAGAACAACCATGGACGAACCGTTACCGTCAATTCTGAGCGCTATGGCCGCATGTTAACCGATTATTTTTTTACGAAAATCGAAGATTATGATATTGACGATATGTGGTTCCAGCAGGATGGGGCAACCAGTCACGTAACACGAGCAAATCGAGATCTTTTGCAAGAGAAATTTCCTGGACGTTTGATTTCGCGATTGGCTGATGTCAATTGGCCTCCAAGATCCTGTGATTTAACGCCTTTGGATTTCTTTTTGTGGGGCTACGCGAAAGATCGTGTTAACCAAACAATCCTCAAACTCTTGACGAATTGAAAACTAATATTCGTAAGGTAATGGCCGAGATACCGCCCGAAATGTGCCGAAAAGTCATTGAAAATTACCTCAAAAGAATCAAGGCCTGTAAGAAGTCCCGTGGAGGACATTTGAATGATATCTTGTTTAACTAAAAATGGCAAGGATCAATCTGTAAAATGAAATAAAAATTACAATACATTCCGAATATTTTGTGTGTTTTTTTTAAGTTTACTTTATCAAGCTTGAATTGGATAACCCTTTATATATATAGACGCTACAGGATCGAAATAACTGAAATATAATATGTACAAGAAGATATTCAACACAGAATATAACTTGTCGTTCTTTGTGTCAAAAACGATGTTTTATAATTGCAGCAGGTTTAAAAATATCACCGATTATAATACAAGCAAATTAATGAAATTGAGCAACATCGAAAATTAAACGAAGATGGAAAAAAACGGAAAGAATCTGACAAAATACTTGCGCAACAAGATCAATCGATAGCATTAATGATCTAGAAAATGTATTTTCAAAGCCTAAATACATATGTAACGGTTCGCTTACGGTTTGTTTTGAAATTGTAAACTGTTTTGAAATAACGTGAATCGTTAACAGACATCTCAATGATCTTGTGGTGGAGCAGCAGATCGCCGGCCAGGTGGCAGTCGTTTGGGTGGGATCTTTCCGCCAATCATTGAAAGCTTGAAAAATATGCTGCTTTTTACTCGTTATGATGAACATACACACACACATAATAAACAATTTATACGAGGTGACCATTCGCAAAAACAAATATTAACTAAAATATCACAGTTTGATCACTATTTGTCGGTGTCTTTTAGACAACGCGGTGTTATCACAGGTGTTCATATCACTTTACAAACCAACCAAGCACTATGACCTTGAATCGTACGGTCATGATCGTCTTTACCCACACCTCCATTTATATATGTGACCTCAATTAGCCCATTGAAGTCCCCTGAGTGGTTGAAGTTTAATTTACCATAGCTTCAATTATATTTTACTTAGCCACTCATTATTATTAGCACTTCACCAACAAAAAAAAAACGATCTCGCACATACGCATAACACTTCAGAAAAAAACTCTAATATGCACAATTTTTGAAGGAAAAATTTCGGAAGCTACACAGCTGACCAAGACAATAAAATTAAGAACGTTATTTTGTATTATTTAACATTTAATATAAATATAATCAATAAATGAATAATATATATATATAGGCATGCAATAAATAATTGTAAATATGTATATAAGATATAATATATAAATATAAGAAAATATAATTTAAATAATATAATAATATAGTATCTTTAATAAATAAATAAATAACCGAACATTAACATTATGTTTCGGAACACAATTTTCCCAATAATTTGTGCCTATACTGTAACTTGAACCATGGCTCGCGAATAATTATTATTTTTTTTATTAGAATCTTATATATTTTAAATTTAACTAAGTATAAATAACTAATACCAATATTACAAACAAATAACGAATTTTAAATAAGTGTAAATAGATAATATGTAGAAGTAAATGAACTGTATAATCATTTGTAACGAGTACATAAATTAAATTTGTATCATAAAATATTGTGCGGTCATCTGCACACAAATCATCTGTTGTACACTCAAGGTACAAACAACGGAATCCAACATCATACGGATATTAATGTATGGTTGAGTTATATAAATTTCTATCGATCGATTTGTATTTATGTACTTTTACGTACTTCAGATAATTAATTTTTATAAGAAAAAATGCGCTTAAACTCGACAATGCTAAGCAAAATTATTGAAACGCGCGCGACTGAGTTATCATGCGCAGTGATACAATTTCAAAACAAATTATTTATAGGTAATAGTGCAACGGTTACACATACATACATGAATGTTTTTTTATAAAAGCAAATACAATGTTCACTGCATGACAGAAAGTTATTTAAAATTACACTTTTCGACAACTTGTCGTTCACTGGGCATCAAAGTAGTACAGTTTATCTTGACTTGGCGATCACTGCATAGGTTGTCGTCGACACAAAGTAACAGTTTTGCAGCCGCAAGCGTTGTCAATTGATGTTAGGTTGTGTTCGCCATAGTAAATGCCAGGTAGTTGTTTTTGTATCAGATGATGAGAGTCGAAAGAAACAAAATTGTTAGAGCTCGTCAAAACTAATACTATTTACTATTACTATTTATTATTATAAATTTTATTATTTTATTATATTGCTTAGTCATAATAAAAGCACTTTTAAATATGAAAGGAAGTTTACATTGGCATAAAATTGCATATCATGTCGTTTATTGAGTTGTAAAGTTACTTCGGCTGACACCGATGTTTATTTGACATTACATGTTTATAATTTAACCGGATATTGGCACACAAACAAAACTACTTACCGTTCTTTGTAGAACTGGGAATGACATCGCCAGCGCTCTAATTAAAATATTAAAAGCCATTTTAAATGATAATCTGAATGTTACGAAGCTTATACTATGGTCAGATGCTTGTGTTCCCCAAAACCGTAATCACATAACCAGTTTAGCACTATATAAATTCTACGCGAGAGTATGTTAGCAAGCAAGTATAATACCAAGGTTTTCAACCCGTCGTTATTCCAGGATTCAAGAACTTAATGCTGTACACAGCGTCATAGAGAAACATTTAAAACATGTTAACTATGATATAGTGCTCTTTCATTGATACGTCATTTAAAGCTAATGCAGTAGCATGGACCAGAATACCCTCACTTAAACTCTCACTGTATATCTCACTGTATTCAAATAACATTACCTACATACTTAAAACATTTTCGATTAGAGGACATAAGTAGTATTTGAGAACGTGAGGTTTATATATCATATTTTCTCTTTTTAAATTCGCACAGTTAAATACAAAGCTGTATATACTCGTGCCGAACCCAACACAAATGTATTGTACATGTAGAATACATTTGTATTGGCTTCGCTTGTGTATTTGAATATTGGTTGTATATTTTGTAATCATAAATTAGTTATCCTCCCTCTTATTTCCAATGTTTTTATGCCTATAGCGTATATAACCATTTCAACCAAATTTATACGAAATAAAAACAAGTGTTTAATAAAATGTGTTTATTATTTATTTTTTTAACAACAGTTTATTTTAAAAATTATCTTTAATGTAGATTACACAAAAAAAATATATTTTATAGCACAACTAAAAAAATATACGAATAAATTGACAACCGCTTTTACGATGCTTCTCCGAAGAAATTCAATATGAAATGAAAATAATTTTACACATACATAAGTAAATAACATCAACTACGTTTTTTCGTGTGAAGGCAAATGTTGAATTACGATTGTTGAAATACTCATCGTCTAAACAGACCCATTAAATGTAAGTGTGTTTCGCCAAGCGCCTAAGGCAAATAGTGTAAAAAATATCAACGAAATGAGCTATGCTACACACGGTTTCAGCTTCTGGTTTCAAACTAAGTCGTAATAGATTTTTATTGTTAAATTAGACCCTTATTTTATATTAAAACACCTAATTTTTTGGTATTGTTTTATTCTGTCCTCTCGAAAATAAAATTTAAACAAAAATCTACATCTCAAAAATGTCCTTAAATTTTTTTATTTTCATTTTTAATTTTTTCATTTTGGAATCAAGGAGACGACTTAGTTTGAAACCAGAAGCTGAAATCGTGTGTAGCTTGGCTGAATAAAACAGTAAATTTTTTTTTTATTAATTTTTGGATTAACTATTAACTATTGTATAATAAAAGGATTTCTGTGGCCCTATTCTGGCTTTCCCTGGGAATAGGGAATTGGAAAAAATATTTTCATAGTATTTTGTCTAAATTATATTTTTCTGACCTATGTTTGGTGCTAATATTTTGAAAACAAAGTTAAATGGGAAAATATTTTTCCCTATAAAAATTTTGTGGAACAAAAGTTTCCCAATTCACTTTTTTTGAAAATTATTCTTTCAGTAGGCCAGAAAAATACAATTTAGACAAAAATTCTATGAAATTTTTTTTCCCAATTCCATTTTCCCAGGGAAAGCCAGAATAGGGCCACTGGTGTATAAAAAAGTTGTATTTTACTACGAAATGTACTAATTTCATTACCAATGTTTTTTGATTTCATATGCGTATGGTGGAATAGGTACAAAGGGCCGAATGTCGAAGGGCCGAATGGGTCGAAGGGCCAATTTTTTTGTTTGTTTTTAGAAATATAATTTTTTAAATTTGTTGTTTTATGGAATATTTTGTAATTTTTTTTTTTATTAAACATAAATGAATTTCTTATGACTTTATGTACTTTACTATTTTTCATCTTTGGATATTTATGAAATTCCACGTATCCAGTCAGGGATACATTTTGGTGAAGGAAAATTTTGTCATACGCCACCAAAGAAATTCGGCCCTATGTGTCAGTTTTCTGATAATAGGTATATGGTACAAAAAATAAAAATATATTAAATTAAAAATTTAAATTAAATAAAAAAAAATATATTTCTAAAAGCAAAACAAAAAATCAAAAAAATTCGGCCCTTCGACCCATTCGGTCCTTCAACACATTCGGCCCTTCGACATTCGACCCTTTGATATCAATATATCATACCATATCGATCTATATCGTTTGGAAGGCTCCATTAATTATTTGAACTAACTAACGCAAACCTTTCTAGAGAATGGCTTTCACAATTTGCAAGGTAATTAACCTCCGTGTGTCTTCTGGCTGTTCAGCAAACTCAAACGACCGCTCCGGGGTACTCGTTTTGAGTCAATTGAAGACATTAAACGTGAATCGCTACGCGCATTGAAGGCTATTCCGGAAATTGACTGTTTCGAGGATTGGAAAAAACGTTGGCACAAGTGTATTGAGGCCGGGGGGGGGGGGGGGGGGGATTACTTTGAGGGGGACAAAAGAGATTTGGAGAAATAAATAAAGAGTTTTAAAATTATGAACAATTTCTTACGTTTTTTTTGCCCACAGTAATATATAATTACCAAACCTCTTTGGTTATAGTGATAAATATGCTAAATAAGTTTTTTTACGTAGATTAAAATTATAAATAAAATTTGACACTTGAAGAATTGTATATATTCTGGTAAAGCGGGGGTTTTGGGCGGCTCACCCTCTAAGGTATACAACGAACTAAAATTACAATAAAAAAAAATTATATTTACAAAAGTTGATTTTTTAACATTTGTTGCACTATCAGAAGAAGCGATAAGAGCGATAAAAACTCTTTGACTTGTGTCTGCAAGGTTGACGAAGCAATTATTATTAATATATTTAAAAGAAATAGTTTGTTAATTCAAAATTTCTATTTTAATTTATTCAAAATGGAATTTATCGTCAATTTGTTCATCATCTTCATTTATTATAAGGTTGTGATCTTTGTCAGGAGTTTCATGAAGATTGCCTGGATATAGAATGCCCGCATATTTCATGAAAATTGAGTAAACATGATTTTATAAAAAAAAATTGAAAAAAACAATTATCGAGGAAATTGAGATACATTTTCTCGGAAAATTTGGCTTGTGCTTTCTAAAAATTAAAGATACACAATTCTAACGTCAAAAATTATCAAAAAATTTACATCTTACCTTATTATAGTAACAAGTTTGGAGCGATTTTCACGCTGCCATTTCTTCCCCAATTCACCCCCTGAGCACCCCAATAGACTCTATGGCATAGAGCCACCCGCGTGCACCCCCGGGTAATTTTAATGCCAGAATCGAGTTCGGCAGCCCCGAAAATCACCGAGTAACGATTTCCGTGCGATTTTTCCGAGTTTCCAGTCGTTCCTATAATGTTGCAAGTAATGATGCAATTGAAAAAAGCATTTTCCGGCCCAGAGGGCATTTTTCAAAAAATTCCTAAACCAGACGATACAGACTTTTTTCCTGGGATCTTCCTGAACACAATGCAGTAAATCGCATCTCGATATCTGCTGTCCCTAAAAATGTCCGCTATTCCGGTCGATTTTGATCTAAATGCCCTGGACTATATGCCTATTTGTGCATTGCACATACTCAAAACGTTTTTATCCACAGAAAAAGTCGAAATAACTATACACACACACCGACATACAAACCGAACTTTATAGACGATTACGATAAAACTAGAAAATATTTGCTAGTGGAAAGATAAAAATTGCCAATGAAAACTCCTACCTTAAATGATAAATTAACATATTTTTTAATCGATTTAATCAGTAAGTAATTAGTAACTATTATATTCAACATGGGTAACAAATGTAATAGCTGAATCAAATCACAAACTTCATTGTAATTTCTAAATTTCTCTTTGAATAAATATCAAACAAAAACTTTGAGAGCCGCTTTCAATTTAAATCATGAACATGCCCGATGTACATAATGTTTTTAAATTTTGTATATGGAACATGCCGTGAAAGCATTTACCCTAGTATGTAAACTCCATTACCGGAAAATAATATCTAACTTCACAAAAACATACTAAAAATCTTCAAGTAAAAATATATTTAATAATTTCCTGTTGAGTTTATCTTTGTATGTATACCCAAAAATATGTATATTTTTCCCAAAATATAATAATATATTTAATAACAACAAAGGGTATAGAACCAACAAACGAATCTTCTTTGGTATTTTTGTCGATATAATAAAGTAAATTAAATTAGCTCAAAACTATTTCAATAAAAATAATTATTTTTGTTTCATTATACTCGTACTTTCATAAATTTGGTAAAACTTATTTTTCAACAACCACTAAAAAAATTTATTCTACCAATTCACCAGAAAAAGACAGAACCTTTATAAAACCAAATTCGCACAAAGCAAAAAGAAAGCTTTAAAAGTTACAACTTACTATCAATTACATATAATTTCAATTTAACAGATAGAAAAAAAACTATTTGCTGGGGGGATAAAAGTTTTTTTTAACCGATACAGAGAGCACAGGGACTAACCACAAAAGAACTAATATTGGAAAAACTTTTTATTTTTATACTGAATTTTTTATAAGTTATTAAATTTAAAGTTAATTTAATAGTAATTTAGTTGTTGCTAGAATTTGTATGTTATTGATACGAGTAGACTAAATATTCAAGTTTGGTTACAGTGAAGAAATATTTATTATGTTAAGTGCTTTAATCAATTTTTTTATCGCTCGCAGGGAAAATAAAAGTTTATTAATTTATGCATTTTAATTCATTATTCGTTTTAGTGAAAGATGATGAAAAATAAACTTTTACTATGTACGCTGTCAGTTTCCGTTTTTCTTGCATTCGCGTCATTTTTGGAACAGAAATCTTATTGTTCAACGAGATATTTTCTAAATTACGAGGGTATATCAAAAAGTCTTGCAATATCATATGAAAAAAGAGAGTGAGTGAGACAACAATATATTTTTCAAAACCATTTTTTGTCGCGATGAAACTTCTAGAAGAACATTTCGATGTAAATTTTACACTTCGTTTGTTTTTGTCAATTTAGTAACACGTGTTTTCAATTTTTCTTAAAAAGAACGAAATTGAATATCGTGCCGTTATTAAATTTTTCTGTAAAGATGGAAGAAATGCAATTTATATATTCTAATTTGAAAAAAACACTAAGGGGCCGGAAATTTTCCAGTGACTATGAAGTACAGTCTGTTGTAAATGAATATTTTATGGAGCAAAAGAAATCTTTTTTTTAGAGGATTTAGGCAAGTTAATTGATCGATGTGACAAATGTATAAACCTTAAAGGAGATTATGTCGAAAAATAAAAATGTTGCTGTCTCACTCACTCTTTTTTTCATATGATACTGCAAGACATTTTGATTTGCCCTCGTATAAGAGCTTCCATTTTAGTGAACCGGTGTTAATGACATACTTTTCAATTGAAGCTATCACTTCCGGTGAAAAAACAAAAAAGCTCCTATGGAAGCTCTCACTTCCGATAGATCGATTTTGGGCAAAATTCACTGGGGTCTTACAGTTTGTGGAAACAGCTTAGGCATGTACAGGGGCCGAATTGTTGCTGAAAAAACGGGATTTTTTCAGCGAAAATTTTGGAAAGCTGATCTTGGACTGTATTGTTGAAAATCGTTTAGTTCGTAATCGTTTTTTGCGTAAATAATAAACTTTCTAACACGCACATATACGCACATATAGCGACTTTTCAAAACTATTTTTTTTACTTCGGCGATATAACGTATGGTAAATCTGCAGGACAAAATGCTGTTAATAATAGTCGCAATTAGTAAATATCTGTATTGTAATGTATTATTTGTAAGAGCCGTTGGTCTGATATTTTAGCGGTAAATTTTAGATTTTCATTTGTTTTTAAAATCCGGCCGCGATGAGATCATGGCAATGTTTTAAAGGAGGCTTTTAACTTCAATTTATCCTTTTGACAAAAAGGCACTGCTCTCACCATTATAAAGACCCATTTCCGCCCGAAAGGTCTCGCTGCAACTTGCACTATATATATTTAAAATCATATACACGTAGTTACGCATTGTATAAGCTGTGTATGAATAAGGACATTTTAAATTTTACATAATATACAGATGTGGCCAAATTATTATCACATTTAGATATTTGGAAGATTATTGCTTTAAAAAGTAAATTTTTCAAATATAAACTAAACATTTTTATGATAATATATTTATTAATACTTGGTGAACATTCTTTAGCATTTTATAATAATTGTATCCTACGGGGCATTCCACTTATTGCATTTTTGGTTTTGGTGAGTAGATCTACGTCATTTTCCCAGACTTCCTTCATCGCTGTGAACAATTCTGATTTGGTGCGCGCACACTCTTCTGCTACTTTTTCTTTAAGAATAGCCCCGATATTTTCTATGGGATTCATATCTGGACTATTCGCTGGCCAATCAAAGATTTGGATGCCGTTGGTCCTTAATATTTGGTGACTTTTTTCGTCGTATGGCACGGAGCCTTTTCATGCATAATAACTCCGCCCCCATTAAATTTTTCGTTCATAGTCGGTACCAGTTGTGATTGCAAAACATTTAAATATTGATTCGTTTCATTATCCCGTTTACTACATAAATTGGGAAGAGTGTTTTTGATGATATTGCTGACCAAACCATGACTCTAACTGGTTGTTTGACCTGCTGTTGGACACAGGAAGGTAAACATTCTTCTCCTTTTGATCTACGAATGGTCCTGGACATTGGTAGTATCAAAGTCATGGTAGTCTCGTCACTGGATACAACCTAATCAAGAAATAAAAAAATATAAAGTTGAAAGAGACATTTATTGAAA
Organism: Nephrotoma appendiculata; assembly: GCA_947310385.1. Taxonomy (NCBI): domain Eukaryota; kingdom Metazoa; phylum Arthropoda; class Insecta; order Diptera; family Tipulidae; genus Nephrotoma; species Nephrotoma appendiculata. The sequence goes on from OX371225.1 coordinate 94,189,458, forward strand.
AGTGTAACTTTAAAATATTATTAAAAGAAGAACTTTTATTGTTGGTACCTTTTCCCAGTCCTCTTTAGACCATGTAAAATGTCCATTTGCCCATGTTTTTCTTTGTTGTATCATCCTAACGTTTAACCTTTGCTTTTTGCAAGGTCTTCTTGCACATAGCCCATATTGAAAAAGTCTACGTCTCACAGTTCTCTCCGATATTTCCACGCTAACGTCACGCGTTGTACCCCTCAGGGATTTACTGGATAATGTTCGATCTTCTTTAGCTTTTCGCATTAAAAATGTGTCCTGGCTGACTGCTGTTTTACGATTGCGACCACATTTTCCTGTTCTTCTGGGACTATAGTTGAAGACCGAGATGTTAATTTTTGCGAAAATTTGCTGTCGAATGATCGGTGCACTCCTGTTTTCTGGGCTATTTGCGCATGCGTATATTGACCTACTTCCAACTACATAGAAATTTTGGCTCTGGTTACAGCACTGATGGTCTTTGCTGTACCCATAGTGAATTTTACTAATATTACAAAAACCACTTTTACTTTCACTTTTCAAAGTCACAAACGAGACTGAAATTCTTCAGTAAAATACTTTTGCTTAAATACTACCTAGTTGTCATAAAATCAAAAAAAAAAATAATAATTAACAGGACCGTAAATACTCGGAATTCATATTCTGTCGAAAAGGGTTCTCAGGTGTTAATGACTCATTGCAGGCGTATTTTCAGGGTATATTCAATTTGTATTGCACGAATTCCTTGGATTGGTGGATATATACATTAAAGACGGGTCAAATATAGAAAAGGTTGCAGTTCTGGTTTCGAAAATTACATTACCATGAAATTCTTATGAGGTGATAATAATTTGGCCACATCTGTATATACATACAGTGAAACGAATAACAACCGTGCAAATAACTTCCCATTTAAATTTTAAAAACATTTTCTTTTGAGTTCCCGGTGTTTAGAGATTAATTGATTTTTAAAAAACAGGTTGGTAATTAATTTTTTTAAAAAACAGGTTGGTCGTTTTTAAAATGACGGTCGGCGATTGATCGAGGAAACACGTGTTTTTGCCTCCTCGAAATAAACAAATAATAATTTCATTTAAATGCGTTATAGTTAATTAATTTAGTGGCAATTCAACATAATCACTGAACTGAAATTCAGTGAATATTCAGAGTGTTTTTTCCAAAATAATAAAGTAATATATGTATAGCAATTCAGTGCAGTTAAGTGGTTTTGTTTCTAGCCACAACACCGTCAGAAATCAAACAAATTCGTCCAAAATTGGTTTAGTTATAAATGATGCAAAAAGAAAAAGATTGAAATAAAATTTGACAAAATCACCTAACTGATATTAAGTAGTTATGTTGAATTGCCACAGAATTAGTTAACTAATAAATAACTAATAATTATATATGTGTTAAATAAATAAATAAATAATAATAATATAATAATAATTTGTTTAATTTGATAAGTAAAGTGAAAAGTTTTACATATTTTATATTTATATTAACCCAGCAGTGACATGAGATTTTTTTTAATCATTTTGTTTAAGTTTTTTATTAATTTTATTCAACATAATAAGAAAATCAAGACGTGAAAATATCCGTTTTATACTTCGATGCACAGATGTTTTTAGTTTTCTGTAAAAATTAAAAAAAAAAATCTCATCTCTTTTGGTGCGTTTTTGAACCATATGTCACTGCTGGTTAATTTGTGTATGGTGCGCTTGATTGGTGTAGAATTTTCACTTACATGTATATATTTTGATACCGTTGCTTGAATGCATTATACGCATTGTATATAATCCTTCAATATGTATGATTTGTTTGATTCCACAGGATGCATAAGATAAGTGTTTTTAATTTATACATTGTTTTAACACATATTTTAATTAGTAATACATACTTTTTCCAAATAAATGTTAAGTATATAGTATATATAAACATTTTAACTGTATTTTATTACTTATAAAGGTGTAAAGTACTAGTAATCTCATCTAGTGGGTCATTCAAGTATTGTTTGCGCGATAAATTGGTATTCTGTTGTTCTCTTTTTGTTACACTCGTTTAACAATTTTTGCTGTTGTTTTGTGACGATTATTTTTCAATTTTACGCTGGTATTTTTGAAGCTCAGCATAACAACAAAACCAATTTAAATTACTACGACGCCATTATAATCAACGCCGCGATAAGACAGAAGATAAAAACGATAATCGTACGGATTCCAGAATTTGCGACGTGTGCCTAAAATATGAAGACCTGAGAAGTAAAAACAAAGTACTAGAAAATAAAGACCTCCAAGGGAGCCTAGGGGAAGAAAAAAGAGAAAACTACTTGGATATTTATAACTTCCTGAAAGAGAGGGAAATCAACATTTAAAAATAAAGCAAAAAAAAAACATTCGCACATTTACACATTTAATAGCAATAGATTATTAAGACACTATAGCCATATAACACACTATACATCCTCTTATTTTTTCATCTATGAAGTCACAATAGTGACATCATACAGGAAACAAATAAAATAAAAATCTACATTTTTTGGAGATGTGGTCAAATCGACCAGTAGCCAAACAAAAAAGGCAAATAAAAAAAAAATTGAATTTTACCTTTTGTTTGGTATATATATTTTTACTCGTACATTATATTTTGCGTGGAGATTAATATTGGAGGTGTCTAGCGGGATATATGTACATTTCAATAACCAACCACCGAAAATGTGGTTTTGCGGTGTATGTAGCTTTTTATATATGCTTTTAGCTGTGTCTATGTTGGCCGTTGGTTATGCATGCATTGGTTACGAAGAAACAATTTATAAGATCATGGGCTCTATTCTTGAACTATTATGAAAATTTTCGGTACCTAAAATTTTCGTAACACTATTTTGGTAATCGCAATGGAGAAATTATAAATTGGTATTCTTGAAACCATTTAACAAGAAAGAGGGGAGTCAAAAATAATGACTTTTCGTAATGAGGTGATTAAAAATGTCATTCCAATTGACAAGCGAAACGGACGTTTTTTAAATTATTGTTGTGTATTTTTGTGCTTAATATTATTAAATTTTAAATATTTTATTTTTTTTAATTTTTAAATTTTTTAAATTTTATTTAATATTAAAATAACTTAAAAAATTATTGATCACAACACGGTATATTATCAATGTTTCATTAATACTTCTTACAACGAAATGCCAAATTATTTAAATTTTTGTAGTTAAATCAGCCTTGCTCAAATAAAAATTATGGAGTTCCCAAATATAAACTAGTAGTAGTAAACAGAAGATAAAAGTGGTCCAACCTAAAAAAAACATCCCAAATTACCAATTGTAGATATTCTCATATTTTTTAAGAATAGAGGCGGGTATAAACAAAAATGTCTTTTGTTTTAAGAAATAAAATGTAAAGAATAACAGCGCATCCCAATAGAATTCCTTATGACTTTTTACTTACAGAAAAGTATGAAAAAAAAACTTTTTTATTTTTTTTTCTCAAGTTTTTTTTCATACTTTTCTGTAAGTAAAAAGTCATAAGGAATTCTATTGGGTATGCGCTGTAAATAAAATGTTTATTATTTAGCGTATTTCATTGGTCAATTACAACAAAAATCGCATTAAATAACCCAAATGGATTCATCTAAATCCAAAATGATTTTGGATTTACGAAGGAAAAAACTACATACATACAATTATTTAAATGATTGATTTTATCATATGATATTGTTAATCATTCTTCTTCTCTTCTTCATCATAACAATGATGTTCACTTGCGATTTTTTTTTCACAAGTGATCATGTTTCGAACACTTTAAAAGCGGAAACTCTAATATCTAATGAAAATTGTGAAGGATACTTTAAGCCGCCCCGATCTAAATATTGTATGTATTCTAAATTAACTGTTTGGTCCAAATCCATAATTAAATCTTTATTTGAAATTAAAATTTTGGTACAATACAATTAGTGCATTTCACCTTCTCACTCACCTTACGTCCTGTATATTCCGCGATGAATGTTAGTAATCAGACATTTTCTCCTAGAACCTCCAAATCATCACATGCTTGTAATACCGCCTCTGCCAAGTCGTGGTCGATGCTGACATCAGAATCTTCGGACCTGAAATCAGTAAAAAGATATTTTACAGCAATTTTGCTCTTATTTATATTTAATTTTAAGATGCTTGACATTTTTAACTTTTTTCCGACTCAATTATATTTTGCATGGATATTGTAATTGCAACCGGACATACGACGATATTTCCCGAATCGATTCCGCGACTTCTAGGGGATCTGTTTGAAATTTACCAAGTAAAACGTATTTAAATTCAAGTTCTTCTAATAAATAGGATATTAATAAAACCATGCTCAATGTGGTTTGTAACAATGCTGAATACGTTTCATTACTTAATTTAAAAAGATGTTTCTGTTCAGAACAATCCCAATTTTGTAGCCACAAAGAAAAATCGAGAACAAACCGATAATTTTCTTGCTCTAAATTAAAAATAGGCTCCGCGTATTGATTTAATTTTCGAAAACCTTTAGTATAACTTTTAACATTAACGACGCTCAACCATTTCCAAATAATTGTTATAAAATTCGCGGTGCCCGCATTTAAATTTAAAATTTGACTTTGAAAATTTTTTAACACTAAACCTACCGACATTTCATGTATACCTATTCCTACCATGAGCGGTCAAATGACCGTTTTAAAAAAACATGTATTTTAGTAAAGTAGACTAGATATAATATAATTTGTTTTCGGAAATTAAACAATAAAAAAGTTGTAAACATTGTAAAATAGGTTGTTTTTATATTTTAGGAAAAGTTAATAAGCCACATGATGATAAAGTAACGTTGTATGCGAGAAATGTTAAACGAAATTTTTAAAACGGTCATTTGACCGCGGCATGGTAGGTTTAGTGTTAATGCCGATATATTTTTTCGTCGAATAGTTTAACTGCTAAATGTACGTTTTGCTTTTCAAATGAATTTGGAAATAAAACTTTTTGCGATAAAGCTGGAGCTTGATTTACAGAAAATGTTTCCTCGTGTTCATAAATGGTATTTAGGTCCTTAATATCGGTTGAAATTTGTGTATTATTGAAATCAAAACTTGGAAATTTAAAAGTTTTAGCCTTAATTCAATTATTTCGTACGCATTTTACTAAATGCACAGAATCAAACAAGAGAATTTTTTTTTTAAAACTATATTTTGAAATGAAATAAGGTTGATATCCCCGACCGTTACATAGCTCTTTAAAAAGTTTTCGATTGATCTGGTTATTATAGGTAATAATCGATACAACCTCGTAGCCCGATTCATGAAGTAACTTTAAAACGTTATTTGTACAATTAAAAAGAAACGTGGTATCCTGTGCTTTTACTGGAAATAAACCAACAACATCTTTGTTCTGAGGTTTTAATCAAGTTATCATAAACGTTTGAAAGGTATTTGCAGCTATAATATTGGGATTGTCCGGATGTATATTTTGGGCTATTCCCTCGATTCTACTTGCTTTGTACGTAATGGCTTGTTTAACATATATTTCGTCTAATAAAAGATTTACGTATTTGATACACTCGCCAAACTGTGATAATTTTGTCTTTAAATAATTGGTATGAACCGAACCCGTTTTTGCGTTTCCGATATTAAAAGATTTAAGGTAACCCGGATATGGTAAAATTAACATATTGGATACATAACTATACGCGGCTGGACACGTGTATAAAAAAGCACCGAAAAAATTAAAGTTTCTGACGAGTATTTACGACTGTTCGGCACCTCGAGTTTTTCCCACACACCACACTATTATTATCACTGTAATAATTCTCGTTTTATTTTTTGTATTTGTTTTATATAACAACAACACAAATAACTCGTCCATATGATACGTTGAAAATGGGAGTACAGAGAGTAATAAAATCCACGTGTAAAACAAATTTTGGAAAAAATGAAAGTGCTCCTATTTTGACTGATTTAGAGAGACTGATTTTTTTAAAACTACTTTTTCATTCTTATTTTGCTACCACCTGGATAATATATGTTGAACCCGTAAACTTAGCATGTCGTCATCAGTTGGTGTAAGCGGCCAGTAGTTTAGAAGGCATTGATTTAACCAGTGCACCTAGAATATTACAGGCCACACTGCTTGCTATGTCATTAAATTTATGTCTACAGTTTATTCTTTGAACTGTAGACGGCAGTCATGTTCATAAAAATAAAAAACGAAAACAAAAAGAATTTTTTTTTATCCGAGTGCTAAAAGTAAGGTTATGTCTTCTCGTAAATTATACGAAATGTGTACACATTGTATACGTGTTTACATTTTTAACACAATTTAGAATGCATAATTTTATAATAATATTATTGAGAATACGATGATGGTGTTTCGCTGCTATTGAAACGTAATTTGCTTATTTCCTTATTTTCACAATAAAAACAGCTTTTAAGAGCTGTTAAAAGCTGTTTTTATTGTGAAAATAAGGAAATAAGCATAATAATATTATGAATTATTACTTTTACCAATTGCTTTTTATTGAATTTTAAAACATATTATTAAAATGTTTTTCTTGTTGTTTGTTTACAATTGTTTTCTTATCAAAATGACAGCAAACACCAAAAAAATCAAAACAATCTTTTTAATTTTAGTGCTGCCTATAATAGCCAAAGAGAGAACAGTCGACATAAATTGACGTCATATAGCAAAATGTTTAAAGCAGTGTGGCCTGTAGTATTCTAGGTAATAATACTAAATTAATACAAAATTATTATACTAAATTATTGTTATTATTAATATCATTGTGTGTTAAATCAGTGCACCTAGAATACTACAAGCCACACTGCTTTAAAATTTTTGCTGTATGACGTCAATTTATGTTGACAGTTCTCTCTTTGGCTATTATAGGCAGCACTAAAATTAAAAAGATTGTTTCGATTTTTGTTTGTGTTTGCTGTCATTTTGATAAGAAAACAATTGTAAACAAACAACAAGAAAAACATTTTAATAATATGTTTTAAAATTCAATAAAAAGCAATTGGTAAAAGTAATAATTCATAATATTATTATAAAATTATGCATTCTAAATTGTGTTAAAAATGTAAACACGTATAAAATGTGTACACATTTCGTATAATTTACGAGAAGACATAACCTTACTTTTAGCACTCGGATAAAAAAAAAAATTCTTTTTGTTTTCGTTTTTATTTTTATGAACATGACTGCCGTCTACAGTTCAAAGAATAAACTGTAGACATACATTTAATGATATAGTAAGCATTGTGGCCTGTAGTATTCTAGGTGCACTGGTATTATCATGATATGGTAAATGCAATCATTTATTTAACATATTTTTTTCTGAGTGTAGCCAGTGCCTTTTATAGTACTGGCCTGTGACAACATTCATTTTTTGCTGATGACGACTACGTAAGTTGACAACCAGATGTCAGCATAACTAAGTAAAAATAATACACTTTGCCTCCTTATTACGACGGCAATAAATTTCACAAACTTAACAAATAAAAATCTGAATTATTCAATAAATTAATAAATTATGAACAATTTTAGTGTAATTGATTTTCTTAATTCATAAATTGAATTTTTTCGAACCACATTCAAGAAGTTAATGAGAATTTAAAGAAATGCACCTATTTAGATAACGTAATACAAAGTTCTAGTGTATTCCACTACAAAAATATAAATAAAACCGTGAGAGCAAAGAATATTATGTGATCATTTTGTTTCTATTTTGTCATTTCATTTTTGTATTTTATTGTCATTTTCATTTAGTGTCACTTAATTAGTCGAAGCTGTACGGTACGATGCATTTTTTCTGCATTTTACATGATATCCGTACTTCTTTTCCTATTTTTATTGAATCTACGTACCAATTACAACAGTTTTGAATTAGATGATATTACAAATCGACTTATGTTGGATAAAAATGACAAAAAAATGCCAAAATCTAAAATAAAAATGTACATGCATTACTAGAAAAATTAAAAAACGAATATCCTTCGGCTTCAACAGTTTGTTCGAAACTAAACAAATTAACAAAATTACAAAACAACTGGAGAGAGAAATAATATTTTTATTGTTTTATAATTTTATATGACGAAATTTATTTTGGTTTTATGAGAACGAGGCGGAGCCAGAAACTAGAAAAAACTGGAAAACGGAAATAAAAAATGAATAACCTTCTACTTCGATGTAATAATTGCAACTAAATATATTTTGTGATGTAATTTTCCCTTTTAAAATTTATCTGCCATCTAGATGAACCGTCGACTTAGCGTGTCGTCATCAGTTGGTGTAAGCGGCCAGTAGTTTAGAAGGCATTGGTGTAGCTATTTACTTTTTGCGCTTGTGTGTGTAAATGTTTTTCTATATGAAAAGACACAAAGAAAAAATGATCAATTCATAGATTTTTGTTGTTGTTTTCCTTGTTTTGTTCTCGCCTTTTCAGTGTGATCAATTTACAAAAAGGCGGCGAGAATATGGTTTTATGTATTGCAATAAAGTTTCTTTCATATTTGTGGTAGAGTGCTTTAAATGGGTTTCGTTCATTATGAGTAGTTGGACGGTGTCTTTGTGATGGTTATTCATTGTACATTGTGTAACTTACAGAGGGTAGTTTTCATATAATATGCTCTGTCGTAACCTGTATTTGTAAGCTATTTTTGACTATTTTAAATTGTTTTATTTGGGAGTTGATGTGGTTATCAATCGTTTCAGAAGGAAAATCTGTAGTTTTGCATGGAACCCTTGTCTGAGGTTTGGAGTTGAGTCATTTTTGAAATTTTAGGATGATCGGTCGTATGCTAGTGCTTTTGAGCTGTAGGATTGCCACAATACTTTTATAATCTGTCATAGATTCGTCACGGCTTTGTGAAGCATGGGTGTTGTTGATAAGTGATGTTGGTGGGAGATCGCTTGTTGAATGGTAAAGGTTTCACGGAAAGAGAATTCGAACCGTCTATTGGGATTGTTTCGGAAATAAACTTCTGTGTTACAGTGTGTTTGGTGTTTTGTTCTAGAGGGGCGAGTATCGAGTACTTCTGGATAAATATTACATATTTTTTTTGGTACATTTTACTATGACTATTTATAAACATGATTCTTTTCACAATGTGTTTTCAGAGGTTAACTAATTTTACTAATATTCCTTCATCCAGTTATTCAGCGTTTGTGTATTAAATTATTATATTTTAATTTAATGAACAATTTAGAGGTATCGAGGTTTATCAGTGCTAATTATCAATACTTTTAGTCAATGCAATTCCTGACTAAGCTTATTTATTTAGTTCTAGTAAAGATTTTTGATTACAGAAGATCTTTGAAGTCGTAATATGTTTTTTCTAATTAAAAATTAAATATTAATTTAAAAGTCAGAAGAGCATACCAAGGTAGGAATCATAATTGCTATCGGGTGTCTAATAAATTTGATATTTCAGGGGATATTTACTTTTTGAAATTGCAGATATCTTGGAAGCTACAGAAGTTATTTGAAATGCAGTTAAATATTGCTGTACTTAGATAGTTTTTTCAAGGATCATAGCATTTCTTTAATTAAATTATTGTATAGGTTGTTTCGGGAGACTATAAATTGGTGAAGGTTTTGACTAGCTTGTTCTAGGTTGGATAAATAATTATCGCTGGTTATTTTTTATGATTTATTTAATACGGCTATCAAGGATCCTACAGTTGTGCTAGCTACTTATTATTAATTCTGTCATCTTACAGATTTCTGATTGCTTTAAAAGTTTTATTTAATTCTAGTTTAATTTTTTAGGTATTGAGATTCTAAAATTGTGCCAAACATCCATTATTGAAATATTGCCTTACATATTTCAGATTAGCTGTTTTTTAAACCACATTTCATTCGGTCATTTTTTATTTTTTATAAATAAACATATTTGCATTAGATTAGGGATGGCAAGGACAAGTGACCTTCACATTATATAATTTTTTTATTTAACTATTTTTTATAAATAAATCCATTAATTCAACAGATTCACAAAGATTCTATCCGTTGAAGATAAAAATGGCGTACGTTCCTTTCTTGCTTTGATACGAGTACTACGATATTTGGTGATTTCTGAATTCGATTTATTTTAATTTATTTTGATTTAATTTGTTTTAAAAAAACCAAATTAACTCAGTTAATACTAATTATAATATTCCGTTTATTTTGTTCAAGTATAATTTAACTCATAATAACGACATTTTATTTCGGGAAATTTACTGCAACTTAATTAACTATTGTATAAATTTTACTTATAATTATAAATTTATTTTAGAATGCTGATTATTGAATATATCAAAAAAAACTCAAAAATAATTGTGTTGTCTTGTGCTAAGTGCTAACCGTCTTATATTACATTTCAACTAACATATTACTAACTATTGACTACTTACAGTCAGTAACGAAAAGGATCATACACCCTGATTTTTGAGAAAAATTTACAAAATATAAGGATTGTAGAATTTGTTTTGCAGTTTTTTATTAGATTAAATTATTTTACAAATTAACAAATCCAGAAATACAAAATAAAAATTCATTTACCGTTTATAATAAAAAAAAGAAAAAATCAAGGATTGTTTGCAACGAAATTGATCATACACTTACAGTATGATCCTCGATTTTTTTTAAATCATTTACATAAATTATGTTTCAAAATTATTTTAATATTAAGTTAGTCCTCCTTTATTTTTGATAACCTTTTTCAATCTCCTAGGCTTTGATTCTACTAACTTCTTGGTAACTTCCGGTGAAATTATATCCCATTTTTTTATTATTGTTTCTTGCAACGTTTTTTTGCTGGTAATCCTTTATTTTCTAATTTGGCGTTCCTGGTGATCCCAAATGTTCATTGGGGTTCAGGTCAAGCGATTGGGGTGACGAGTGTAACTGGTTTGGAACATTATTCAGAATCCATTCTTTCACAATGTGGACTGTATGCTTAGGATCGTTGTCTTGATGGAAGATTCATGATGACGCGGGCCGTAATTGTTCCCTGGATTGTTTCCAGTGGTCTTTTAGAATACCTAGGTATTTCCAGCAATTCAAATTTTCATATAAAAAAACAAGTTTACCTACCCTACCCGCCGACATTGAACCCCGTAGCATAATCAAACCACCATCATGTTTAATAGTTGGGATGACGTGTTTTGGCTCCAGCGCTGTAGCAGGTTGTCTCCAAATTTTACTTCGGCGGAGCTACCGGCTACAAAAATGTTGAATTTACTTTCAGCCGTAAAAACAACCATCTTCCAGGAGTTGAAACCTTTTGTTTTTAATTTTTCTACAATTCAATTCTTGTTTTAGAATTAAAATTCGAATTAGTGCGTAGCACACGGCCATGATATCCATGTATCCACAAAATGTTTCTAATTTTTTGGGGGTGGGTAGCTTTATTAAGTATCTCCACTTCTGAAACTAGTTTTGGAGCGATTGTTTTTGGTTTACGTCCTGTCCGCCGCCCGTTTTCAACCGATTGTGTAACGTTGAATCTGGATATTATTTAGGCAACTGTTGAATGACTTCGGCCAACTAATATTCTAATTTCGCACACAGATTGTCCAGTCCGTTTCATATTAATTATTATTTGGCGTTCTTCGTTGGTAGTTTCCTTTCTATCACATCGGCCGAACGCCTCGCAATCGTTACATTTTAGTTGTATACGATCGTATTCAATATGAAAGAGTTTATAAATATAAAGGAGGACCAACTCGATATTAAAATAATTATGAAACATAATTTATGCAAATAATTTTTAAAAAAATCAAGGATCGTACTAAAAGTGTATGATCAGTTTCGTTGCAAACAATTCATGATTTTTTCTTTTTTTTATTATAAACGGTAAATGAATTTTTATTTTGTATTTTTGGATTTGTTAATTTGTAAAATAATTTAATCTAATAAAAAAAATGCAAAATAAGTTCTTTATTCATTATATTTTGTAAATTTTTCTCAAAAATCAGGGTGTATGTATTTTCGTACTGACTGTAAGTGTCTGAAACAATTCAGGTGTTTGAAACGGTCAATTTCCATAATAACTAACAAACCTTTCCTATTCCTCCGTTTTGTTATATGTAAGAGAGTGTGGGGATGGACCCGGCGTCAACCGGGAATCTTACATAGGTTTGGCGCACATTCCAACCAATCGATGGGGCCAATGGCACATTCCAATCAATCGATGCGGTCGTTTTTAAAATGCAAGAAAAATTGTTAAGCGAACTAGCCTTAAACTTTATGTTTGGTCATCATTGTTTTTTTGGCTTTAACATTTATTGTTTTAGCTTTAAATTTATGTTTGGTCATCATATGTCAGTCAAGAAAAACTTCAGATTCAGCTGATTTTTCAAACAAAAATCCAAAGTCAGACATGAACAATCATAATCATCAATCAACACAAATTTGTAAATCAGAATTTAAAAAAAATACAGAATTTTGATGAATCAGGATTTTAATATGGTCCTGTTAAATACGAAATAAAAATGTACCTACAGCTTTTGTTACCAATATGCCTCACTTTATTGTATGCCCCATTTTCATTGTACATACACCAACCTAATGCAATTATTTTATAAAGCACACAGTCAACAACATTATACTAATTGTCTTTGTGAATTTTTACAACATAAAAATAAATTGGTTAACAACATCAACATGTAGTAGATATAATATATGTATGTTGCTTGATGGTATGTTCTATTCGAAGTTCAGCAGCATAAAAATTCAAATATATAAAGCTTTTACAATCTATTATGTTCGATGTACGTACATAGATATTCTCCGGTGACGAAAACCTTTGTAATCGAATTATCAATACCCGATATAGGGAAAGAGGAGGAGACAAAAATATATTCCAAAGCGTACATAAGCTTTACAATGAACTATTTATTGAATAACGCTTTTTACTATTTTTCAATCCGTGTTCATCAAACACAAAAACAGTAAAATGCACCTTTACACATCCTGTTTTTTTTATTCCTGATTTGATTTGTTTCTTATTGGATTTTACCCATCGTTGGACAAAAAAATAAGCTGGAGTGAGAATGGTAGAGAACTTATGATGGATTTAAAGTAAATTTATTATTTTCTTTTGTTTTACCTATATCCTATCTATGGCATATTTACCTTTCGTCTCATCTCATAATCATCAGCATCCTAGTTCACCGTTATAATACTGTTAACGGAAAATATTTTATTTCTGTTTTGGTAAATTGATTTTTAAGCTTAAGCCTTTTTTATTTTGTTATTGTTGTTGTTGATGTGTTCCTTGCCTGAGGATATATATTTTAATTATATTAACTGATTTCATGTTGATTTTCGATTTTATCAATTCCTCTAATCTTTGTAAATATAACATTTGATTTTTGTTTTTCTTTGTTAGAATAGTATTAATTAACTTGAAGGGCAAATCATTCATGAATTTTAATCAATTATAGCCGTATATCATTACGCATATATTATTTGTGACGAGGGCGGGTGCAGCTCCAGGCACTGAAATCGAAATATATCACTATATTTATAATGATTTTCCATTATACCCGTAACAAGTTTACTAATTAAAAAATGTTTATCTTATATCATAATTTTAAAATTTATATCGATTTTATGTTTACCAATACAAACACAATTCTTATATCCATGCATTACACACAATACATACATAAAATTAGCCCATACAAAATACAAAATTTTCATAAAATTTATAATAGAAACTAATGGTCAACTAACAACCCGAATGAATTATTACACATTTTGAAACAGCAACGAACAAAAATAGACAAGATCTAATACCCCAACCATATAATGTTATGAAATAGAGTAAAATGCTTTATTTAGTTTTTGCTCTAGTTTTTGGTCATAATACATTGAACCTAGTATGTAATGTACATATATGAGATTATATATAGTATACCACAGATACACTATAAAATAGCTATTCATAAAATGATAAGAATTTTGAAAATGATATAATTCGATTCGTTTTAGTAGTAGTATGGTTTACAACAATAATAGTGAGATTGGACAAAATGGTTATTCTTTTAGGTTATGTAACGACAATTCCATATCAATCGAAAGAGTTTTAACCATAGAACTACAAAGTAAAAGCATTATCAGTGAACATATAATGACAAAAGATTTTTTACCAGGTCGACTCGTAAATTTTACTATAGATGTAGCTTTGCTGATTGCAAATCTTAAATTTCTTTGAAATGTAACAACAATTTTTTTTTTATTTTGTGATATGTCAAATTAGCAATGTTCTTGGCTAAATTAAATTCCTCCTCGTTTGTAAATCAGAAACAATTAATTTACTAGATCACATCACACTTAAAAATTACAGCGAGAATGATATAAAATGGGCGTTGTATATACCGGATGAATTTTTTTAAGCTGAAACTTTGAAATATCTCGGAAAATAAGCAATGCACGAAAAAAAGTATATTAGCAAAATTTAATCACTCGGAGGGGAGGGGGGAGGAGGGGCATAAATTAGTGCTAAAATTAGTATCCCTTCTACGATTTTTTTGTATTTTGTTTTAAAAATATCGATTCAGTTCGAAGATTATTTCGAAAACAAAAAGATATGTTTCCGTTATGCTGCAAACACATGAGCAGATTTTCTGCCGGCAACGCTGCCGGCAGAATTTCAAGTGAACTACATGTGCGTCTTTTTTGACTACCGTCTTCCCCTGAACAAAAGAACCGATTCTTATGAACGAATAGAAGAACGGGTAATTCTTTCATTCGTTTAAAAGAACTGGTTCTTATAATCCCGCATTTGCTATTTTCCAAATTAGTAAAAAAAACTGGTGTATGTGAAGGTTGTTTAGTGGACATCAACAAAACGGGTATAAGTCATAACGAAGTGTCCAGAAACCACATTATACCGACAGCCAGCACTATTGCTCATCGATCATTATGGACCGCATGTCACTTCGCCTAAGAGCAAGTGATTAGAGAAACTAAATATTTTTATAATTTTGGTTCTCGCGAACCTTACCTCTATATTACAACCTCTGGATGTGAGCATTAACCGCAGTTTCCAGGAAATTTATAATACCGAGTTTGATTCCTATATTGCCGCTGCCTTAGAAGACAGCAGTAAACAAACTAAAGCAGGTAACACGAAAGTACCATTATATTTAATTGTCTTCGAATGGGTATCCAAGTGGGCTAAAACTCAAACAAAGGAAAATATTAAAAAAGCTTTCAAAACATGCGGGATCGGACTGAAAGAGGACTTTTGCATAACTGCGCTTCATAAACCACTACATGACATATTATCGCCTAAATTCGATTGTTTCGAATGGATTGAAATATATGGCGACTTATTATCTGGCGAGTGCTATTTCGACGATAACATCAGTAACTGGTTTTGGCCACCAACGGAAGTTGCTACAGATATTAAAACAAAGTTTTTAAAGTGCGTAATGCACGCTATACAGCATTCAGATATATATGATTTTTAAGTTTGGCTGAAATCGTTTATTCCCAATATTCTAAAATATTTGGAAGAAAACTCAGAACTTCTTGAAATATATGACGAAGAAGATAGGGTCCTAATTGAAAAAGGACAAAGTACTTTATCAGGAATCAAAATTGTGGCAGTCTCTAACCTTCAACAATGGCGAATTCGGATAATCGAGCTGAATGAGGAGTGCGTTAAGGTTGATGAGCGCTTATTTGAACCGTGTTTTAATTAAAAAAGAAATATTATTAGTAACAGCAAGGGTTATTTTGGCATCAAAAGGTAAAAATAATTCGTTAATTGTGATTTATTTGCCAGAATTTATACTGGCATGTATTAAGTATAATTTATTTATTAGTATTATTTTATAATTTATTTGTTTTAAACTATGAAAACCTTGAAGGACAAATAAATTTAGGTTATACTAATGGATTTGATAATTAAATATACTTTTTTTTGTTATTTATAAAAAAATCCTGTTTTTTATTTGGTGTCATTTTTGAAGCAAATCTTCTAATTGAATGTTCTTGTAATTGAAGGTTCTTTTATTTGAGGCAAATTGGTTAACATCAAAATTAAGCGAATTTGTTTCTTTCCCGAATAGAAGAACCGGTTTTTGGAAGAAAGACGCTAGCAGAATTTTTTTTATTGCTTTTTTTTATTTTATCTATCATATTTTCTTCCATTTTGATTGATAACTCAATGGTAATGCGTCAAAATAAAAAAATAATAAAGTAAAAATCGCATGAACATAAGCTGTTTTGCTTTGGCAAAGTCCGCTTAACTTTTAACAAACAAATATTAGTGGTCAATTTTGGTTTCAGCAATATTTGCTTGTGTATTTCCAGTATCGGAAAGTAAAGGTTCATCATAGTTGGCGTATTTATCAGTAGTAATTAAAGAAGAGTTGGCTTTAAATAAAACTAAAAAAATAAGACTTTCATAAAACCGATTCAGCTTACAATTACTACTAACATGAAAGCCAACTATGATGAACAATTATTTTTCGTTACTGGAAATTCACAAGCAAATATTGCTGAAACCAAAATTGGCCGCTAATATTTTATTTTTAAAAACTATGCGGACTTTGCCAAAGCAAAACAGCTATAGTTGCGATTGCTAAATTTATTTTCTTCTACGTAGCGCAGCCTACTGCGAGGCAGAAAAATTTGAAATAGAGACATGAGTCAGAATTCTTGTCGCAAAACAGAATACATGTATTTCACACCATATAATATAAACGTGTTTATTCTAATTTTTCTGCTTTCAGAATTCTGTCCATATGTTTCCAGCATTAGAAAAAATTGAAATGGCCCTGGTTTATGAAGAAGCTAGCCGTATTCTTGATAACTCATCTGTCACTCTTTATGTTTCGCGTTTTCCGGATAGGATTCGGCCACGTACTTCATTTTACCGGACTGTTAAACAATTTACTACTGATGGAAGTGTTCAACCGAAAAAATGGAATCGCCGAGCCACAGTCACTGAGGAAAGTAATAAAATTGCTGTATTGGTTGCAGTAACTATATCATTGCATACTCATATTAGTACACGAGAAATAGCTAGCGATTAAAGATTGTCCCGAACCAGTATTTGGAAAATTTTAAAACGTCATAAGTATCATCCGTATCATGTGTCTACATCAAGATCTTCATGGCGTTAATTTCCAAAATCGGTTAACTTTTTGTCAGTGGACACGTGAACAAATACAGCAAAATCCCAATTTTTTCGCTACGTATTGTTCTCCGACGAGTCGTCTTTTACAAACCATGGAACGATTAATCGACACAACATGCGTTACTCGAGTGTTGAAAATCCGCACTGGATTCGCCAAGTTGAACATCTGGACTGCCAACGTGTTAACATTATTGAAGGCAGCTTGAATGGTCAAAAATACCGAGACATTTTGAAAAATGAACTGCCAACATTATTTGAGACTTGAGCTTAGAATTGCGAGAGAACATTGCGGTTTCAACATTTTCACGTCCATTACACTATTCGTCGGTAGCACGTGAAGTACTTGATCGTGATTTCAATGGTCGCTGGATCGGTAGAGCTGGTCCGGTAAATTGGCCTGCCAGATCAACAGATCTTACTTCGCCAGATTTCTTTTTATGGGGCTATCCCAAAGACAAAGTTTACCAACAAACACCAACAACACGTGAGAATATGATTGAGCGAATCTGAAATGATTATGCCGAAATTCAAACAGACACGCTTCTCAGTTGTGTACATTCATTTTAAATGTACATTAATAAGTGTATTGAAGTCGAAGGCCATCATTTTTAGCATTTATTTTAATTAAGAAATGATGAGGCGAGGGAACCCATGTAAATCAAGCACCATGGTACGTGAAAGGCGAGAGAACTCACGTTATTCAAGCACCCCGAGGGGAACAGAAAACTATTTCGTCCACGTCGTTGTTCCTGAGTTACGCTGAAAGTTGTTTATTCACCAACCAATTACATTTCTACAGGTAACAATTTCCCTTCAGGTATTTTAAAACAAAATACAAAAAAATATCATTTATTTGAAAGCAAATTTAATCGCATATTTCTGGGTTACGATAATAGTAGTTTCTTGACAAGTCATTTTTCAGTAATTAAAAATTTAGGAACTACAATTATTTCTTAGCAAGTTCTTACATGTTATTTTTGTGTCCTAATAAGTGTTGTTGCTTCCTCTTGCATTTATGACAGATTGGCATCTTCTGGGCATGGGGCTAAGCTAATCTGAGATTGCATAGTTGCACTCGCGTTGTTATTGATGTTAAATGTGGCAGAAAGCTTGAAGGTGATTGCTTGCGTATTCAATCGGATTTAGATCCGGCGTTTGTACTAGCCACGGTAACACATGAATTTCCTGTGCTTCCAATAGTTTGATGTGATTGTTGCTATGTGTGGCCTGGCATTGCCATGCAATAAGATGAATTCTGATCCGCTTTGTGTGATAATGCAGGCAGGTTCCAGTATCCCATTGATGTAACTAGAAACACGAGATCAATTCTTTTACCACTCATAATTCAAGCCCATACCATAACATTGCCTACACCGTACCTGTGCACTTCTTGCAAAACTCTTAGCCTTTTGGCATTATCAGGTTGTCTCGGACGGACTCCCACTCATACATTACCGTTCACTTAATTTAATACCGCACATATACGTTTATGAGATGACAGCATGACTGTAACATGAAATCTGAACTGATAAAACTGTGAGATTATTTGTTTCCCTCATTTTTAAATGAAAATAAAATGGCACCCAAGAACTATATCTTCAATTTTTCGATGTTACTCGATTATTTACCGCAGGATGATGTGGATTTGTGCCTACATTAAAGAAAGCTTTCAGACGAGAGGGTAAAGGTGTTTGATTTGCATTGGGATCCTGTTCGCAATATAGTCATGCTCGAGGTTCGATTATAAGTGAAATAGAATTCATTAGACAATTCATTTTATGTTAAATTAATCCATTGGTCTTCTAAAGTTAGAGTAATAATTACTCAATATTTCGTCTTTCATTTGTGAAAAATTGAGTATTAAAGATATTTAAATATTGACCATTTAAAGGTGTGACCAGAAGGCGAATTTTTAAAAATTCATATTTCTTAGCTAGAATTTTGCTTGAAGAATATCTCCAAGAGACACAAAAATAATGCTATCACTTTGGTTAGGTTAGGTTACAGTGATTATCTTAAACAACTTACAAAGTCACATTTTAAGGTTCTAATACATTATAAAACATTTTCCTATACAAATTTTTTAAGTCCGTTATTAAAGGACCAACCATAAAAAATTATAGAATTAAAAAAATTAAAAATTTTGACGACACTAATTTTTAATGGCATTCTAGCCATACTAGTCGTAACGTTATAGTGACAGCTATTTATTGTTTGTTGTATTTTTAGGTAGCACGATACAAATTTTATTTTTTTTAAGTTTGAACGCAAAATTTCGCTCCAATAATTTTTATTAAGTGACAATTCATATTTAACGAAGCTACGTTAAATTTTTTAATGTATATTAATTTTTCCATGGGCGAAAGCACAGAAACGGCATTTAATGCAAACATAATTTTTTTAAAGTTACGTTTATAATTTTTTTTAATTTTTCTATGGTTACCCCTTAAGTTTTCAATTACTCCAATTTTTTCCTATTGATTCCTGTTCCTCTTCAAAATCGATAAATAATATGCTGGTGTCGAATAACACAATAATATTGTTCCACACTTCCGTCCGGCTTACTAAAGCAATTAACAGGTAAATAGATGCTAAGTTATGATCTACCTTACAAAGTAAAGGCAATAAAAGTATTTGCTTCCGTAATAGCAATAATTGAATAGTAGTAATAGTTCCGACTCGATAAATTCGGTTAATTTTATCGAAACCGCTTATCTCAAACTAATTAAAATATTTTTTCTATTAAAATTAAATTTTTATAGACGTTATACATAAACAATAGCAATATTAATTAAGAACACAAAAGATATTATTATTAATGCCTACTGTATATTGTTATTGTTATTATTTCTATAAATTTTTGTAAAACTATTCTATTATAGTTATATTTACCTATATTGAAGGATTAAGCAAGGGCTTTGTTAAGCATCGGTAACAACAGTACATAGCATATCAACACAATAGTATAAAATTGGTTTTTTTCATCAGTTAGGTATGCTTATAATGATCGAGGAATTGGAAATAGTTTTTCCCCAGATTTGTCTGTAATTTTCGATTGATTTTTTCATTTGAACAAAAAACAAAACCACCACATTGTCGAATTGTTCAAGTCCTAGCAAGTAAATTCTGTTTTTGGTTTTATTTATTGTTGTAAAGTTTTTCTTTTTTCGCAAATTACTTTGTGTCTTGTGAGATGAATTGAAATACAATACTTTATTGTTGTCAGATTGGTTTAAGGTTGATTGGATGATTTTAATGATGATTATACAACAATTGAGTGGTTTTCATGGTATAGACATACTTTTTTGTTTTGTTATTTTCTTGTGTTATATTTAACAATTTGTGGTTTGTTTCGGAAAATGGCTGCAACATAATACTTCTTATATTCATATGGATAGGTTACGATAAAATGTATTCTCACTGCATTACGTTTCATTAGAAGCTTTTGGTTGTCAAATATTTTAGAGAAACGTATGGAATCCGAAACGTTAAATCATATTTCCCTTTCTAAGTTATGTAATTGATAATTTGCACTCCGGCTTCGTAGAAAAGCAAAGTACTACGTCAGGATCATTTCCTCACTTTATCTACCTTTTGTTTTTTTAAATTATTAAGTTATATTAATAAAATTGTCCCGCCGAAAATATTAAGGTAGCTACTCGTATTACAATATTGCTATAGTAATCCTACTCGTATTAATCTGTTTTCTAATATTTTCTAATTTTTCTTTCCCACATTTAATTTTTTTTGTTTTTGAAAAGAATGACAAAAGACGTGACTTTGTTTATTTGTTGATATTTTCTGCAATCTATTTTGGGTCCGAGTACTGCCAACTCCAACTCCACGCGATTAAAAATTAATAATTTAATGATGAATGAAGATTTAAAAACCTTGAAAATGTATATGAGTTATGTACATTTTATAATCTTGTACCAGAAGTAAAGAAGGTGGTGGGTAAGACCATTAAATCTGGATAGAAATACGTATGGTTATTTTACAAAAGTTTTTAAACCTATTATACCTATTATAATGAGATTCAAAAGATATTTATACATATACACGAATATTGAGGCCGTAATACGACCTATTACTATCTGTAAGTTTGTTGTATTTAATTAGTATTTGTGGCTTACCACTGGTGAGGGCACACAAATATATTACGAGGTTCTTGTTTTACAACTGAATCTTTATTATAATTTCTACGGTTTTTATACATAAATTTAGTTTACTAAGCATATTATTATGAATGAATATAGTACAAAGCATGTTATTATGAATGAATATAATACAGCACATACGATGAGCGTATATTAGTTGACTAAGCAAGTTATTATACTTGAAACTAAAGTACATACGATATTATGCACCTTGTTGAGTATCAACATTTTCCCGGGCCTGACCTCCTAACCTGTAGGCTTCGTTTGGTGGAGACCTTCTGTGACTTCGGTATTTATAGACCGTGAAGACGATTATGCCAAAGGCAATAATCGCATAGAGAACAGAGTATTGATGAATGCCATGATGTGATACTGCGATTTCTTCTCCTTGCAAGTGTTGTATTCGCTTGTGCAGCTCAGTTATCTCATTCCCCAAGGTTGAGTTTTCCAAATCGATTGAGATGTTTGTAGGCCTTTTAATCCACTGCATCGATAAGTTGACTTTTGGGAGATATGATGAATTAATTACAGTTTCTTTGAAGATTTTATGTGTTGTTAAAAGAATTGACCCTTTTTTTAACGTGCATCCGTTTTCAAGTGAAATTATTCCGTTGTGCGGCAGTTGTACTGCCACGAAGTCCCCATCGCAAACTATGGTAGCTTGCCGTTCTTGTCGGATTGAGAAAATCCACTTATTGCCTTTCAATTTTATCCATGTATCTTGTTTATTTTATGATACTCCTTTTACAATATGACAGTTGGATGGTTGTTGTGACGCTAATAAATTTAATTCGCATATAGAATTGTTTGCGTATACGGAATAAATAGGATGGATCAACATACAAATATACTCATAGTTGCTATGTTTGCAGTGACTAAACTCGTCCTTTGACATCATGTAGTATTCATCACGATGTATCGAGGAAACTAAATAGCCCATTGGTGATTGAATGATGATGTCCTCGATTGTAGGAAGTGGTATTGGTTTAAATATTTGATACCTCGCTGTGTTCATCAATGGAAGCTTCAACTCAAAGATCATATATTGACCACTTATTTTTCCTCTGCATGACATTATTTGATACAAGCTCAATAGTTCATTGTTTTCATTTTGCGAGGGCAGCAGTACGTCAGGAGGCATATGATGTTTTATATCTTCCAGAGCCTTGCTGAGTTGATTTGGAGGTAATATTGATGTGCTCACTGCCTTATTGTGTGTGTTTAAAAGGACATCAATTAGTTTTTGTTGAGTGTCTTTGAAGTCGAGCATTAGAAGCAGTGCATGCAGGGTTAAAGATGTCAACCTTTCGGTATTGTTAATGTCATTTAACGTAGCGCCTATTTGTTTATTAATAGCTTGCCAATGACGTCTATTGTCTTCATCAGCACGTTTTAAAATGTTTAGGGTTGCATCAGCAATCGAAGTTTGGTTCTTGGCTATCATTAAAAGGTGTTGTTGATTTAGTTTGATTTTTTGTATTTCCTCTTCATAGTGCTTCGCATCACGGTCGTCAAGAACTCCAAATAAGTCACTTGCCAAGTTGCCCACAATATTTAGGATTCCTCGTTTTCTTCTCCTTTCTCTGTAGTGAAGTATTGCGTTCTTGTCCTCGATTTCAGTTAGAATGTGCATAAGCTGATTGTTAATTGCGGAGCATAGCTGATGATTATCTTCAGCTGTTTCCGTACATAGTTGATCCATGTTCCTTGCCAGACTTCTGTATGACGCCAAATCTGAGTAATAGGATGTGAGGTTAAAATAAACTACTATTTTCCACTGCTGGTTGGTGAATCGGAGGTTTCCTAGGTTTTCTAGATACAGTCCAGGTTGATGATTAAAGGTGGTGATGTTGTACTTCGGCAGTTCGGCCGAGGTTACTTGATTAGGCAATGCAGTGAATGTTATTAAGCTTAGTAGAATCAATGGTAAAGCCAACTTGGTGATCCTAAGAACCCTTTTGGTGCGGGACTCGCTCACTAACTCACTCACTGACTCATTTTGCGTCCTCTCGGTGTCGAGAGGTAAGACACTTATTTTGGTGATGGGTCTTTTGAACACAGAACCGTTACCAGCTTTTACTGTGACTACCCTTGTCAAACTATCGCTGCCGGGATGTAGGTCGATGATCCTTCCCAAGGGCCAGTTTGTTGGCGGTAAGTTGTTGTCCTTTATTAAAACAATGTCGTCTACTTTGACCATTGGTTGTTTTCCCGTCCACTTAGTTCTTTGTTGTAATTCGGTGATATAATCATTTGACCAACGCTTCCAAAAATCTTGAACCAGTTTTTGTAGTAATCTCCAACGATTACTGACGGAAATGTTTTCATCCAACAGGTTCGATTCTGGGATAGTAATTAACGAATCACCAACTAAAAAGTGTGCCGGTGTTAATATCAATGCAGTTGGGTCGGATGATACTGTTGTAAGCGGCCTTGAATTGAGACATGCTTCTATCTGCGATGTGACAGTTGCTAATTCTTCATATGTGAGCATTGTATCTCCAATTACCCGTTTTAGGTGGAATTTTAAAGACTTCACTGCCGCTTCCCAAAGTCCCCCGAAGTGCGGAGCAGATGGTGGTATGAATTGCCATTGAATCCCAATATCAGCTAGCATTCGTTGGATCTCATGATTTGCTTGTTGTATAGCTTGCTGTTTATCCTTTTCTAGCAATGACCGGGCTCCAACAAAATTGGTTCCATTATCACAGTAAATCCATTGGCAAAGCCCTCTTCGAGAGATGAACCTCTTAAGGGCCGCGATAAAGGCTGGGGTAGTCATATCACTGACAACCTCTATATGTACAGCTTTAGTAGCAAGGCATACGAATAATGCGATGTATCCTTTGTATGACTTATTCCCACGTCCTTTCGAAACTCTTACTGATATAGGTCCAGCGTAGTCAACTCCTGTGTTGGTAAACGGACGTGATGGCGTAACTCGTTCTTTGGGTAAGCTGGCCATTATTTGGTGTTTTGTTGAAGCGTTGAATCTAAAACACGTGATGCATTTTGCTATTTCAGAACGTATGTTGCTTCTGCCGTTGGTAATCCAATATTTGTTTCTAAGATGTGACAACGTTAGCTGGATTCCCCCATGCAAAGTCTTCGTATGAGCATCTTTGATTAATAGCTTAGTGAATCTATGTTTTGGGGGCAATATTTTTGGATGTCGAGTATCATAGCTCAGGTTGCAATTAGTTATTCTTCCTCCTACTCTCAACATGTTATGTTCATCGATAAATGGATTGAGGGAAAGGAGGTTGCTTTTTGTTGATACTGAGCCTGCTTTGATAATCTGCATGATTTCTTTCTGGAACTCCGCGTGTTGAATCATTCTAATCAGCTCATTACCGGCATCATTAAGTTCTTCGGCAGATAATAAAATTGAAGACCCAATATCCTGTTTTTTAAACATTTGTTTATAAATCGTCGACAGAGGCCAACAACACGGATTATTTTGTTCACTTTTGAAAATCGATCTATGATCTCCATAAAAGGATTAACTATTGCTGATGTTGTCACTGTTACTATCTTGTTTTCTTTAGTTTCCACGTTAGGTTCACTTAGAGTAGCAGTTTGTTGTGGCCAATGTTCGGCTACAAATAGCAACCAATTTGGACCTGTCCACCATAACTGGTTATTTTTTAATTCCCTTGGACTGGTGCCTCTTGATGCGCAGTCTGCTGGATTATCGGTTGACCTTACATGATGCCATTGACCTGGACTTGAGTATGCTTGAATTTCTGATATTCGATTGGCCACGAATGTTTTATATTTATGAGGGCGTCCTCGAATCCAACACAACGTGATCATTGAGTCGGTCCAAAAGTGCGAAGTTATTTCCGAAATCTGCATTGCTTTTTTAACTTGATACATTAGTTTAGTGAGCAGCAACGCTCCACAAAGCTCAAGGCGTGGTAGCGAAAGTAAGTTTTTAATTGGAGCAACTTTTGTTTTTGATGTAAGAAGTCTTACATTACTTATGCCAACTGAGTTTGTACATTTAATGTAAATGACGGCAGCATAGGCCTTTTCTGAGGCATCGCAGAAACCGTGCAATTCTGTTTTGTCGTTCTTTTCAAATTGAATCCAGCGTGGAATAGCTATTTCTTCCAGAAGCGGCAATGAGTTTTTAAATTCCTCCCATCTTGTTGACATGTGTGGGGGAAGTTGTTCGTCCCAAGAGAGGCCTGCTAGCCAAATTTCTTGCATCATAAGCTTGGCTACAATTGTTATTGGTGCCAGCCAATCTAATGGATCAAACAGTTTAGCACTATCCGAAAGCAGGTTTCGTTTAGTGAACTTGCCGATATCAGACGTAGATCGGATGACAATAAAGCCGAATGTGTCTGTTCCTGGATTCCAGTGTAGTCCAAGTGTTTTAATTGCATTGTCAAGCTTAAATTCCAAACGATTTTGATTTCTTAGATGTTCTGGTATGGATTCCGAAAGGACAGCGTTGTTTGTTGCCCATTTTCTTAAGGTAAATCCTCCGCTATTTAGTAAGCCAATGATTTGTTTTTGGATGAGTGAGGCTTCTTCTCCATAATATACGTTGATAGTTCTGATCATCTTCATCAATGATTATTTGTCTAAACATTTTTTCAATGTCAGCGGTATGGACGTACTTGTGCTTCCGCCACCTTAATAATATGGATGATAGATCCTGTTGCAGAGTAGGACCCGTTAACATTACATCATTTAATGATATCCCAGTTGATGTTTTGGCTGACCCATCGAAAACTACCCTAAGTTTTGTAGTTGTACTCGAAGATTTCAGAACTGCATGATGCGGTAGGAAATAGTAACCAGATTCATTGGTTGTATCAGCAACCTCCATGTGTCCCAAGGCGATATATTCATCCATGAAGTTTCTGTACTGCGTTGCTAGTTGTGGATTTTTAGCAAGGCGTTTTTCTACCTGAAGTAAGCGTGCCATTGCTAATTTACGCGAGCAGCCCAAAGGCTTGGAATAAAACAGCTCGGAGTTAAACGGTATTTTTACCACGTAGCGGCCAGCATTGTTACGTTGATGGCTGATTTCATATAACTTTTCACATTCTAATTCTTCTTTAGTAGATGCTCGCTTGCACGGGATTTCTTCTATTTCCCAAAATGTTTTATGTTGTTTATCGATATCTACTGCCTCCACTGTCAATGTCTGGGTTACCGAGATGTTGCAATCAACTGAAGTTCGTCCCATAAATATCCAGCCTAATTTTGTATGTTGTGCAATCGGTTCTTCGGATGATGGTTTTAAAATATTATTCAACAGAATATCTCCATAATAATCGGCACCAAGTAAAATGTCGATTGGACCAGGGGTGTGGAATGTAGGATCAGCCCACAAAATGTTTTTGGTGTGTTTCCATTTCCACACTCAGAAAAAAAAATATGATAAATACATGATTGCATTTACCATATAATAATAATAGAAATCATTATAAAATTATTGTGATATTCCCTATCATACAATAATAAGAAATACTATTTGTTTAATTATGTCAATCACTGAAAACGGAGCTTATTATTATTATGATACTTGTAATCATATTCATCTCCTATGATTAGGGTAATCAGAATGCATGATTAAATTTTGATTCGTTTAGTGTATTTATAAAAATTCGCTATCTCAATGGGTGATTAATTCATATGTAAACACTAAATATTTACTTGTTAATTTGTAGTTGCATGGCTGCAATGCCAATAAGTCATGTGATTACCAGTATATATATATATATATATATATATATATATATATATATATATATATATATATATATATATATATATATATATATATACAAATATATATATATATATATATATATATATATATATATATATATATTTTTTTTTGTCTATATATATATATATATATATATATATATAGGTGGGAGTGGGGTGGTTGAATATATAACCATCTTACTCCCACAGTCCCATATCACCCCCACCGCCTTCTCACCCACCACTACGCACCCGCCCACCACGTCACGCACATGACGTCGTGTACGTGACGTCACGCACATGACGTCACGTACATGACGTCACGCATATGACGTCACGTTATGTCTAAACCAAGGCTACGCAATAATAATGTTAAGATATTTATACTAACAAAACAACTAGAGAAAACAACAAAAATCGACATAGCGTGTCGTCAATGTCATCATTTGGTGTAAGCGGCCTGTAGTTTAGGAGGCATTGGTTTAAATCAATAGTTTGTATGATAAATATCATCATTTTGTGTTAAATACAATCATTTCAAATGATTGTTTGTATCATAATATGATTGTCTTAATCATTGCATGTAATCATAACAATGATGATCACTTTTATGATCAGCTCAATCATATTTTTTTTCTGAGTGCAAGGATCTAGATGCTGCTCTGGCATGTCCCGGGTCAAAGTTTTGAAAACTAGCGCTTTGATTTTTATATTGAAATTGGATGTGAATCTGGGACTTATTGTAAGCTCAACGACTGAACTTGCTGTTCCGGCTTCTGTTTTTCCCATTCCAATGATGTCTGCGTGCGCATTGAACTTTGTTAGTTTTAGCTTGTCGCAAGCCTCTTCTGTTATGAACGTAGCCTGTGATCCAGGGTCAACTAAAACGCGAAGAAGCTCTTCGGAAGTGTTAGAAGATGCTTTTACCATAGCAGTGCCTAACAATATGCAATTACGGTTCCACGTATGTCCTGACTGTATAGCCGGTTGTGTTGGTGGTTGAGATTTACCGACTCCCTTTGGATTGTCGTTACAATGAAGCAGGCTGTGATGAGCACCCTTACATAGGTCACAGCTTTTGAAGCATGGATTTTTGTGCCTTGGAAGCAGACAGCGCCGACATAATGGTTGATAATAAATTGCCTTGGTTCTCTCGGTGTGTGGCAAGTTCTGAAATTTCTTGCATTCTGGTAGATTGTGTTCTTCATAGCAATAACTGCATTTCGCTTGTTTTTTGGCCACTATGACATTTGCTGCCTTCCGAACTGGAGTAGATTGCTGATCTCTTTTTTTGTTGACGTTTTCTCTGGATAGTACTCCAAGTGATTGGAAGCGTAATTGAAGAAAGTTCAGGAAGTCTTTCACTGTTTGAATATCCTTTGGATTTTTAAGTGATGTTTCATACAGCCGATGTGTCTCTCTATCCAACTTCCGTGTCAAAATGTTTATGAGTATTGCATCCCACGAATCTGTGTTTATTCCTTGATTCTTTAGGGCATGCAGACATTCTATGACTGTGTCATGTAGCGTTCTTAAGTGATTTGCAGATTCTATCTGAATGACAGGTAACTCCATAATCGTATCAATAAAGGTGTTTGTTATAAGTCTTTTATCCTCGTATCTAGAGAATAAAATATTCCAAGCGGTAGAGTAATTTTCTTTTGATACGGTGAGGTGACTTATGAGTTTGGCTGCATCACCTCGGATTACTGAGAGTAAGTAATGCATTTTCTCCTCACTGGATAACTCTTTGTTGCAGTGAATCATTTTAGTGAATAAGTTTTGAAAGCTTGGCCATTGCTTACAGTTCCCATAGAAATGCGCTATTTCTATCCGAGGGAGTTTTATCCTGGAATGGGTATTATCAGTTCCTTCCTTGCTGATACTTTCCAGTTGATCTTGAAGATGAATGTTCGCGAATTCATACTCTTGTTGAAGTATCTCGTAAGTTTTCTCACCAAAATATTTATTGCCGAGTTCTTCTTCGGTTGCGTTGCTCAATATTTCTTCGTGGTTGTTTGTGAAGGTAATCCAGGAAGTATTTAATAATTTCATTTTCATCTCATAAAATGATTTGCTGCGTGGTTCAGTGCTAATAATGAATTCCATTATGCCATTTATGTTGGTGCGTAGCATATTTGCTTTTATGTTTTGGATCTTGTATCGCTTTCGTTGTTCTTGGTTGGCGACGTCAATTTCCGGGAACACCTCAGTATCGTCATCATCGTTGTCTTCTAGAACGTATGAAGAAGTATCTGCCGCCTTTTTGTTCATCTCATCATTTGTGTCAGATGAATTAGCTGGCATAGCCTTGTCTCGGGCATCTTTGAGGGTTGTTTTAGTTTCTTCATATGCAGTTTTGACTTGATCGAAGAATTTTTCGACTACATACGGATGATTTTTGTCGAGTGTATGTACCAAAGCAGCATCCACAGTTGAAAATTTGTCAAAGAGCAGCTGTATATTTGTGAGTCTTTCATCACAATATTTAACAGTTTTTCTAACAGCTGAATCTTTTTTAACGTTTGTTCTTATTTTGTTTATTAATTTTCCAGTTTGTGTTTGCTCACACAAAGCTTTGATAGTATCCATCTTCGATGTTATGTTGGTTTTTTAGAAATGTATTTCCAAGCGTGGTTCTTATTTATAACTCGAAGGACCAAATGTAAGTTTGTTGTATTTAATTAGTATTTGTGGCTTACCACTGGTGAGGGCACACAAATATATTACGAGGTTCTTGTTTTACAACTGAACCTTTATTATAATTTCTAGGGTTTTTATACATAAATTTAGTTTACTAAGCATATTATTATGAATGAATATAGTACAAAGCATGTTATTATGAATGAATATAATACAGCACATACGATGAGCGTATATTAGTTGACTAAGCAAGTTATTATACTTGAAACTTAAGTACATACGATATTATGCACCTTGTTGAGTATCAACACTATCCATTATAAAACCACATCTCACCAAATTCTCACTTCGCCTTTTTATAAATTTTGAATTTAGATTGGCTTTAACATTTTCGTAAGTAATTGCTACATGTGTGTACACATATTTCGTATTTAAATACGTATAGGCATATATTATTTAGGTCTTTGTTATTTGTCATAAAGAGTTCCAATTAGATATTTTGCATGGAGTTTCAAAATGGTCAGAACGACGGTTTGCTTAGAGAATTGCAAAGTGTTGGGGACCATTCTTTCCCCATTGTAAGTCAATAAGCCAAATTCTCAAGATTCTGGCAAAAACGTTTATGGATTTGATGATGTAAAGTTACATATCACGTTACCAATAGCATCTCTTACCAACAAAAGTTCAAGGTAATGGCTATTGTAGTTTTTGAGATTTTACATAAAATTTATTTGTTTAAGATTTGATTTATTACTTTTCTGTTTATGCCTAAATGTTGATAATGCAATTAATACACGTACACTCGAAACAAATAGTTTATCTGCGATATACACAGTAAAAATATTGTTCTTAAGGTATACAGACGAATGACACCAACTGTTGTACTATGATGTATTTTATGATACACGAACGTAACAAATTTTATTTATAACGCAAGATTATGTCAATATTCGAGTGCTGCCACGAATTTGATAGAACATGTTAAAATAAATTATAATTTGGTTACAGTGGCGAATTTATTTCGTATTAGTGTACGTATTTCGTATTAGTGTAGCTCCGAAAAGTCTACCGTTTTTTGAATATCATTTTTTAGAACACTGTACATTTTTCTCTGTAAGCAATTTCTATACAGTTACAACTAAAGAATTTTAACATTTTCAGAATCATGCCAATAATGTCGTTTTGTTAACATCATGTAATGCTAAATATTCACTGACGTGCGTGTAGCTTATTGGGCCTCGCCACACTTTAATTTTTTCGTCGTGATTCTTTGATTTCAAAAAATCAATCGACGTCCTCAATTGATTTCTTTGCGCATTTCTTTTTTTATTTATGTGGGTAAAATTATGCTGTTTGATTTATTCGTATAGTAAAAAATATTTATTATTTGCTGCGAAAACTGCTTCCTTGGTTGAAAAATATATTTTTCGCACTCGAAGTAAACATTAAACTAAAATTAACCCAAAAATGACAAATAAACAAGGTGTCCTTGAAACATTTATCTTTGTAGTAGCGCGAGAATCAGTTGAATCAAAAAAAAATATTGCTGAAAAAAGAATCAAAAATTTCGCCGCCAAAAAATTTGTTTGTTGGTGAAGGGGAAAGAAACAATGAAAGAATCACGACGAAAGAATTAAAGTGTCGAACCGCGGATTGAAGTCAAAGCGACGGCGATTAATACCTCTGTCCTTTATATTTTTATCACGGATGTGAAATACTAACAAAAAAATTAACAAAATTTTCGTATATGAATAACCTTACCTATGGAGGCCCCTAAATGTTGTAACGTGTGCTTAAACGCAAAATAACAAACAAAGGCTTTCATATAGTCTTTCGTTGCCGGCTAGAGCTCAGGAAAAAGATATGCGGGTATTCTAATGGAAAAATAAATCTAATCAGACCCTAAAAGGGATGTTAAATAAGAGGAAAAAAGAAAATCTACAGAGGATTAATAAAATTTGGTACACATAAGTGGCTGAATAAATGTTTTGAAAGAATTTAAGCCGAATAAGTTTAGCAGAAGTAATATTGCAAAGGAAAGTATAAGATCGGAAAACACAAAACAGCAAAGCAATATGCAATTTAATAACATCACTCCGATAATTTTCCTCGTATCTAACCATTCAAGGTTAGTGGGACAGAAGTCTCAAACGCGAAGCGTTTGTTCATCCATACTATGTAGTCGAGGCTAGCAACTACACAAGAGCAGTAAAATCATTTGCGCTGCAGTTGCACATAATATTTGTTCTATGACGTACAATAAAAATTACACAAAACATTGTCTTAGAGCGAAATCGACAGATGACAATTAATTTGCTAATACGACTAAATTGTCTCTTTTGGTATTTTTAAACCACAATGAATTGACACTTTAAAGTGATGATTAAAATTGTAGTCGTGGATATCGACGACTACAATCGACAATTCAATTGACGTTCAATTGCGAATTTAAACTTTGAATTTCGAAAAGTTTTTAATTTATTAATCATCAAAATATTATTTATTTGTGTTTTGTATATTCGTCTGGACATATTGAAAGAAAAAAAGTAAGTTTATAATTTTTTTGTAATTTAAGACAAATTTTCTATTACGTAAAATTTGACACTTTTAGCTATGTTTAAAAATTACAATAAATTCGTGAATTAATTTGCAGTTATATTGTGGTTTAAAAATACGGAATTCGAACATCGATTTCGAAAAATCACCGACTACAACTACAACTTGTAGTTGCGTCTGTCGATATGACCCTTAATTTTGAGTAAAGAATAGGAATCATGCGGAAATTTTCTCGATAAAAAAAATCAATAAAATATTCATAAAATCTCAACTAAAAATGTAGCAGGCCTTTGATTTTAATGGGTGACCAAAAAAAACAAAACTAAATTAATGATTTTTCTTGATCCATATTATTCACTTTGAAACTAAAATAATTCTAGCAGCCTTTGCTTTTTCAAATTTGTTTTCTTTTTCTTCCAATAATTTTTCGTTCTTATTGGATTTTGAAGTTATTTTGAAGTTATGGGCAACAAGTGGATAAAATTTCTAATTTGGTGCGTACTACATGGAGCTGCAGACTATGCTTATTTCGATATAAGTACGTAATCCATTTATTTAGGTTTAGGTTTCAGTGGTTGACCATTTTTTTTACAATATATAGATAGATAGCTAAAGTGTCGAATCTTAATAGCGAATTCTTTTACGTTTTTGATGTAAAAACGAAAAAAATTTGATGTGTTTTTATCGTAGTGTGCATAAACGCAAAAGGGGTGCCGAAAACAATAACAAAGCATTTTGAAAAAATGTCAATGACTCGTTTGACGTATTCGACAGTATTTACGATTGACATATTATATGTATATATGTAAATATGTGTATGTGGTAGTTAAAATAATAGAAAAAATCTACATTTCCATTTTTTGATGTACATCAAATTTTTTTGCCATTTTTTCCGCTAACAGAACGAGAAAATGTGATTTACATCAAAAAATGTTGATGCACATCAAAATTTTTAGCCAGTTTCTTGTAAAAAGAAAACGCTATTAGATCATAATTGAACAAAATGTGGTTAGCTGTTTCTAAGTGTACGTTTCGACCAAAGAATTCGTAGCTATTTTAGCAAAGCAGCTCACACGGATAGTATACATACCAAAAAAGTTGTGTTCAAACACAAATTTTTTATACACACATATTGAAAAAACAAAGAGAATAGCAACCAAAAAGTACTAATGCCGAGATGTTTTTTGGTTGCTATTTTTACATTAGTACTAAAATATAGAATTTCCTATAGGAAATTTAATATTTGTACATCCCTTCACTCATGAATGACAGCTCTCGTGTTGTGTACATAATTTTGCACACAAAAATCGTTTGTTAATTGAAAATATTAATATAGAATACATATATATTAATACAATAATTAACAATTTTAAATTAATTAGATTTCTTAGAACCCCTTAAAAAATTAATGGATAAGATATAGGTAACAGACATGTGGTGGCGAATGACATGGAACAACATTTTGGTGATTGTGGCCATATTTTTACGGGAACTTGATGAAAAAAAGAAGTGCCAAGCCCAACAACATATATTTTATGAGTTATATAAATGAAGTGATTCCAAATAAATATTTCAAAAATAATTTTGTGATTTCTGTGTTTTATTTTTATTTATATAAAGTTTTAGACAGCTCCCCATTGCCACCGGTATCGACCCATCGGTCATAAAATATTCTGCTAGCTCACTTCGCACTTTAATAGCTGTTAAAGTTGAATTGTAACTTTCTTGTTTTGAAATAGACGGATTTTTTTTTTAAATAATTAAATAATACAATACAAATATTGTATGGAATTTTTGAATATTTGTGAACCACAAAAAAATGTATGAAACGTCAAACTGATTCTAATACTTGCAGAGGGGTATCAAATCAACGTACTCACACAAACATAGCAACACAAATTTCCCTTTGCTAAAATAGCTACGAATTCTTTGGTCGAAACGTACACTAAGAGCTGTGTTCTCAATCGCCACGCTTGCTAAAAGCCCTAAAATGTTTGTATATCCGAATGAAAACTGAGAATTTCTCATGTGACCTATACCATTTACGTAAATAGAGCACCCAGAGATTATCTTTTCTCTATTTTATCTGCTTCGCTTATAACTAGGAGCAGTACGTCCTTTACGAAAATAGCTAGTCTATTAGAAAAGTAGCTCTTAATTGTTATTGTAAAAATTTAAAAAATTAAAAATAAATCTTACAAAAAACAATAAATTTTGTACCATTCAGTATAAATTTTTTAGGAATTATAAATACTATTATTAATAAAAATTTTAACATTAGTAAAAATTTCTTGGACAATCCATATTGATTCCATAAGTTGGGCTATCACAGATCATACGATGGATGCTCTAGCTATGTCTAGGTATACTAAGGATATACTGTATTTCATTGTTGTGGCTGTTTTACTATGTTGATCATTCTTACCACGCTATCTTTGTGGATTTATTTTTCTATGAAACCGACGACTGTTCGTTGCTGTATTTTATGCTCTCATCAGATTGCCAGTACCATTAGATTGCCAATATTTATAAAGTGTTTAATGGGTGTAGATAGTTGTATTTCTTTCCCGACCGTCATCTGGAAAATAATGTCTTTAGTTGGCATTTGGTAGTATCTTCCCAAACCGTTGTAGCTGAGACAACCTAAAAGAGATATTTCATCCTATGTAAACATACAAATTTAAACTGCGATTTCATTTTCTGTAAATAGCCGCATATAATCAAACATATTTTGTTTTTTGCGTATACGTATACGCAGCTTAACGAAAAATCACAGATACAACGATGACATTGGAGTTATCAGAAGTTTGTTTTTCATTTTTTAGTTCAAATGAAAAATCTAATTTGATTGTCTGTGGTTGTAGATTGACCTATGACCATCACTACTACTTGTATCATTAAATTAAATTGTTTAATGAGCTTATAAGTTTACAAAATTAATGGTTCCGAAAGCTTAAGTACTAATAAATAAAAACAATAAAAGAGCTAAATAACTGTTATTTTACTTGTATCATACTGATTACTTCAAGTTTCTCCATAAAGTCACATAAATTTATTGAGGTAACTGCGTCTGTAGTGAACCTAAATACTTTTTGGTTACTTGGTGGTCTAGTTTTCTTTAATTGGTAAATTAGACTCATTTCTCAACACCCATTATATGGAGAAGGTTAATAATCTCACAATTATGAGCATACGTGCTTAGTAGACCACCATATGAGCTCGCTACTTTTTATGAAGTCTTCATTGATTTCCCGATCATTGTAACATTGTTGAAGCACAGTTCGGTTGAAAACTATCTGATTATTTGATGAAAATTAAAATTACCGAATTAGCAATAAAATTACTAATATTTCGTGTTAAAAATGAAGGTTGTAACAACTGCATGCGTTAGCAAAAAAAAAATATAGTGTATTTAAAAGAAACAAAAAAACCGAAGAATTGTGTTACACCAGTGCACGTCATGATTTCCGCCGCTAGCTCAGGGTGGAGGTAAATTTAGTCGTGGGGTTGTGCACTGGTCGATCTAGCATAACTATGACATGACCTCTAATCGATGAAAGCTCACTCCACTCCACTCACCTTCCTCTTCACTCCATATGGTCAATTAGTTTAACCAATCATTTTAAATAATGACACTCGAGTTAATTTGGAACAAAATTTGAATATCATACATTAATGAATATCATTAATATAAAAAAAAATTATTAAGAAAATAAGGAAAATAAAGTATATAAAACAAAATGACTAAACTTATTATTTATGAGCAATCAAATGAGTAAATAATTCTTAAGTTAATCAAACCTTATCATCCTCAATGATCAATAGCATCAAAAAAAAAAATTGCGAAATATATATATATATAAACAAACGGTTATTTTAACGGAGTATCAATGGCGAAGAAGCGCTTCCCACGACCTTGGTACTGCGTCGGTTTCCTATGACCAATGTTAGAATGAAAATAAAAGAAAATATTTGATTAACTGAGAAAATTTAAATAAATAGACAATCTAGTCAAATATGAGAACAATCACCAGAAAATCAATTAATGAGTATCAAGAAGCTAAACCGAGAAAAATTTAATTTTAAAGTACTATGATACACCAAAACAAATAAACGTTAAATTCAAATGTTTGAAAAATATAACAAAAATAACTTAACCAAATGCTCCGAGGAATTACTGTTGCCGCCCCTGACTGGATACCCGCACCGATGCTGCCCCGCCTGTACCAACCACCGTATTTGAGTTACCGTTATTCACGAGCAACGGATTTACACTGGAACTTGCTGCCTCCAAACTTTCTTCGGATGATGACTTGATGTGTATCTATTGCGTAAGATGTGGCTGCTCATAACTTTTCACCATGTACTTGGGTCAGCACAATACGAGTGTATATAGTATCCGCTTTTAACTGTTTTCGGATCGGATGTTATTTCTTACCTGCCGCGGTCCGTTAGTGATTGACTGCCTTGATCTCTCCTCGACTTTATCTAGCGCACACAATTTGCTTATCGGATTACAACAGGGAAATCACCATATCTTAACTGCCAAAGCAAACGCCATTTCGTATGCACAACACTGATTTTCCGTTTTAACTAGTTTTACAACTATAGATAACTACACCCAAAATTAATGTATTTTTGTGATTGCACAAAAAAACGGCTCGAAAACACTTTGAATATATTTCATTAAGTCCAATGAGAAATATTTATATTTTTAGTTCTTTTGTTATAAAAACCTACGGTTAAACATGTATGTTTACCAATACCTTCAGCTTAACGACCTTTATATATTGTCATTCATTTGCAATAAAAACTATCACTCAACCACAAATCCTCAGTACAATATCTTTGAGGTAATTTTAACACGTCCACTTTTTAAAGTACTACTCAATAACTTTATAATTTCAATGATTTTTATTTGGGCACCGCACCAGATATATTTGCCTGCCATGCAGTTCACATGCCTCAAACGATACTTATCTAATAATAAAACTTAACACAATTATTTTTACGTTCTCTGCAAATGCAATCAACAACAACGAGAATTCCGGTCGGTCTATGCCGTACGAACACGAAAGAAAATCCGCTAATCCAAAAGATTAATCGTACGATTTTTGCTTACGTATAGAATATGGTGCGTGCGCCAAACTGCAAGTCATATTCATACTAAACAAATCGCCTAGAGGAATACTATACACAAACATATGCATACGTCGCAGGCGTAACAATATTTAAAATGGTATAAGTAAAAATGGTACACTGTTGCACGAAAGTTTTGGTATATGCGATTCGTAACTGGAACGCACGTTACAAGGGGTGAATATGTTGTGGTATACACCCAACTCTCTTTTACCACGAACCACCAATGTATACAAAGATCTTGAATACACCACTCTTGATTTCTAAAGAAAATTAAACTTACTGGACTTTTGGCAAAACTTCGTTGAAAAATTAAAAAAACATTATTCCTGGTTAAGTTTCAGAGAAGGAACCAGGACATAGATTCTGATCAAATGACAATATTTTGTGACATTGCACTGAAAATACTGCTACAATTTTGTGACAAATACTTGTGAATACTAAATCGCGATTCATATGCCATGACTTTTCCGAAATATCACAAAAAACAAGCTGATAATTTTAATAATGTCATTGTTTTTTATTATCGTGACAAAAGCTTTTATACAAAATATGTGTGAGTATTTGCAAATAAAACAAAATAAATTTATTCTTTATTGAAAACCAAATAATTGTGCTATAACTTAAAACTGTAGTTGCTGTAAACTGCTATAAACGTCAGTTGATCCGAATCGTAAGTTTTCAGTGACTTCAATTTGTACCAAAGCACTGATGTCACGAAAAATTGTCATTTTGTCAGAATCGTGACAATTTTTATTAGTAAAAAATTTTGTTACAAAAATTTTGCGATGCTGCTCAAATGAGCCATGACGAAATGTATGTGTTTTTATTAAATAGTAGATTTTGAAATCAGTGAAAGTAGGTTTTAGGTTTCAGTGGTTGACACTTAGGCCATTTGTTTGGCTCATTGTGATACCACGCATTCACGCCACATCATTAACCCATTCACCTATTCACCTACTCACACAACTACAGTATACCACCTGCACATTGCAAGCTCCATGTCAACCTGTACATTAACATGGACGGTGGGTCGGCGCTGAATTCTGCACTCCATCAGAGGGTCATAGTTGTGTTTATTAACATCACCGATTGTAATTGATGATGAAAATTCGATTTGCATCTAGCCTCTGATGGGATTCGAACCCAGTACCTCCCGGTCCAAGTGCCGAAGCTTTAACCACTGCACCACTTGTCCGGTTCAGTGAAAGTAAGTGTTATTTTTTTTTTTGTTTTGTCTGAGTGTGATTACCTATAATTAATAAATAAAATGCAATGAGGGTATTTTATGCATATAAATTATATACATTCAAAATTCGCGCTTTATTCCTAAATATGTATTAAAATCGAAAAGTTTAGTGTGCACATCGGTTTTAAAATTAGACACCATTAATTAAATAGTTACTTAAATTATATTTTATTAAAATTTTTGTTTTATACAAAGTCACGTAAATCGAAACTAATGACAATATTAAAAAAAAAAAAATTGTCAGACTTATTTATGTGACATTTTGAAAAGATCATTACATCAGCATCGCGTTTTAGAATTCACATAATATTGTCATTTTATTGCAGTTGTATTTTTAGTATAAAATCACAAAAAAAAAATTGTCATAGCTTACAGTATTTCTCAAATTAACATGGGATTGTTAGTGTAGCCAATACAATCTTCTGAAATTTTTTGTATATTATGGTATCTACGTTTCAGACTTTATTCAGGGCTTTTAATTGTTGTAGGTTTCGTTACTACAGTGTCTGGCCATATTAGTATGAATGTTTCAATTATATTTTATAATTTTTGGGTTTATTGATTCTTAAAATGCCATCTATGACTGAAAATAAAATGCAATTATGTTTTATTCCATAGATGGCGACATACCACTTTCAGATTTCACATTTTGACATTTACAGTGCATCTATACGGTTGGTTAAAAGGGGAATCCCCGAAAACACTTTTTGTTGATCAGATTCATTGAACGGCTTATTCCGGTATGACACCATGACAAAGATATCGCTGAAGCCGCTGGAGAGTGGGTAAAGAACATGCCCCAACGTGTGGAAGCACTTATAAAGGCCAAAGACAATATAGCAAAATATTAAAATTTGATTAGGGTCAATTAAATATGATATAAAGTCCTGAATTTAATTTAAAAAAAATAAATGTTGTAATAAACTATATTTAAATAAATAATTTTCATATTTATATTAAATATTCTGAGTTTCTATAATGTGTCATTAATAATTTTTAAAAAAAGTAACGTTCATACCAATATGGCCAGGCACTGTATATGTTACTACATAAAAGAAAAGAAAAGTATGTCTTCTATACAGTACATCATGCAACACCTATATACTAATTCAAAACAATATCAATAATACAATTTCATTTTGATGTACACCATTTAAAACATGAAACTTATAAAAACGATAAATATTTTTTTTTATTTCAGGTGCTCGTTACATCGTAACCTACGGACTAGGTGACCTATTTATTCGAAATATACGGTCGGAAGACACGATGAAAAAGTTTTCCTGTCTGACGGAAAATTCTTTGACTAGCGAACGTAAGATAAGTGATGCAATTTATCTGAATGCCAAAGAATTGACGGGAAACACAGCGCCACAAACTACACAAAAATCTATCATTGAAATAAAAGTGGAACGGGGTACAGATATACATTTACCGTGTAACGTGTATGGCAGTCCAATACCATTGTACACATGGTATCGGGTATCAGATTCCGGAAATTTATATCCTATACCAATGTCCCAACGTGTTATCACAGCACAATCTGTTCTACTAATACGGCACATAGATGATCGTGATACTGGCCGCTGGATATGTAAAGCATCAAATCAATACGGTGATTTAAAATTAGAAATAAATTTGATTGTACATTCAAATTTGGTGGCACATATTCATCCACAAATACAAGTGATCAACTCAAATGGTGTGGGACAATTTAATTGTTCTATCACTGGTCATCCAGTTGGTAAAATTGAATGGTTTCATAATGGTAAACTATTGAGTAATGAAAATGATGAAAATCATCAACAACAACAGCTCCAGGGGCAGCACATACATAAACAACATTTACACGACGATAAGTATGTACATGTAGTATAACATTATGTTTTTTTATTCTTGAACGACATTTTTATTTGGAATATACAGAAGAAAAATTGAAAAATTTATTGTTTGGAAAATTTTCTGTTTCTAATACATTTAGTTTTTATGGTCTTGCCTTAATAAATTTATATACACATTTTGGTTGGCTTTCTAATTTATTCCACATAATTTGTTGCTTTAGTTTTTTATACGTACTGTGTGTGTTGGTGTGGTTCTGGTTGTGTGTGTAACTCGTTGGTCATGGAAACTAAGAAAATATTTACTGTTGATATTTAATTTATGCTAAAGGGGATACTTTTTTATTATTTTGTTTTTCATAAAAGATAAAATAGAAAGTTCAAAACAACATGTTGAATATTCATTATGTGGTTATACTCGAAGCTGTCAGTAGTTGAACTGCAAGTAAGTTAATAGTTTTTGATTATGGTGGTACAATTTTATGATTACGTTACAGTGAATACAGTAATTACAATGAATTTCAGAAGCTAAGAAAAAATTATGTTCAAGTATTTCAAGTAGAAAATAAATTTTTGATTGATGAATTCTCTGCCTTATGAAAAATTAACTGTGGCAATCTTAAACTGCCTAATTACAATAAAATTCAAAACCACCTTGGTTCATTGGATTATGCATTCCCAATATTTCTTGATTGTAAAGTTTAACAAGCTGTTGATTAATTTTATCAAATATTATACAAGTACCTCCTAATATTAGTCCGAAGATAAATTCAAAATATCCAGCTTGATGTTCATACGAACTGGTTAAAATGATTTCTGCCAAGAGTAGACACCATATCCGATATCGTAAATCCGAATGACTATGTTTTTTTTTTTTTCTATTTTTAGAAAATGTGTTAAAATTGGATGCGCCATAGCTACTAAGACCCTAAAGTTGCTCAGTCACTTTCTAAGCATTGCGGCAACAGAGTCATAGGAAATAAATAACTTATTTGCTGAGTTTGAATCGGTTTCACAACACAGTTTTAATTCTGTTGTCTTAGTCTCTGAGGGGCGCTGGTTCAGATAATTTATTCCATTATTTTATCGTTCAAATTGAATCGCAACTAACTAAATCAATAACACAATTATCTAAATAACTAATCATGTCTCTCATCTTCCGTTTCTTGTATTTGGAGGTACGGGGTTTGAATGCGACCAGAAGCATAATGCAAAAGCAAACTTTCCTCACTGTTTACGATCGATGGTGCTAATAAACACAACTACGACTGTTGGAGCGCGGATTTCAGTGCCGACGCACCGTTCACGTCAGTGTACAGGTTGACATGTGGCTCGAAACTTGCAGGTGGTATTCTGAAATTGCGTTAGTAGCTGAATGGGTTGTGTGTCCATGAATAAAATTTAGAGGAGGTCAATTAATACCTTAAAAGGACATTAAATCCATTGGATAATTTTAACTTTCCTTTTGCAAGCTGTGACAACTTTTCCAATTCAATCTGAACATTTTTTGTAATAATTGCAACTTTTAAAAACTTTCGAAATCCATTCG
Organism: Nephrotoma appendiculata; assembly: GCA_947310385.1. NCBI lineage: Eukaryota > Metazoa > Arthropoda > Insecta > Diptera > Tipulidae > Nephrotoma > Nephrotoma appendiculata. Next base: position 94,231,479 of record OX371225.1, read on the forward strand.
CATCCCTTTCTAGACAACTATATTTCATTTCATTATATGTCAATTTCGTATCTGATATGAAAGTCGCTCCGTTACCACAAAGTTGTCCAGTAACCGATTTGGTTCCTCGAAATAGTTTGGTTGTTAGTCTTAATAATATACTGGTATTTTTCTTTGTGATACATTCTTACAAATCCTTCAATATTTTTCCAGAATGGTTACCTTTAATATATTTACTACATACATTTACTACATTGGTATTTCTTTATACTACATTGTTCTTTGTATTACTACATTGTTATTGTAAGTTTTAAAATATATTCTGTGCATGTTGTTTTGGGTTCTGGGCAAGATGAATAGGTATGATGAGCTGTAGAAAATTAAACTAAATAATAACTTTTCCAGAATTAAAACCTTAACTTTAATTAAAAAATCAAGTTACCATTTAAAATACGCAAGAGAATTTTGACATTGTTCGGGATGTAATTCACAAAATTTTCATTAATATACATTGGGCGCTTTCAGGTATCCTATCATGGTTACTGAAATCATCGCCAATTTGATTTGAAAATTTTCTAGTGCCAAACATTTTCATAACGTTTGCCGCGATTTTACTCAACATGTTCCCAACTGTTGGGTGTCCTGAAAGCGCCCATTGGATGCATAGTCAAAAATTTGAAAATGTGCGCATTAGGGTGGCTCTTATTTTCGAAAGTTCCAATACCTAACGGGACAGCCCTTGAAATGTGATTTTATGCTAAAATCTTAATCAGAACAAATACTGGGTCAATGAAGATGGTTTAGAGGTCGCGATATGAGCGCGAAGTTAAAAAAAACTGTAGAACATCCAGCGAGCATAATGCAAAGGCCCTGGTCTTTGTAATTATCCCGAGCATTTTACTTTGCCAATTCGTTCTTACTAGAACCCGCTTATCCCGTTTTCACATTTTTTAATTGTATGTGAACGTTGGGATCGTCTACGCCTGCTTTGAAATTATCCTTATTCAAGGGATTCCAGTCAATCTTGAATCTTACAAATAACGGTACATTTAATCCTGATGTATTGCCCATTTTTGATTCAATGGTTCCAGTTTCTGCTCTAAAATAGTAGCTTCTCTATTTAATCTTCCAAAATTTGAATATGTTGTATCGATGCAATGCCGCCACGACATCGTCAGCTACTTTCTAATCGATTAAGCTTTGGAATGATGCCTCCGCTATTTCTCAACCAGTTGATCTTGATATTTTGGGAACGCCCATATTATAAAAAAAAAATTTCAATTTCAACTTGAACTAGACAAAAAAAGGAAAAATAAATAGACAATAATCACCGTAACAATAGAATCATAGATGTATAAGAAAAAAGTATTTTATAATTTTTGCAGCTACACTCAAATCGGCTTAAGTGATTCTTAAGTTGAACACAGGCGATATACTGATAAACTTATAGTAAATCAAGATGGAAGCCACCGACCAAATGGCACAGTGGTTAAAGCTTTGGCGTTTGGATCGGGAGGTACCGGGTTCGAATCCCGATACGGGCAGGATGCAAAGTGAAATTTCATCAACAGATTTCGATCTGTGGTGAAATGTAACACATCTATGACCCCCTGTCGGTGTGCAAAACCCATGGGCCGACCCATCTTCCATGCCGGTTTAGGCTGGCATGGATCTTGCAATGTGCAGATGGTCTTAAATCGGCCCTATAGCCGTACGTCCTCGAGTTGGCCGGAAGGCGTAAAGTAAGGACGTAAAAAGCATAACCGCGGAAGAGCAGGGTGAGCCTTGAGCCCCAAAACAGATCGCATAGTTACCAATAAAAAAAAAAAAAAAAAAAAAAAAAGATGGAAGCCGCGAGTATAGAAGTAACAGACTAATTGTATTAAAAACTTAATTTATTGGCACACGTGTAACGGCTATAATACGCTTATAAGTTTAATACAGCTAAATGTTAAACTAATTACATCCGAGTATTTATAAATTTTTATAGTGTCTACAAGTTTGAAAGATTTTTAGACATGTTTTAAGGATACAGTTTTGTGCTTAAGTCATACAAAGGCTTTAAAAGACTTTACAGAAGCAAAACGAGCTCTAATAAAACAAAATTTGCCAGACAATTTGAACACTATTCCCGGGGCTTATAAACCTTGGCAGAGTTGGAGAAAGATACCGGTTAAATTATTGTTTTATAATTTTCAAACACAATTTTATATTTACCAAATTCTCTACACAATTTTTTATATCTGCATAATAGTCTTTGCAAGATATAAAAACTGATGTTAACAGAAGTTAAGCATGAAAAACAAACATGCGTCTGTCATAGTAGGTGATGGTGCAACATCAATTATTCTACCAGATATTGAAACTCAAATCTCTAAATTAATAGAAGTTGCAACTGTTGCAGGGCATAGAGAAGTGTCGGATGCTCCACTTAATTTGGTCTAATAGTTTATTTGAAACATTTCCCTAAATATTGATATCACAAATTTAACTTTTGTTTTTTTTAGAAACTACCAAACATAATTTACGATGGTGATATCGCTATCATTCAAAACAGCCCATACAATGCTAATTATCGCCGTATACCGTCAATATCTATAGTAAAACTACTTTATCTCCTAATATAGAAAACTCTGTCCGAAAGAGTGATCCCCATTCTCCACCATCCATAATAATAATAATAATAATAATAGCCGTAAGTCGAAAACCTTACCATACCAACACCCTTACCAAATGATCTCACATAAATCGGCACCTCATTTAAAGAGAATGCAACACAAGATGGAAGAACAATCCCGGAAGTGGAATCAGATGATAGTCCTAATTTTCGTAAAAGTAATTAATTATATTACAATTAGCATAAAAGTAAAATAAATTAAAATTAAAGTATAGTAAGAAATTGGAACTTCTAGAAAGACTAGTTACCACAAAGGGGCAAAGTAGTGCCGCAAAGATTAGAATTGCCAATGGCATTGATAAAGTGGCAGAATTACTAGCAAAACGGTACACCTAAAATAATTAGTTATAGTAAAACTCCATTAACTAAATTATACCGGCAAGTATAAATGGATTTGCTTGTGTAAGATTAACTTCATCACTATCTATGTCGTATATAAGCATACAATCTTATACATAAGTCAACATTGTCTTCTGGATACTATTTCTGGTTTAATGCAATACCCGATGTTTTAGAAAAAGTCGGAATCGCATTTTTAAAACTCCATTCACCCTTTCCATGATGTTTCTCGTTAATTTCTGACACTCATTACTGTCATCCTCTGCAATTGCATCTTCTGCTCTAGTTATGGTTGTCTCATCATCCATGGTGTTAATGGATCTCTAGTCACATTAAAAAATCATTCGTTCAAACATGAAATTTGTTAATACCGACCAACCGGTACAGTGGTTTAAACTTTGGCGTTTAGATCGGGAGGCACCAGCTTCGAATCCCAATAGCACAACTCATGGGCCGACCCATCTTCCATGTCAGTATTACAAGCTGACATGGTGCTATGCAATGTGCAGATGGTTCTACGTAAATCAAACCTATAGCCATACATCCTCGATTTGGCAGGCAATGCGTAAGGTAGGACGTGAAAAGCGAACCGCGATAGAGTTCGGAGTGCTTCGGCCCCAGAACAGATTGCAAAGATTTTAATCATAAAAAAAAAGTTTGACACAAATATAATCAGCACACTATGAATGATGGTGGTAAATTTAAAATTCGTTTAGTTTCAAGAATTATTCCAAATGCTAGGCTAGTGACTTAGCCAGAGAGTTCTTTGTTCGGAAAAAATCAGTGATTTTATTCGTTTGAATTTTAAGAATACGGGCCCCGGGGTTCATATTCTTGAAATGGATGGATATTTTCGTCTACGAATTCTAATATACATTAGAATTCTTTATATTATTCAAGTTTTTCGCCGGTTACTTTAATAGTTTTTCAAATTTGCTTGCAAGTCTTCTATTATTTATTTCACTACTAAACAAAAATCGTTGGAAATTTTCGCCTGGGTAAATCAATGCGGATTTATCCACCGATTTTTGTATAGTAGTGAAATAAATAATAGAAGACTTGCAAGCAAATTTGAAAAATGATTAAAGTAGCCGGCGAAAAATTCGAATAATATAAAGAATTCTAATGTAAATTATAAATCGTAGACAAAAATATCCACCGATTTCAATTATCGATGATTTACATATTCGACGAATTTTCGGCGCAGTTTTTTCACACATACATAAACAATATTTTGACACATAATTTTTTTTAATTTGTAAGAGAATATTATATTGTAAATAAAATATAAATAATAAAACTAAAAGCCAATAAAATAAAATATAAACATAAAGACAAGCAAACAATGTCAAATCGTAGAAAAAAACAGATTTTTTTTATTTTTGTGTGCTGTGTCGTTGCGCCGAAAAGATAAATTTTGTTCATGTCTTCGCCCTGCCGAAAATTCGGCGAAGAAGTTCTTTCTGATTGATTGAATGTGTCACGTTATGTTCGGCGCAGAAAAATTGTCGGATATGAAAATCTACCTTTATTCTTCTTAATCGGTGGAACTTTCCCCAATCGGATTACTATTTGATTCGAAATTCTCCATATTAGTCGAATTTTTCGCCGACTACTTTAATAGTTTTTTTAAATTTCTTTTCTTTTAAATTAAAAAACATAATTTTTCCCCCTACTAAGGGAAAAATTCTGACTGGGTAAATCGATTCGAAATTATTCTCTTAGTAGTGAGACAAATATTAGGTCGTGTTTCAATTGGTTTAAATGCCGCATAAAAAGTTAAAAAGCTAAAAATTTATTCGTGGTAAATATTTTTTAACTTTTTATCTGTTTCAACTGGTTAAAAATTTTACACTTCTATTCGATTGTCAATACGTCATGGTCGATTGTTTCGTCTGAAAAATGGAAACTAAAAAATTAAAATTGTATTTATTTATTATAAATAACATAGCACTGTTATGTAAAAAAATTATTGCGAACAATAAACTATGCGCTGAGAGAAAAAAATTAAGGCAAAATTCTATTCAGGTTAGTATTTGGTTTCTAACCTAACACTTTTATTTAGTAAGATAAAATGGTTATGTTTATTTGTTATTTTAATCTGCTTCATTTTAGAGACCTAAATATCTACAACTGCGAGTCGTATCGAATAAAATAGAAAATATATTGAATGGAAGTGATGGAATTTGCAAAAAAAATTTGCGTGTGAGCCACACAACTTATAATTTTTTTTTTACAATTAATGCCTCATAAACGTTCTGGTTGGTCCACTGAATACGAGGTAATAATATTTTTGTATTGGATGGCTGCAAGTTGCAGTTACCGAGTGACCGAGGATTTTGCGGGTTTGAGCCGTCACTCTATTCCGAATATAGTAGTTAAATTGCTAAATTTTTTTGCACCGAAATGTTGCATTTGATCCATACTCCAACACTAATTGAGCTGGACGATGTTGGCGCTAAATTTTGTTTACGAGCAAAAGCTCCCATTTTTAAAAATACTTATAAATATATAAATTATATGTATATAAATTATATGTATCTGAAAATTCAATATTTGGTTGTGAAACCTTTATTTGCGATTAGTGCATTGCATCGCCGCCCCATAGAATAAACTAATTTTTGGCATTTCTCCGGTGGTATGGCCATCTAAACTTTTTTGACATTTTCCCATAGTTCGAGTCTATTTTTAGGTTTCGAAAGTTTACCTAATGCACGTTTAACATCCGCCCAGAGATTTTCTATGGGATTTAAATCGGGCGATTGGGCTGGCCATTCCATAATTGTAATGTTGTTATCCTGGAACCATTTTTTTACCACCTTCGCCGTGTGTTTCAGATCGTTATGTTGTTGAAACACCCAGCGAAGGGGCATATTGTCCTCGGCAAACGGTAGCATTGTATTGCACAAAATGTTGTTTAAATAAATCTCTTTAGTCATAGTATCTTTAATCCAAACAATAGGGCCTACACCACTATATGAAAAACAACCCCATATCATAATATTACCACCGCCATGTTTTACGGTTTTAACTGTGTATCGCGGGTCATATTGCTTTCCTTTCGGACGTCTAACATATGTTTGTGCTCAATCCAATCCAAATAAATTAATTTTTGTTTCGTTGGACCATAATATATTTCGCCATTTGGTAATTGGCCAATGCACGTGGTCTCTTGCGAATTGCATTCTGCTGCGGATGTTTTTTTTAAATAGCATGGGACACTTTTTGGGTAAAATAGCTTTCAGATTGTTTTCTAATAAACGTCTACGTATTGTTGAACTATCAATTTCCAGATTAAGTTCTTTTTTAATTTCACTAGATGTTGTAAATGGATTCTTCTTAACGAAGCGTATGATTCAGGCGTCAGTTTTAATTGAAGTTTTTCTTTTTCCACCCCGAGTTTCAGGTCCAGTTTTATTTTTTAGAGCATTTGCGACCATGCTGATCGAACATCCTATTAAATCCGCAATTTTTTTTAATGTTAGACCACCCTGTCTAAGTCTTTTAATATGCTTTCGGAGCAATGCGTACTTCGTCCCATTTTAATCAATTATTATTATTATTTTTTTTAATATTTCAGAATTTACTTACAATTGTGAAATATAACATATAAAATAATAAATTACTATTTAAAACACAATAAATAATAATTAACAACAAAAATTTAATAATTACCTATTTTACTGCACACAAAAAATATATCAGAGGTAGCAATAATATTTATTTGACAACTAATCTATGCCGTAGTAATAGCAATACTGATTGTAAAAGGTAACAACAATAAACAAAAATCTAGTCATGAAAGTAATTTGGGGAATTCCCTTTTTGTTTGAGTTCAACTGTGGAAAGTTTTTTAAACCAATGTAATTACCTTTTTTGTCGCACACCACTGTATACATCTTTTAAATTCAATTTAATCCAATTTTATTCAATTTAATTGTCCGATGTATCGGACTCGACTAGAAGTTGGGACACGTCGATTGATGGGTGGTCGTGTCATGCTCGAAAAAACTCTTATCTTCCTGGTTGTATGAGGAACTTGATCTAGATGATGACCTGGATGTACTAGGTCTATCTTGTATTATGTTGGTATCGAACGATGGAGTACTGTCAGCTAAAGTAACTTCCCGTATGGATGTTTGTCGACCCTCCAAATTACTCAAACGGATTTCCGGGTGGTAATTGCAGCATAACAATGAATTGTTTCATAGAATGGCCACGTACTGGGTCATGAGTAGGACCATCGTCATTTGCACCGTCGCCAGAGTGACCATCGCATATAGACTGAAAAATACCCAAAACATATTACACATGTATTATTTCAACTCAACAAATTTTATATAACTTACTTTATATTTTCGCATCAAGGATTGCCATTGATGACGACATAATTGTGTCGGTTTCTGTAGCTCTTTACTCACTGTTCTGAAATATTCAATATTTTGATTAAAATATAATAGAATAAGTTAAATACAAATGTAAAAAACTCACATCCAGCCATCTCGTTGGTTTGCATTTTTGCCTGTAAACAAATGGTCGAATTTAATCCGTTTTTCTATCAAATTTGTTTTTTCTGCTTCTGTCCCTAAAATAAAGAAATTTTAATTATTAAGTATCAATTATTTAATACCTACATTTAATACTTACATTTTGTATACGCAGTATTTACCACGCGTTTTCGTTTTTGTGGCACTTCCATATTTTGAAAGAATTACACTTTTTTTCAAATACAAAATTTTTATATTTTCTTTAGCCTACTACTTGCACAATACAAAATTTTTTTTATCAGCTCTTGAAGCGGATAAAAAAATTGACATTTTTATTCACCACAATTTTAACTTTTTATGCGGTATTTAAACCAATTGAAACACGCTCTTAGTAAACTTGAAAAAAATGATTAAAGTAGCCTACGAAAACTTTGACTAATATAGAGAATTTCAAGGCAAATAGTAATCCACTAGTAATCAAGAATAACGCCCCTGGGGTATGATCATGAAATCCGAACACAAAAATCATTTCTTATTATAAAAAATTTCGAACAATTATCGAAGTTGGGTTATATCGATCATTTTTGTACAGATATTTCATCATTTCAAGATCATTTTTGTACTGGTAGAAATTGAGTTCGAAAAATTGTCTAACAAATAAATCATTACCTAACATCTTTCCACTATAACTATCACCCCTTATCCACGATCGAAAATTGTAATAGTTTTTATCGAGTACGTTCGAAAATAATTTGTAATCCGCTAAACAATTTCGCGTTTTTCATGATTCTGCCCCGGTATAGATACGTAGAAACAAATTTGAACACATTTTGGTTACACTATTGACAATTCTTTCGTAACACAATGGATAAACTATTTTAATAAAACACTTGTTGATATTTCCTTACAAGTAATGATTCTAAAATTAATTTAATTTTAAAGATACATAATATAAAAATTATTTTTTTAAAACTCGATTAGATGTATTGCCACATTAAATAAATGACTGTAATATTGGTACTTAAAATAGGGAAAATACTTCTCTGGTGGCAACAAGTAATTTATTTTTTTTTATTACAAAAAATACCGAATATAGTCAGTCATAGATCAATCAACTTGTACGAATAAAAACTTCGATTTAATCCATTCGCATCAATCTTTCATTAAAATTTTATACATAAAAAATCCAAAAAATAATTAATCTTTTCAAAACCATCAAGCAAATGTTTCAGAATTCCAGGCAAAATTAAAATTTTCTTCCATCACACACAAAATAAAATAAATTTTTCTTCATTAATCTTTCCATTAATAAAAATAAAATAAAATTAAAACAACAGAAATTTAAATTAGTTTTTTTTTTGTTAAATTATCGATTTTTACACTTTTTCGTTCACAGAATCAAATTATTATCCCCTATTTCATTGGTAGTGAATAAAATTGGTCGTGAGGATAAAGGAATATACCAGTGCATTGTAAGTAACCAGCAAAGCAGTTCACAATCGATAGCGGAATTAAAAATGGGCGGTGAGTAAATATATCAAAATGTCTTTATCTAACAAAGATACATGTAACCACTAAAATCGGTCTACTATATGTAGATGTACCCATAGGCTGTAACATGGAAAGGTTATTGCCAAATACCAAACTAAAATATATTAAACAAAATAAATAGTTCAGAGTATGTATTTGTCTACTGTACCTCAGACAACAGTAAACTGTTATCAAACATTGATAACACAAATACCCAAATAAAGTAAAAGTTATTTGAATTTACAAAAAAAAATTATAACACAAAAACTATAAATAACGGGTTTTTATTATCTGCTCTAACTCTGAAGCTTTTTTAATCGTTTATATGGTTTTATTGTGATTTTTATGAATATTTTTTAATGGTTTTGTAACGGCGATATTAAAATGACAAAGTTATGGTGTTTTTTTGTGTGGAGGGATTAAAAATAGCGGTGTTTGCAATAGTGCATAAAAGTTTAATTGAAAATGGTATTTCAAATGACCGTGCTGTGATGAAAAAATCGTTGAAGTTTTTTGTATTATTAAACGAAAATTTACGCTTAAACTTTTTTTCGAGTCTCATTCGTCTCATGCCATACATTAATATTTTACATTTTTTCATTCAAATTGCATATAAATACAATTTTCCCAGAGGCACATTAACTAATTGGGTTGTTATCGTGCTCATTAAATGTTTAGTTTGCAAATTTTCAAAGCTTAAACATTTGCGTTATAATTCGGGAGTCAAACGCAAATATAAAATGATCAGGCCGAAAGTAACCACCCAGGGCGTCTGACATATGCTTTAAATTCATTAAATCGTCTATTTTGTAAAATCTTCTTACCTAAACGTATCCTTTATGTTTCAAGTAAGCGAAAACGGATCCTGTTAGTTATATATATATATATATATATATATATATATATATATATATATATATATATATATATATATATATATATATATATATATATATATATATATATATATATATATATATATATATATATATATATATATATATATATATACTAGCTGACCCGGCGAACTTCGTACCGCCTCAAAATCAATAAATGTTGCTAAAGTTATTATAGCTTAATTAAATTGAGTTTTTTTATTAAGATAAAATGAATTTCTCTCTCACTCTCTCTCTGGCACTATACCCCATTAAGAGATTTGGCCGTCTTAAATGAGGTTTAATAATCATATTTTCATTTCGGATAATGACTAATGAGTGATTAATTCATTGATCCTAAACCAGCCGTCCAATTTTTTCCTTGTCACTACCGGGAATTGAACCCGAGACCTCCGGGGCGGATAAAATGAATACTAAAAATTAATTAAATTCAATCAAAATGAAATATATTTTAATTACATTGAAATGAATGTAATTCACGTGGCAGCAAGGAATTCGTTTTATTGAATTGATTCGAAATGATTCGCGTAGCATTGTTGCACTACTTTCTTTTAAACTATTTCCTGAGTAGGTTGCAATAGGGTCGATTCCCTTCAGTAAAACATCTTGTGATATACGACATTTTTTGTTTTATTGTCAGGTGCGAGAACGAACAAAGCGGATGGTATGTCGACACGTGAACATGCTACGTACAATTGGCCGTGAGAGAAACATTCATTTTCTAGATTCAGGCCACAAACACTCAAGGATGGGCCTTGTGATTTGTTGATCGTCATGGCGAATGCAAGACGAATCGGAAATTGAATTCGTTTAAACTCGATTGGCATATCGGTTGGGTTAATCAGAATTCTCGGAATGAGAACTTCCTCACCTTTGAACTTTCCTTGAGATTTCTCAAAATAAAACGCGTTCCGTTATATAGTTTTGGTTGATTCAGGTTTCGTAGCATGATGATTCCCGGCAACACACCAAATTTCAGTTGTAAATTGTGCGGGGGCAAGCCAGCTAGATCCAATGAGTTTAAAAATTCAGTTGGACAGTTGGTTGATTCGTCTTTGTTTGTCACACAGTCGATAGATTTGAAGCAATGAAGTGGAGCGACGATTAGATTTTGAATTGTGAAATTTAAGTGATCCCCTTTTTTGTTCTTTGCCGCAAGAATTACTCGTTCACTCACCCAATTGTGATTTTCGTGGTTAGTAATATTGTTCGGGAAAACTTTGTTGATGAGCTCGTCCTTCGTTGAGACAAAATTGCAAAAGTTCAGAGAAAACGATAAAAATAAAATAAAGTAGAAATGTGCATGCAGCCTCCAGTCGGATTCCTAACCAGTACCTTGCGGTCCAAGCGCCGAAGCTTTAACCACTGCACCACTCGTCACATACAAACTACACCTACAAAATTCATATAAAAAAAAAAAGATTTTTTTATTAGATTTTTGGGGCTTCCCTTTTGAGTTTTTCCGACTTTTCTTTTTTCCTAAACCACCACTGTGTTGAGACGAACAAAATAAAAAAAACAAAATGTACTAAATATATGAGAAAATGAATTTTCTTGATAACTTTTTTTTTGGTGAATTTTTCCAATGTTTTAATAGTTATTGTGCTATTCGGAACGGAGTCAAATCCAACAAAAGAAAGATCATAAAAATCGGTCCAGCCGTTCTTCAGTTATAAATGGTGTAACTAACCCGACTTTGTTTTATATATATAGATAAGTAGATGAAATAAAAAAAAATTGGATAAAAAATAAAATGTTAAATGTGCATGCAGCCTCCAGTCGGATTCGTATCCAGTACCTTGCGGTCCAAGCGCCGAAGCTTTAACCACTGCACCACTCGTCACATACAAACTAAACCTACAAAATTCATATAAAAAAATGTTTTTTTATTAGATTTTTGGGACATCCCTTTTGAGTTTTTCCGACTTTTTTTTTCCTAAACCACCACTGTATTGAGACGAACAAAATAAAAAAAAACAAAATGAACTAAATGTATGAGAAAATGAATTTTCTTGATAAATTTTTATTTGGTGAATTTTTCCGATGTTTTAATAGTTATTGTGCTATTCGGAACGGAGTCAAATCCAACAAAACAAAAATCATAAAAATCGGTCCAGCCGTTCTTCAGTTATAAATGGTGTAACTAACCCGACTTTGTTTTATATATATATATATATATATATATATATATATATATATATATATATATATATATATATATATATATCTATATATATATATATATAAATATATATATATATATATATATATATATATATATATATATATATATATATATATATATATAATATATATATATATATATATATATATATATATATATATATATATATATATATATATATATCCCATTACCTGCCTGCCCACACAATTGTGGAATCATGTTAAAAATTTATTTTTGTATGTGTTTTGAACCAACTTACACATTTGTGTATTCCTTTCAAACTTATTTTCGTCCGAAAAAAACACTATAACAGTACACACAATTGTGTTAGCTGTACTTCAAATCAAGAAACATTTCTTATCAACAATGCCATTACATCCTCTGTTTTTTACTCATACATTTGTGTGGTTTGGACTTTAATTGAGCCAAATTTATTTTATTTGGTAGAAAAAATGGATATACAGGGTTATCCAATTCGAGGTTGATAAAGTAGAAATCTGTATACTGACATCTGTCAAAGATAAACGTCAAGTACGCTGTCATTTATTTAGTTGACATTCTGCCATTTAAGAATATGGAGCATTTAACAATCGACCAACGCGTTAAAATTATTAAATCTGCTGATGCTGATTTTTCGAACAAAATTTTCTTCAGTGATGAAGCTCATTTTTCGCTTGGTGGATACGTTAATAAGCAAAACTGTAGAATTTGGGGCTCAGAAAATCCACAATTGATTGTAGAGAAGCCATTACACCCGGAAAAAGTCACTGTTTGGTGCGCATTGTGGTCTGGTGGTGTGATTGGGCCGTATTTTTTTGAGAACAACCATGGACGAACCGTTACCGTCAATTCTGCGCGCTATGGCCGCATGTTAACCGATTATTTTTTTACGAAAATCGAAGATTATGATCTTGACGATATGTGGTTCCAGCAGGATGGAGCAACCAGTCACGTAACACGAGCAAATCGAGATCTTTTGCAAGAAAAATTTCCTGGACGTTTGATTTCGCGATTGGCTGATGTCAATTGGCCTCCAAGATCCTGTGATTTAACGCCTTTGGATTTCTTTTTGTGGGGCTACGCGAAAGATCGTGTTTACGCAAACAATCCTCAAACTCTTGACGAATTGAAAACTAATATTCGTAAGGTAATGGCCGAGATACCGCCCGAAATGTGCCGAAAAGTCATTGAAAATTACCTCAAAAGAATCAAGGCCTGTAAGAAGTCCCGTGGAGGACATTTGAATGATATCTTGTTTAACTAAAAATGGCAAGGATCAATCTGTAAAATGAAATAAAAATTACAATACATTCCGAATATTTTGTGTGTTTTTTTTAAGTTTACTTTATCAAGCTTGAATTGGATAACCCTTTATACATACTATAAATATGTAGTATTGTAGTATATAATTCACACTAAGCTGTAATGTTTCTTAATCATAATGGGCTCCGGCGGGTAGTGACACAATTCCGTTGTATTATGTGTTTATTGAAAGAATAGTGGTTAAAAATACTCCTAGGGTTTAAATATTTAGAAAACATTTAGACAAAAGTATTTCCTTTAATATGAGAGGTTATGCAAATCTCTACTCGGTAAACAGATTTTTAGGCCCTTTCCGAAAGTAAAACTTAGTTATGGAGACCTACTTTCTCAAATAGGTATGCTCGTGAGATCACTTATTTGAACAATTGGAAATTTTTGCCCTTTCTACCATACGAAACAAAACAATATTTATTGTTATTGAAATTATAGAGAAAACCGAATTTTACGAAAAATTATTATTTTTTTTATAGTAGCTCTCAGTCGATTGCAGATGCAAGATAACCACTTAAATCTTAAATAAAATTACCAGTCAAATAAGACTAAGTTGGTTGCTCTCCGATAAATGTTTTGGAAGCAGTTTAATAATTGTGTGTACTTTCTGAATCAAAATTTTTAAACACCCTTTATCTCAAAGGATATCAAAAATTGAACCCCATCCCATCAAACATTGGCGCCTCTCTCTTTCTCTCCCATCCAATTTTTTCACAGAATGAACCAAGGAGACATCCCTCAAAGGATTAGCTTCCCAAACCCGGACACTCTGTATTTATAGTCGCCCTTGGTGAAATTCACACATATTTTTTTGGACTTTTTCGTAATATAATAGTATTACTTCTTCTTTCTAAATATTTTTAGGCAGTTTTTATTAAATGTAGTAAATTAATTAAAAAACAAATACAAATGACTGCTAAATAAAAACTGTTCACATTATTTAGGTATAAAACAATGAAGCTTTTTCTACTATATAAATTCTGCCCTAAAAACACCCATTGCATATTTTAATTGCACTTTTCAAGCCTGTGTCATAATACCATTAACTATGTTTACTCAAGTTTAACTGCTACGAAAGTGAACTATGTATTTCTCAGAAATATGCGTCCATGCGTCAACTATTTTTACCGATGCTTCAAGAGAGTGTCAACATTACTTCAACATGTTGTTTAAGTCGATAGTGAGGCAATTTTGAGAAAAACCTTTGATTAGATTGTTTGTGTGTATTTGTTGTTTTTTTCTTTTCAATTCAGTGTAAGACCGCGTAAATTTTGAAGAAAAATAATTACGCTAGGTTCACTACTAGCGTTTCCTCCTGGATGAATAGCGTGCTAACATTCATTGTCACGGATTCTATTAAATGAAGTTTCTGTTAAATGAGTTTCCGATACAAGACATGCACATATCTATTTTATCTAAGTTTAGAAAAATATCTATCTCTGGAACATGCTGTGGTAATCCACTCGCGTTGCAAATGACGATTCTAAGTGTTCCATTCATTTGAGTAGTAGCATAGACATCTTGTCGTTCTAGTCGTTTATATGTAGTTCCAAGACCATGTTCTTGTTTTGCTAGGTGCTTATTTATCGTTTCAATACTTCAGAATATCTTTTAATAACTGATACGTTATTTGCGAGTAGGATCTCTTCCTTGCTCGTATGGACTGTGGTTATGGCCGCACTCTAGTTGTAGCCGGAATCCTCTAATGGAACGTTAGAGTTTTGAGTCGACTGGCGCGTTTTTGTCTTAATCGTTACATTGCAGTTGCTCCGCAATTTGCACTCTCTTTAGTTGGCCAGGTTTTCTTGATCTTGGCTCACTTAACGTGAGAAAAAAATTCGTTGTTTTTTAATATTTTATTTCAAATAAACAATTATGAATTCATAATTCATTCGTAATTATAAATATTCACAAAACATATTTTCAATTTTTTCGTTTTTATTTGATGTGAGTATGAATTGCCTGGACCCTCTTTTAATAATCTTGGTTCCATAGCTATTACCAATGTTCTCCCGTTTTTTGATGGTTACTACGTCTTCAATTTGCAATTTTTTCATCTTGAGGCCTTCTATTATGTACTCCTTTTTGCAGGTGGGATGAAGACCTCTGGCCATAACCTTAATTTCACGGTTATTTTTATCTTCATAAGTATACCACTCTTTACCTTCTTCAGTGAGCTTTGTGGCTAAAGCTATAGTGCTGTTTCATTATAAATATAAAGAGGAGTTTCAAAAACTTCTATCAGTCTGAAGACCAGCCTGAAGATCAGCTCCTTGTTTTTATTCTTTGACTTAGCGATCTCATTGTGAATTGTTGCGATGAAACCATTTCTATTTCGTTACTGTTCTGCGTAGTTCAACATTTGCGTCGTGGATGTATTTGTCATAGGTGGTGATCTGTATATTTTTGAACTTTGTATGAATGTGCATCGCGATAGCTGGGCTCACGCAAGATTAGATCAAGATTAGCCAACTAAGCAGTTGGGATACCACTGGGGTAAAAATTCCTTTTTGTTGTGAACTCATTGCATTAAGAACTGAGTATTGAAGCAGCTACTAACCTAACCAGTTTGTACTGGGTCGGTAGAGAGAACATCATGTGCTAGGTTCTAGGTGTTCGGTTATACTGTCGTTTCCGGTTCACCAGATCCTCGTTGGTTTATTAGCAGGGAGCGTCACGTGCATGTGAGGTTGATATTTACCTTGGAGACTAACGGCCCTTGTCCCTAGTCATTATTATAAAATATTAATGTAGGACCTCCCCATTTCATAGATTTCGGAGCAGTAAAACAAATTTTTTTAATTTTTCTTTGTTTTACCAATTACGCACTCTAACCGTAATAGCTATATCTCATTAATTAGTAAAATATAAAAATTACTTTACTTTATGGTATATGTAGTAAAAGTATGCTAATCATGAAAATTTATGATCTCGGGTTTGTTTTTAGATTTTTTTTTCTGCCGAAGTCAGAAAAGGGGGGAAGTATGAATAATTGCCAACACCTGAGATTTTTTCGAATGCAATACTTGATTTCTAAAGATAAAAATACAACTTAGCAGAATTTTATTAAAAACTGTTTTACTGTTTAACTAAAAATCTTCATTACTGCTTAATTTAAGAAAACCTACAATAACAACCTTTCACGAAATTTAAACTTTAGCTTTATTAGAATTGTATAATTCATAGTTGGTTTTTTCATACATGCAATACGTTTCAACCTCATTACAAAAATTAAAAAGCTTTTACGAAAGGTGCTATTTCCCGTACACAGATCTCAAATTACTTTTTACGCTATTTGCCGTAGGCACTTGGCGAAACACACTTATACTTAATAAACACATTTTTATTAATCACTTGTTCGTTGTTTCGCAGAATTATTTTGAATAATTTTCAAAAAGTTTAAAAAATCACTCGATCGATTTCAACTTGTTAGGTCATCATCAGGATTATCTATTGGAGTAGATACTCCTGATGATGACCTAACAAGTCGAAATCGATCGAGGGATTTTTTAAACTTTTTGAAAATTATTCAAAATAATTCTGCGAAACAAAAAACAAGTGATTAATAAAAATGTGTTTATTAAGTAGGATCTCAAATTAGATGTGGACTGTCCAAATTATGGAAAAGTTAAAAATAAAGTTCAATATTTAGTCATCCACTTAAAAAATATTTCCGCTTAAATTTTAGATCAATTTCGTACTTAACTTTATTTAAAATATTTTTGTTCATTTTGGTTTTATAAAATATTTTGAAAACTATTAAATACAGACGAGAAAGATTTCTCATATGCGCTGTAGAGATTTTGCTGATAAACTGGTTTTATCAAAAATCGTAGTTTTCGCAAAAGTTTTAGAATATTGAGCTTAACAAATTTTTTGAACTTTCGCAAAAGTTTTAGAATATTGAGCTTAACAAATTTTTTGAACTTTATTATTTAGATTTTTGTTTTAGTTGTATTCTTTGTAACGGCTATAATTTTCAAAATATTTGCGGAAAAACAAAAACGGATCTGGCACATCTTCATATCTAAGCTTTATAGGAGAAGCTTTCTCGTTTCTCGCATATTTTGGAAAGTAAAAATTTAAAAAAATACAAAAAATTGTAAGTTAAAATTCCAAAAAAAAAAGTTCCTTTGGCTCTATTCTTGAAATCGGTGGAAATTTCCGTAATCGGAATACAATTTACTATTAAATTCATTATATTACTAAAATTTTTCGCCGGCTACTTTAATAATTTTTTTCAATTTTGTATATGCAAGTTTTCTATTATTTATTTATTTACCTACTAAAGCCTAGTACTCACTTCGATTTCACGTGAAATTTCCATATGATTTTACCAAAGTGAAACTAGAAATGAAAAATTCCACTTCTGTTTTCATTTTGTAGTACTCAGTTCACCAGCGAAAAATCAAAGTGTGTTCAATACATCAAAGATGGTGCGCATAAACTCTCCAATTTATTTTCATGTGAAAATAATGTCTCGGCACATTATTTTCACGCGAAATTTTGACATTTATTTGTGTTTGCAGTAAACCAATTTTTTAAAACCTAAAATCTATAAATTCTAATTAAAGTCAATTTAATTTAATTTATTTACGTAAAATAAACAAATCCATTTATGTATGTCTACAAATTTATACGTTAAAATTAAAAATTCTCCAAATAAAATTGCATTTCTATTTCACGCAAAACTAAATAGATTTTTGAAGACCGCGGTAAAATTTCATTTCATTTTGAACTGAGTACTAAGCTTAAGCGAATAATTCCGTATCGATTTACCCAGTTGGAATTTTTCCCTTAGTAGGGGGAAAAAATTATGGTTTTTAATTTAAAAAAAGATAAGAAATATAACAAAGTGAATAAAGTAGCCGGCGAAAAATTTTAGTATTATAAAGAATTTCATATCAGATTGCATTAAAATTACGAAAATTTCCACCGATTTCAAGAATATGGCCCCTGGTTAGGTTTTTCGACGATTTAGCGGAAATGTCGAGTTTTTGTAAAAACCTGTTTTCCAGCCATAATTTGGTATCTCTACAGATTAGACGAATTGACTGATTGGCTTGAAACTGGGAGATCCTAGTTTAAGTTGGCGGATATCAGTGTACTGTAAGTGGCAGCTTTCGCAGAAGCTTTTTTATTTATTACAATGATCTTGAAACGTATAGCATTTACGATATACGACCAAGAATTATAAGACTCGAATAAATGATGAATGATGAAATTTTAAACAATAGCTGACCTTAATGGTTTTTCAAAAATTTAAGCGGCAATAGAGTTTTTCGATTGTACAAGACGACAGTCTTTACCAAAATTCTTGTAAGTTAAATTTTAGAAATCAAGTGTATTGTATTCGAGATCTATGTGTATTTGTATTATTATTAATTTTTCTCAATTTATAAATGAATTATTGCATGATTTAATCTAGTTTGCGATTCATTTATTTTTGATATAGTTCTCTTTTATTATAACTCCAAACATTCAACTACCATATTTAAGCAAGTATATTAACTGGTTCATTCCATTGGATTAAATTATGTAAGAAGTAAGATTTTATAATATAACTGCTTCGCACAGATAACTTTGACTGGCAAAAATTTGACTAGTAACTACATTCGGATTTTTTATTAAAGGATTATTTCATTATTTATTCTAGAAGTCCCTAAATTCCACAATCCATAAGGGATATCCGGAGATGCTCTCATTTTTAGTAATTTACTGTTTTCAGAAGAACGCTATGAAATACATAACGAAAATAATCATAACAGATGTTTCGAAACGGGAGTTAGTAAAAACAATCAACAAAATGTAATTTTGATAATATTAATTTTGTTAATGGCCGTTACTTTTACAGGTCATTTTCTATTGCTAGTCCATTAATATTTGTTTAGCGCAACAAAAGATTACTTAAAACAAAACAATGTGTACATTTTCTACGAACGAAAATAATTTTCCCATTTTACATCATTTTTATTTATTAAAAACCTTTCATTTACTTCTTTATTATTATTACCTTTCTTCTTAAATAAACAATTTAATCAAATAATAATAAAAATTGAAATAAATGTTTTTATTAAAATGAGAAAATATTATGTGATGAAAAATAGAATACAGCACGGCATAAAAACAACTACAAGCAAAGTGTATTTAATAATAAACGGAAAATTCATTTTTTCCCAACAAAATCTAATTATTTTCTATTTACATTTCTAACAGTTACGCTTTTTTGTGTTTTTCCGTTAAAGCAGCTAACAAGTAAAGGCAACGCAACGAGCAAGACGTTAAATAAAATAAAGTAATAAAATAAAGATAAATACACTCTCTTTTGCTCATACCCATTTTCATTGTCTCGTGTGAGTTTCTTGTATTTCACCTGTCTGTTTTCCAATATTGCTCCGAACGATGTGTACCTGTATCTTTCACATAATATAACGCTACGTGGTTCTTGTCATTTTTTACTTGTTTTCAAGACGTTGATGAAAAAAGCTCGTCTTTTTTGTTTTATAAACAAGGATCGGATACACATACAAAATTCAATTTTCCTTCGAGAGAATGAAAAATTATTTATTTTGCCGTACTAGAATTTTCGAATATAATGTAGACGTTATCACCGAAAGTGATATAATAAGCGGATAGTTATACATAGAGATATTGCATACAATGCGTGTTGGGGTTTCGTCGGTTTATTGTTTGTACAATCATATTGAACTAAAAACAAAAAGACCACATCAAACCCGTTTAAACCATATAATAACCAGACCACATCGAAGAGTAAAAATGTACGTCATTTAAACACTAACAAAAGCTGTTAAATTCACCATATAATTTCACCTTCACA
Source organism: Nephrotoma appendiculata (assembly GCA_947310385.1). Classification (NCBI taxonomy): domain Eukaryota; kingdom Metazoa; phylum Arthropoda; class Insecta; order Diptera; family Tipulidae; genus Nephrotoma; species Nephrotoma appendiculata. The sequence continues at coordinate 94,251,724 of OX371225.1, forward strand.
GCAAAATTCTATTTATACACATTTTTGATTCTATAAACAATCCTCTAATCGTGAATATTTAAATTTACATTCTTTTTTTCCTTTTCAATTATCTCGTGTTATTTTTTCCCAGTTTTCCAACCATTTTTCACCATACTCATGATGCTGATGTTGTTTTATATACTTTAGAAACATTTTGTTGTTGGCGTATCCCTATTATATTTGTTGTTATTATTATTATTATTATTACTTTTTGTCTCTCTATTATCTAAAGTACATATCATTGTGCTGTCTTTATGTTTGTTTTTCTTTCGTATGGTACTCTTTCAGTTTGTTTACTTTATACAGTGAATTGTTCTCTATCCACCAGTAACTGGAGATGGAAAATGAAAAATTGAAATATTTATAAAAATGAAAAATATTTTCCGCTTTAGTTTGTTCTGTGTTAGCGTTTATAGATATATGTTTCTATTTCATCTTGCGTGTTTTCCCATATAAAGTAGATTATTTCAAAGCAGAAGCAACGAAGTTCTGTTTAATAGAGTCATAATTTAGTTGTGCGTATATGGATGTTTGATGAGGACAATCTAAATAAGTAGCACGTTGGAATATATTTATTTACGCTGCGCCGCTGTTTTGGTATAATTTTGTTTTTAAAACGTTAGTGCGTTGTTAAAGTTTTCAAATGCTCGTATTAAACTATTTCATGTACTATAGGAAAGTGACTCAAAAACTCTAAAAAGGAGACTAAAGGCCATTTGACCATTTTCGCTTAAAATTGTAATTCATATACAAAAAACTTTGTCAAGTTTCCTATGGTGTTAAGAAATCCAATTTGACTGGTCGAATGAGCAATTTAATAAGTTTTATCATATGTTATTGGTACAAGAGTTCAAATCTCTGGTAAGGAAAGTTAAGAATAATTTAATATTTTCACTATAATTTTATATTCAAAAATACGTTTCAAATTAGATATTCTGGTTAGGAGTGCCCATTTGCGGTGGTTAAATCGGCAATTTCGTAAACTTTTTCAGATGCTTTCGTAATTAGAGTCCAATACTGTAGTGTAGGATGGCGAGTTATTGGCCATTTAATATTCTCATCCAATCTAATAATTCATACTCAAAAATCTGTATCAAGATTGCTATCCTGTGGCACTATTATTGCTTTCCTTGTGAAAATGGAATTGGGAAAAATATTTTCATAAAATTTTTGTCCGTGTTTGTTTTTGACCTAGTAAGGAAATAAACGTTGTGTACATATTTTTGTAATAAAGTTAAATATACAAATTTTGTCTCCAAAAATTTTTCTAGCCCGTAGACCAGAAATAAACAATTCAGATAAAAATGCTATGAAAATATTTTTCTCAACTCCTTATTCCCAGGGAAAGCCAGAATAGTGCCACTGGGGAAAAGTTATGAATCCGAACGAAAAATCATTTATATCAAAATATTTCTACGAATAAATAAATAAATATTTCGAAAAATGCACTTATCACACGTAAGAAAATCTGTTACGCTTAAAGAGCGCTCTGAACCATCGACGCTAGAATGACCTTTTTGTGAATGAATACACCTTTTTTAAATTCAAATGTGCCTTCAAAATAGTGTCTACAATGTCCTCTGGTATTGTTGAGGTGTTAGCTACACCGTGCAACTTCACTTTACGGCCTTCCAAAATGTTTTTGTGCACTTTTTTTGCCTTTCGGCGGTTTGTTTCCATGGTGCAGAGTCTCCATAACAGTTATCAATCCATTTATATTTTTATTAGATGCGCCATAAGTCAGCTTCAGGACTACTTGAGTAACAAAATATAATCAAAATCATTATTCCTGATTAAATTTCAGAAAATCTACTAGGCCAACTCTTGTTGTAGCTTTAATCTTTAAATTTTATTTGATTCATTTAATTCTTTGCCGTGTTTGTTAACCTTCGCTCTGTCCATACGTATCGTTTCACTGTTTGTCTACTGGGGTCAATCTGAAAAATAAAAAAATGTGATTTTTTTGGTTGGTTTTTAATTTAATTCATCAAAAATATTTGCATCAATTCATTTTAAAAATCACATTGAAAAATTAAAGGAACATTTAATAACAAAAGTACAAAAATACTTTTTAGTCATAGTCTTCTTCGTCAGTCAATTCTTCTTCTTCGCCAGAATCCATTTCCGGTTGTTTGATGCATACTGTGCATAGAAACTTAGTGTGATTTGCACAAGATGGTTTATTACATGAATGACATCTGAATCTGGTTTTAGTATCAGTGGATCGTGGGCAAAGATAACATCTTGGGCATTTAGCTGCTGATGTCGCTGTTTCACTTTCCACTGGAACTCGTTCTACGTGTAACACTTTATACCCTATCTGATTTATTGCAATTTTAACATTTTTTTAGCGCTTTCGGGTTGGACAGCCGCTTCAATATATTTGTATGTGTCAATTGCATGGCTAATTGTTTTAGAAATAGTTTCCTTTCTGAGGCTTTCCGTTTTTCGAATAACTGAGGATTTTCACACTTATACAAATTAAATGGTGCTACTCCCGCTAGGTCAACCATATTAAAAAATAAAACCATCGGCCACCGTTTAGTTTTCCTTTTGCATGTGTATGCCTTCACTATGTAGCTTGTCTAAGGTATCAACTCCACCTTTTGTTTTGTTGTAGTCCAGAATGATGTTTGGTTTCCCAGATTCAGTGTCAACGCTAGCATCATTGTGCGGAGTTGACAATAGACAGACGTTTTTGTTTTGCTTGGGTTTATAGCTGACTAGAGTCAAATGATTGTCAAAACAAAATTTTGAAGAATTGAGCTCTCGCCGTTTTAATTCCAATTGTCCAGTAAATTCTTTTGGTCTGTCAGGTTTACACTTACGAATTGTGCCAATTATTGTGGTCTGTTTTTGCAGCGATTGTTCTGCCAACACGCAACTAATAAAAAAGTGGTCCATTGTAATTGTTTAGCCTTTAAGTACGGAACAGATATCTTATGAACAAGATTTATTGCATAATCTCTGGCTCATCCGGTCGTTTTCCAACATAAATTTCAGCGTTCAGAGGGTAAGCATTTTTTTAATTCGCACATCCAAAATATTTATATGCCGTATTTTGTAGGTTTCGTTGGAATATATTGTCTGAACGAGCATCTACCACGCGTAAGGACCAGCTGCTCATCAATGGTTAAATAGCCTGATGGTTTATACGGTTGTCTGAGGTTTGCCAAAAACATATTCCATACATCACGAAACAGCGCTAATTTATCTAATTTTAACTGCTCTGCTCTCGTTTGATAATTATCGAACCGTAGGAATCGTAACAACTGCTGCACATGCTTTAGAGGCATAACAGCTCGGTAAAATGGTCATCTAAACAATACAGCTCGTCCAACCGTTCATCCCAGTTCTTATGAACTCCAGCGTACATCAAAATACCAATAAATGCGTAAATCTCCACTGAATTGGTCTCATACCAAATACGGTGCACTTTTGATGAGACTCTATTCACAGTATAGAATTATCGAGGTTTTCGATTGGTTTGAGCAATTATAATATTTATTAGCGTGTCCGGTAAAATTGTTTGAAATGGGCGTAGTTGTTTAGTTAAGTTTTGTGTCGTTTTAATTGTTACGCCTTCCTTTTCTGGCATTATTCGGAAATTGGGTATTTTTGTCGCAACTGGAGGTGTTATGCTCCATTTCCGATTGAATTTTTTATTTTGAGCGAAATACCAAGTGACTTGAGCTGAAATTTCAGGCTTGAAGTTATTTTCTGCTCGGATTTCGGTAGATAATTCAACGAGTTCTTCATCTACAGACCTATCTGAATCGAAATCGAGTTGCTCAGCTGGTGGATCTCTATCGCAATCAGAGAAAGCAGCAATATCGATACTATCATCTGCTATTTCATAATCCTCGTCTGATTCTTCAGGCGTTGGGATATCATCGAAGAAATTGCGAAGCTCTTGACTGCTTTGCCTTTTTCGCGCCATAACAAAATAAAAAACCAATTACTATAACAAATCACAAGACTTTTAGGAAAATGATTCACTTTTATTTTCACGTTATTTCAGTATGAAATATATTCCAAAACTAGTTTCGGCAAAGTTTACATAAAATAACGGTTAAATATTTGGAAATGTGCATAAATACACATCCAAACACAAAAATCTATGATGGCTTGACGATATAATATTGTACAAACAAGAAAATTAATTAGTAAAATGTAACATACAAGTGCAAATTGTAAAAAATAATGTTTTCTATGCAAAATACATAACAAAAATTTGGGGTCATCCTGACCCCATTGGACAGAAATGCGTTCAGTTTCCTTTAATCTGTTATAACTAATACATATATAAATAATTTCAATACTTTTTTACTCTGTTACTTGCATAAAACATTACTTGAGACTAAACCCTGTCGGTTAAACGATTTCTATGGCGAAAATTTTGAAATTTTACACTTTAAAGTCGACTCTAAGGTCGTCCATTTGACCCCAATGGACAGAGTGAAGGTTAAAGCTATATTTCAACATCAAATATTGAATTAGCTAATATGAAAACTGCCACTACCGGTAAGCAAATGTCCACCAAATTTCCTAAGGATTTCCCAATTTATGGAAAATCTTAAGTATGAAGTTTTATTCTGATTAGTCAATCCGCCTGGACTATCGGGATGGTAAATTTTTATTTAAATTGAGTTTTATTTTTTGAAAACTCATTATTTCCGGTAAAATTTAAACAAAAAGTGTGAATAAATTTTATTTCAAACTTACTAGTTTAAAATATTTACAAAAAATGAAAAAGCATCTATGGAAGCTCCCACTTCCGATAAACCGATTTCGGCGGAATCCTTCACTGGAAATCACTGGAATCCTTCCCATCACTGGAAGATTGAATATTAAGTTTCGTCCCGAACAGTCAATCCATAGGGATAGTACAGAGGCCGAATTTAAATAGAAACCGTTTTTTGTGAACATTTTGGAGAAATATAATTAGTCCGTTGCTGCAAAATTGATTTCAAACCTTTTAGCTGTCAGTTTGAGTGGAGGAATTTCTACCAAAAATCATTGGAATCTACCAGTTTATGGAAAATGCTTAAGAATAAAGTTTCACCTGTAGAGAAGGAACAGCTATTTTGTCTGCATACTACCATTTACAGAGATTTTTTAAAATATACTTTCTTAATACAAGTATTAGTTTAATTTTAGTGTACATGGCCTGGAAGAGTTAAACCGATTCCAGGAATTTAAGATCACATCACCACGATTACATTCCAAAACGATTTCGGCAGTGATGAAACTAATTTGTTATGAATGAACTATCAAGCGAGTACCATTACAGACTCCATTTTTTGGAGTAAGGTTGCGAGAAGCATAACTATCACCCCGGGCTTCAGAGCTAAAATGTGCAAAATAATTCCTGATGAATCAGCACTACATTAATTTCTAATGTGTGTAGGCATCAGGCCAAAGATTTCTCAATTAATTTCAAAAGAGTCTTTGTTGATCGGGGCCAATCCTGACAATGTGTATCTGTCATTGACGAGAATATCTTTATTAATGTTGGAAAAATTCTCATATAAAATATACTCCAAGTTACGAACATTATCAGTCCCATATTTTAGAAGTAATTAGTACGATTATGAATTGTCTCTGTTCAATGGTATGGAACAGAATATAAGATGGCCTAATAAAATAATAAATATATTTTCTAAACAATTTTTGCTACAGCAATTAAACAAAAACAATTTAGCAATAAATTACACACAATAATTCCCAGGTTATCCATGACAAGAATTAAAAATTAAATTTATTTAAAATATAAAAATGGTGGCGTATTATTTCCGTCTAATTAAATTTCCCTAATTTATCTTTAAAACCCAAACCAAAAATATACGAATTTTTTTTTTTATTAAATTAAAATCTTAGGTTCGATCAAAATAATCAAATAAATTTATTTTTATACATATATACATCCACTTACATAGCAAATTTATACTTTAAAACTTCTTCTTGCCGAAATTCCCAAATGGAATTTTTTTTTGAAAATTCTCCCCAAAAAATATTCCTAGAAATAAAAACGAAACACATAAAAAAAGTAAATTAATTCCAAACGAATACAAAAAACAGTTTCAAAAACAACAAATATTTTCATTCCATGGAGACTAATCCTTTAGTTTGTAACAACAAATAATTTCCATAATTTTCTTGTCGTTTTCACGACACAAAAATATTAATTTTTTTCCTCATTCTTTACAATTTCCCAAATTATATTGTTAATTAAGGATGAAAATTATATTTTTTTAAGGATGAAAATTATGTTTTTTGCTCTCGTGAAAATTCGAGACGAAAAAATGTAGCATAAACAAATTTGTGTTAAGCTTACAATTGATAATGATAATGTTTCAATCAAATAAAATGTACAGAAAAAACTGAAAATTGTCACTTTAAATAATTTTTCTCTCACCCTAACGTTAACGATGTAAAAATAGGAAATTACAAAAAAAAATATTTTTGATAAAAATGAAAATATATTAAAAATACAACAGCACAATAAATATTATGATGGAAAACGAAGGAAAATAATAAATTAATTTTTGTTTTTGCGTTGCTCTGTTATCAATGCCGTAAACAAAATATAAAAAATAATTTGCTCGCAGACACGACAGACAGTGGAAATGTTTAATTAAATTAATGATTTTTTTTTGGCGTGACATTTAATGATCTTTATTTAAAAACACAACTTTATTCGAATAAATTTAACTACCTTCACAATTACAACACCGAACACAATACAACTCGTTGTCAGACTGCGAATTTGACATCTATGCAAAGCTAGAAAAAAAAATATTTTATTTACGATATATTTTTGTAGATTTACACTCAAATGTCGTATCATGACGAGGATATTAAATAATTAGGTAAATCAGGCAACCATGAAATATAATTAAATATAAAAATCTAGCTAAGAAGTGTTCATGGAGAGATTCCGCAATCAACCGCAGAGTGTAATTGTCCATTAATTCAAATACAAAATGTATGAACACGTTAGCAAATAAATAAAATAAACCTTCACTGACCTGGTACAACAAAATGAAACAAAAATTTGTTTGTTTAATTTCATTTTTAACTCCATTTTCATTTTAATTTATATAAATTATTTAAATAAAATATTTTATTTAACCAAACGAAACAAAAAAGGGTTTATATATTTTGTGGAAAAAGTAATATAACAAATTTAATTAAATTAGTTTTAACAACAGGAAAAAAAATTGAAATGAAAATACAAATTTTATTTTGGCTTTTGGGAAATTTATTTAATTTTGGAAAATATACTTTTAATAAATTATTTTATTTAATACGATTAAATTAAAATTAATTAGCTTACAAGGCCTTGGGTATTAAAATTGCTAGTTAAATCTTATTTGGTGTACGATTTTTCTATAAAATGCCCTTTGATTATAACTTATATGGTAGGACAAAATATTGAGTATAATGAATTACGAGGGGTGTTCAATTAGTTCGGTAAATATATATCAAATAACGGTATCTATTAACATTTCTTTATTTTGTTTTTTTATTTAGTGTTTTATTTAGTTACAGTAAATTTAAAAAATTTAAAAATTTTGGACATGCTATGATTTTAAACGCGATCGTGCCATACGAAATTACTGTCTGGGGGTACACCGTACACCTGACAATACGTTCGAAGCGTACGTTCGGGTTTATTTTTCAAATTAAAATAACAGCACGAAGTTCAATATTTTTCGCTCTTTCAAATTTTCAAAACCGCTTTCATTAAATCACTCAAAGAAATTAAATGAAACAATCTGATTCGCATGAATTACCCTAAATAGAGGAATAACAAAACAAAATAAAAAACACTCGTTATTTCATGATCTACCGATCTTATTGAACATCCCCCATTCTTTTATGTTTAAGAGCTCTGCCTCGCACTTCAATCCCGGTAGCCGCATTGCAGCCAAACTGCCGTTTTGCGAAAGTATTGTGTTTTATATATTTTTTAATATCTGCAGAGTTAATGGTAACGTTTGTTTGGAATTTCACGTCTGATGTTAATTACTAACAATTACCATATAACAATTATCATGGTGATTGTGGAAACTAGAAAATAAACTCAAAAAAATGTATTACATTCTTCATAATAGCCCGGAAAATTCTCATTTTTATGTAGTTTTACAGTTTACAGAAGATAATACTAGCTGTTTCAATATTTTTAAATGACGGGTATAGAAAATTTGTGTAAAAGGCCACTATTGTACTTGATTGTAATAGGACAATGAAGTGAGCGAAAGAACATTTCCATAAAAATGGAATTTTGTTCTTGTAAATTAAGTCAATTCGGTCGGTATGACTACTTTTTTAGTTCAAATAAATTACTAAAATCGTGAGGTTTGTGGGAAAATGCCTATAAGGTTACACAATCAAGTGCAATTTTCAAATTGAGAGTGGGGTATCCTTTTTTTCTGGTAAATTAAGTAGATTTTATTGGTTTGCATAATTCTTGTTAAGATAAATTCTGAATTTCTATGTAGAAATGGTAGCCTTAGGTTGACACAATCAAAGGAATTGAAAGCTATTTCCAAAAGGAGGGGACGGGTATACTTTTTCGGTCTCGCAAATCAAATCGATTTTATTGGTTTGAGTAGTTTTAGTTTAGATAAATTCTGCATTTCGTAGTGGAAAATTCCACAATGTATAAATGTTAGATTTAGGTTGACAAAATCATATAAATCAAGAACCAAATCAAATTGATTTTATTGGTTTGTGAAGATTTAGTTTGAGGGGAATTTTCCAACAAACTCTAAGATATCAAGATTTATCTCATCTAAAACGACTCAAACTAATAAAATCGATTTGATTTGCGAGAAAGAAAATGATACCCTTTTCCTCCTTATGGAAATTACTCCTGGTTCATCTAATTGTGCCAACTTAAAGTTAACATTTGCACATAGTGGAATTTTCCGACAAACTTTACGATATCCAGAATTTATCTGAACTAAAAAACTTTCAATGCAATAAAATCAATTTGATTTGCGAGACTGAAAAAGGATGCCTCTTCCCTCCTTTGAAAATGGTTCTTCACTGAATTTGTTATAATCGATCTTCGGCTGACATTTCCACTTAGTGGAATTTTCTGACCAATCCTACGATATCCAAAACTTACTTAACAAATTTTTCTTAAACCAATAAAATCGTTTTGATTTACCAGAATTAAAAATACCCCTAGACTCAATGTGGAGATAACATTTGACTCATTTTTCGGCAAACTTTATTATTTCCAAATATTTAAACTTAAATTACTTTTACCGACCGAATTGATTTAATTTGTAAAACTGATTTTAAATAAGAAATTGTCGGGCTATTATGAAGAATAAAAATACATTTATTTGAGTTTTTTTAGTTTTCACTAAAAATTCTTATAAGATTTTTTTTACCAGTGTATTTACTAATACAACTTTTTTTTATTTTTTTTTATTTTTTTTTTATTGGTAACTATGCGATCTGTTTTGGGGCTCAAGGCTCACCCTGCTCTTCCGCGGTTATGCTTTTTACGTCCTTACTTTACGCCTTCCGGCCAACTCGAGGACGTACGGCTATAGGACCGATTTAAGACCATCTGCACCTTGCAAGCTCCATGCCAGCCTATACCGGCATGGAAGATGGGTCGGCCCATGGGTTTTGCACACCGACAGGGGGTCATAGATGTGTTACATTTCACCACAGATCGAAATCTGTTGATGAAATTTCACTTTGCATCCTGCCCTCGGGATTCGAACCCGGTACCTCCCGATCCAAACGCCAAAGCTTTAACCACTGTGCCATTTGGTCGGTTAATACTACTTTTTTTTTTGTTATTTTGGGCATACTTCATTGCCATTAGAACTGTTAAATAAGTAGATTGTTGTATTCATTGACAAGGTTTCCGGTTGTACGTTATTTATCAAGCTTTAGCTATTTATCTGAAGAGCATGAAAAAAATTAATAAATGGCCTAAAATAATTTGATAGTTTAATTTATATTTTTATAGTTTTTTATAAAAAATTGTGTTGTAATAAAATTTCCTTTAATTCGTAGTTTCTGTCAGAATATCGTATTTGTATGTGATTGACCTAAGCCAGTTAATGAACATTGCACGCCAAAAATTTTCAATTTAATTGGCTCATACGCAAATACGTAAAATATTTCCTAGTCACCACAAGCCAAACGGCGTTGGTGTATTAAAGTAAATTTATCACAAATTTACTAAGCTTAATCAGAGTGCTCATATAGCATATAACTATAATTTGCAATGTCGAAAACGTGGAACAACAAAATTAAAATTATTAACATTGAATGGAGTAATTAAATGAATTTTACAAACAGAGGATAAAATTCACTTATGTTGGTGCGTTCGAACAAAACGAAGAACATTGCGAACTCTTCGGTGGTACAGCAGTACGCATATGTACTCATTTTTGAGTATGTAGGATCGTCCAATCTATCTAAACTCATTTTTGAGTATGTAGGATCGACCAATCCAAAATAGATCGGCCATTTTTTACTGTAAACCAAACATTAGTTTACAACGGTATTTTTTCCATCAAAAATCAATACACGAAATTATTTTTCCATTGTTTTGAAAATAACAAAAGTAGCGTTACTATACGAGTATTAGTACATTTAGTAGTACCACAGACAATCAAATTAGATTTTTCATTTGAACTAAAAAATGAAAACAAAACAAACTTCTGATAATTCCAATGTCATCGTTTGATCTGTGATTTTTCGTTAAACTACGTATACGCAAAAAACAAAATATTTTTGATTGTATGCGGCTATTTACAGAAAATGAAATCGCAGTTTAAATTTTTACGTTTACATAGGATGAAATATCTCTTTTAGGTTGTCTCTGGTAGTACATTTAAAGGAATAAATTGCGAAGAAACGACCACAAATGCAAAAAAAAAAAATCTCTATCGCCAAATTATTGCACCCTGTCACAACATCCGTTTTTTCCGATTTGGTTCTCAGCGACTACTACCTGTTTGCCAAAGGTAAATCGTTTTGCAAAAAAGACTTCGAAATATTAGAGATGCATTGGAATTAATGTGTCACTGATGGAAACTATGTTCACGAATAAAGTCGAATTGTGTAAAAAAAAGTTTGATTCATTGATTAACGATATGAACGAAATGTTCGAAAAATATTTGAAATAAAAATCATACAACAAATTGAACCTGTTCATTCATAATTTTATTGTTTATGTATCGTGTTGTGATAAAATATCGAGAGCGCTTTCTCTCTGATCATTATACCATGTCGGCTCTTATACCATGTAGGTTCTGGTATTACTTCAATTCTGGTTTACTTAAGTATTTTCAAAAATTGGTTCAAGTTGTAGTTAAAATTAAAACAAAAAATATTTTTTGACTATACAGCAGGCTAACAATACCCAGGTACAAAATTGTTAAATTATTTGTCCATTCGTCTTGCCGTGCGAGTGATAAAGCATTTTATCCATCTTTGCCTTTTACCAGAGCCATCTACCATTTAAAGAGCCGTAATATTAAAAATGTGTATTTTATGTAGTGGTGAAACTTTTTCTATGTTTCTATAAGAACCAATGTGAAATAACAAATTTTTGAACTAATATTAATAAATGAAAATTTAATTTAGAAATTAAAGTTTTTATTTTATACGATTAAGAACATATTCAAAAAACACATATATGAAAATCAGCCATACTATTTAATATTTAATTAATGAAAATAAATTAAAGAGAGGCAACATTTTATACCCTTATTCCACTAGTTGAGTCGTTTGTTGTTTCAAGTAACTCATTTAATATTAAACCAAAGGCGGCTGCCTTGCCTAAATATCTAATATGTATATTATCGTAGTCACTTCAAACGACGTATTTTATGTCTTTTCTAGTCATTTCGAAATTTCACACGACACAAAATGACAGTTTTGTTCTCTCGCCTCAAGTCACTTATTGGCATGGCAACTGGCTAATTTTTCATACAAATAGCAGATTTTTATTGTCAGTTGAAACGACAAACGACTCGACTGCGGAATAAGGGCGTAATGTTTTTCTATAAAATTGACATTTGTTTAAAATGTCAATAAATGTTTAATTGCGCGGGTTTATGAAAGGTACGTAAATTAATTTTCCGCAAATTGTGCAAAAATCCATTTAAATAAACAAAACAAACGATCTAATCAAAAAACACGAACGAACAAAGGAGTTTTTATGAATCTCAAAAACTATTATCAGTACGTCGATTTCGTTAGTTGTGTTATTGTCGTTCCAAGTGATAACAGATCTGTCAGTTGTATGAAAAGTTATTCAATTTGTACATCAATAACTGACTTAAGGCAAGAAGAGTTAGAGAAACGATTAAAATTTTAATTACGAGGGCTGCCTTTTATATTTCGGGATTAGAGAATAAAAACAAATATTAATCATCGAAAATCGCTTTATTGTTTTTCAAAATATTCCCCATGAAGATCTATACACTTTTGCATGCGTTTGAACCAATTGTCGAGGCACTTTTTCCACTCTGATTGAGGTATCTCCAAAACATGCATTCTGAACGGAGCAACCGCTTCTTCAGGTGTCGAAAAACGTTGACCTCTCAGTTTGTTTTTTACGTACGGGAATAAAAAGAAGTCATTTGGTGACAAGTCAGGACTATACGGCGGATGACTCATCAAATCGATGTTTTGAGTGCTCAAAAATGCAGTTGATTGAGCCGATGTGTGAGAGCTCGCATTGTCGTGGTGAAGAGTGATCCGTCTTCGGCAGTTGGTTTTCCTGATTTCTTGGAAGACAACTGGCATATAAATGGTTGTGTACCACTCAGAGTTGGCTGTTCTGCGTTGTTCTAGGGGTACGGTTGCGACATGTTCATTTTTCCGAAAAAAACAGACGATCATTTGCTTGCAAGTGCTTCGTGCGCGAACAACATTTGTTGGATTCGGCTCATCTTGAAACACCCATACAGTCGACTGCTGTTTACTTTCGGGCTCATACGCGTAAACCCACGATTTATCACCTGTCACTATGTCATAGACGTGTTTTGAAGCACCGCGATCGTATTTTTTGAGCTTTTCTTTCGACCAATCAACACGAGCTTTTTTTGAGCGATTGACAAATTGTGTGGGATCCAACGCGAACAAATTTTTTTGACATTCAAATGTTTATGCAATATTGAATGTATGCTGGTCCCACTAATGCCTAAGGTTGTCTCAATCTCACGATAGGTCACATGACGATCTTGCAATATCAGTTCGCGCACACCATCAATGGTTTCCGGAACAACAACTGATTCTGGACGACCTTCACGAAATTCGTCTTGGAGTGAACTACGACCTCGATTGAATTCACTATACCATCGATAAACACTGATCCTTGATGGAGCTTCATCGCCAAAAATTGAGTTAAGTTCATCCATGCACTCTTGCTGCCTTAATCCACGTCGAAAGTTGTAAAAAATAATCACGATTTAATTCCATTTTTTCGCCGAGATGTTGAGTTAATGAGTACTGTAAACAACCAAATAGCGCTCGAATGTCAAAACGTTCTGAGTACGTATAATCTCAAAAATGTCAAACTTTACGATAGAGCTGTCAGTTGCCAGATTGCAACACTAGGGTTGTCCAATCCCGAAATATAATAGGCAACCCTCGTATGAGACGTGTTGTATTTGGAGATGCCTGCAAAAATATAAAAACGGGTTTGAAGTAAATACGGTAGTTAACAAAATATATATTTTGGCTAAGTACCTGTTTTATTGTAAACGAGTCACGTAAAGCAACAAACTACACGACTAGCGGAAGCGGGGTATAAATTCACCAATAAAATTAAAATTTCTAGCAAATAATATGTTGATTTCGTAATTATATGTTATTGATAGAACTAAATAAAATGTAATTATATTACAAAATATATTTAAAAAATGTTAATGTAAGCTGATTCTTATGAGAAAGAACGAAAGTTTATGAAAAAAATAAAATATGAAATTTTCGGTTATTCTGGATTGATAGCCTGAATTCTTTGTATTAAAAAATTCGGTCGTCGCAGTGACCAAACTACATAAATACTTTGAACTAATCAAAGTATAATCACTATGCCTTAGCGAATATTAATGATTCGCTACGCAATTGCCAACCCCTTGTTAATCTAGGATTTTATTGTATTTAACGCATACATGCTATATATGAAATTTTGGATTATTATGGATTAATAGACAGCTAGTAGTTTTACATCAAGGTGATGAGACGACCGAATTTTTTAATACAAAGAATTCAATGTTTCATTAGTTCGAAACCAAACTACCATCGTCTTGATAACCTCACCTTTATGTAAAAAAACAAAAATGGCGGAATCGTATGGCTCTTATATCTAGGTTGCTCCCCCCTTTTCATTCACGCACTCACCACCCATTCACACAATTACAGTATACCACCTGCACATTGCAAGCTCTATGTTAACTTGCACACTGACATGGACGGTAGCTCAAGCCACTCCTATGGCTCGATTTATTTAATTTCTTTGTTTAAATCTGTAGAATAGAAACATAGTTGACAACGCTCATTTTCCGAGCGATCTGAGCTGATTAATTATCTCCAAGGCGAAAATAATTATTTAAATATATTGCTTTATAAATCGGATTAACTCACTACAATAATTTAGTTACAATGTTTCTCTTATTTGAGTATTGGAAACCAAAACAGGAAACTAAAAAATGAAAACATAGCTCACATCAGTCATAAAACATAGCTCAAGTGTACAACGGGCCTTAAGTTAATCGTTTACTTGAATTGACAAAATTACATTTCGTGTAAAACAACCTACTTTCACATTACTCTAGGTAAAATATATTATACGTTATTGCTAGTACTTGAATTAGTTTATATTCCATTTTGATTGGCATTTATTCTTATTTTTTTTAAGACAACATTACTTTTTGACCTACAACATTACTAATATATTATATAAATATGCTCTGTTTATGTTTTACAAATACTAAGTTTCATAAATGTGGATTATATTCCAGTGTCGGTTAAAACGGTTAAAGTTTCAACTCTATTATGTTCAATATCCTATTCTACTCTACCATGTTATTTTGCATAGCCTGACTTACCGGCATCCTCTGGGAAATCGCGCTTAATTGTCGTACATTCAAATCAATCAACTTAAATATATGTAGTTTAAGTAGCAAAATTGACATTTTCGGTGTTAAGGCAAATCAGTATCAAATTTTCCGAAACCAAAAGAATAACCATAAGCAAAAATTTATTTGATTTTTATACAGAGGTACGAGTAAAGTGCTATTAGGGATGATACAAGGTATGACATAATTTAACACCTTAATTTGTAGTACCCGAATCGGGATATAATGTTGAGAAATTAAATCTACATTAAAAATTAGACAGTTCATAATTGAATTACGAAACAGAACGTTTTGTTGTATAATGCATTAATATACATGAGATGTAAAATGGAAATTATACTTTCAAGAGAATTTACAGTAAAAAGCATCAAAATTTAAATAAAATTGGGAAAAA
The DNA here is from genome assembly GCA_947310385.1 of Nephrotoma appendiculata. Lineage (NCBI taxonomy): Eukaryota > Metazoa > Arthropoda > Insecta > Diptera > Tipulidae > Nephrotoma > Nephrotoma appendiculata. The sequence goes on from OX371225.1 coordinate 94,267,273, forward strand.
GAAAATTGAATTTTATTTTTTTGTGTGAATATCTTTTTGGTATTTCAGTAAGTGAATGTGTAAAATATACACCAGTATTATACCAAATGGAAAATATCATTATGAGTAGTTTCCATTGCGAGAAAACATAATAATCATAATACATAATGATGATAGTAAAGCATAAATACATATATAATGCAACTACATTTAAGCAGTTTAAAACAACAATGAGATTCGACATAAAATGCTGAATTTCTTAAGATTTGCGAATACATATTTAAGTTAAATGCAAATCACGTTTCGGATACGCAAATATTGATATTTTTATTGGATGATGTACGAATATGTATCTGAGATAAATCAAATAAAGTTTGAGATGGGAATTTGAATATTGACAACCCTTGGGATTTTTTAAAAATATTCTCAATTTTTATTTTAAAATAAAAATTTTATAACAAGAAATTTAAATGATTTTATTAATGTTGTTTCAGTTGTCTGTTGAATGACACTTTCTTATACACTTTAAGTTAAAAATATACGTGTGATTGAAAAAAATTTTATAATTTGTTTTTGTCTAAATTAAATCGCAAAAATAAATATTCTATAAATGATAATATGTAAAATTGGTATCATGTTTGATTTACTATTGTTTCCAATAAATACATAATACGTATATTTATAAGGAATTTTCTTCGTTCTGCACTAATTATAGTTAGAAGTTATAGTCAGAAGTTATAGACTAATTGAAAGATATCGGGCAATTTCAAAGCATAATTTGGGAAATGACGTTAAAGTTGCAGAAAACTTACTAAAATTCCAGAAAAGTGGTCGAAACCAACCAGAAATAATAATAAATCTACTGTGCAGTATCTGATGAATGGCATCGAAAGAAAAACTAGTAATGATATTAGAAAATAATTTTTCAAAAAGGTTGTTTACTTGGATTTGAAGAATATAAACATTATAGTCTCCCTAAGAACTAACTGAAAGTGAAAGCGAATAAGGTGTTGGGCAAGAGATATTTTTAATATTTTAAAGAATTGTTTGGAAATGTGAAAAAGGGTCTCGAAAAGAAAAGGAAGTCACTGAGAAATTGTTGTTAAAGTCGGTATTATTTGTGAGTGAATAAATACATCTAGACTTCCGAAACTTGAGTTTCGACAAACTCCGTATGCGATTTCAGGGAGTCTCTAATCTGTGCAATCATATATTATTTAAACTCATTCTGTTCATGTTTACATAATGATTTTGTGATTTTTATATTATTTGCTTGAGGAGCGTTTTTGAGCACCACAAACCGATTGTGATGACTGATGATTCATGATATCCTTCCAAAAATAATTTGGAAAATAATTAACAAATTTAAAGTTCGAAATGAAGTCTTTTCTGAAATTAATGCTTCACTACCTCACAGTTGTGGTACTTGTGAGAGCACACAAGATTTATTTTTCAAAAATATTCCACATTTACTTCTTTCAAGCTGTGAGAGTGATCAAGTTAGTTTGGAAGCTATTATTTCTAAACCAATTAAAACTCAATGACAAACCAGAAAGAACAAGATCATTACTAACTGGAGGAACGTTTCAAGAAATGTTAAATGACTCTAATAAAAGTATAATAAAAAAATCTTATAAACAACTTATTATTGAAGGCAGAAACCCTTGTTTAAATTCGTTTAAAAATTAATTAATTAATTTAAAATAAATTAGCCCTTTCGAACGCTTTGTACAATATATTGTACATCAACTTTGAACGCACATAGCAGGTTAAATATAATTTTGAGAAAAGTGTTTAATATCGAAATTTAAATCGTTTGTGATTTGTATATAATACTCGTCGGATGGGGATAAGCGAGGTAAAGATCAAAGCGTTTTACTACCTCCATTTTATACTATCGTTCAATAATAACTTTCATATTTGCCTTTATGGGCTTCACGCTTCTCCAACATCATGGGAGTAGAAGGACGTGTGTCAAACTCAAATGTTGAAAATTGGTTCAACATAGTGAAACATTAATATTTAGACCAACAACATCTAAAAATTGGCAGATACCTGGATATTATAAGCAGTAAAACAACATCGATATACAAATCAATTGAAGTTTCGTTTAGTCGTCCTGAACAAATTTCCAAGAAAAGACGATAATGCAAATGCATAGAAAAAAATCATTAAACCAAATACTGGAAAATCGAGGTGGAATATCAATCCCATAGGAAGAGGAAGGTAATCATTCCGATCCAGATAATATTCAAAATCACGAAATGTGGAACAAAAAAAAGTAACGCAGGTAATCATTCCGATCCAGATAATATTCAAAATCACGAAATGTGGAACAAAAAAAAGTAACGCACACTCCTAAACACATAGGACAACGGGTTGTAGAACGTTATGCAAAAAGAATTTTGTTTAGGAGTAAAACAAGTACATAACACAGAAATATTTCAGAAATATTCAAAATGGATATACTCACAGAGCTGAAGAGGATGTCTACAATAAACACATGAGGTTTCGATACACTTGCTCAAATTTTTTACAGTTCGGGTATAGGCGCCGAATTCTACAAGAACCTTTTTAAAAATTAGTCGAATGAATTTTATAATTTCATAGGAAGTGATAATATCATTTGGAACAAATGATAGAAATTATGCTATCAGTGTGCTATCATCCCCGAGAATAGGGAACTGAGGAAAGAATTTATATGTAATTTCTGCTCAAATATTTTTTTTCCGTCATACTGAGGTCAAAAGCTAGAGTAATTGGGGATGGAGAAGAGTAGTGGAAAAATTATATAGGGACATTGGCTATACGGAAATTTTCCTATACGGAAAAATTATTCCCAATTAAGAGCGTGTTTCAATTGGTTTAAATACCGCATAAAAAGTTAAAAAGTTAAAAATTGTGGTGAATAAAAATGTTAAACTTTTTATCCGCTTCAAGAGCTGATACAATTTGTATATAGAAAACATTTGGCTGACAAAAATATTTGTTTGTAAATAGAAATTTGTTGTGTACAAATTTTGAGAAAAATCGTAATGAATTAGATGTAAACTAACCATAATTAATTAATATATATTTAAATAGTATTTATTTTATATATTTTCATATTTAAATTTGTTAAAGACGTTCATAATTACACATAAAATAAGCAACCATGTTATTGTCAAAATTTTAACCAATTGAAACAGATTAAAAGTTAAAAAAATTTACCACAAATAAATTTTTAACTTTTTATGCGGTCTTTAAACCAATTGAAACACGACCTTATAAATATTTACATCAAACTTTTCTCCTCAGCAGGCCGAAAAAAAAATATTTGAACAGAAATTACATATATGTACATAAATTCTTTAGCCAGTTCCCTATTCCCGGGGAATTACCATGGGTCTATTTTTTAATTAAACCCGAGCAAGCACGCTTGCTCTGGGTATTATCGTTGATTGAATACATTAAGATATTACTACTCGGATTTTTGCCGCTACGTTTGGTTAATGTCTCTACTAGTCACATATAGATAGAGGCATTGTTGTGCGAGAGTGGTTTTTTCTTTCTAGCAACATAAAAACCGAACAATTTAATTGCTGTTGTTTTCTCCCATATAAAAATTGCATTTGTATTGTGTATCAACTTTTTATTACATAAAAAAATATCATTTTGAAATGTTACGACTGCTGTTTCACTTGCTCTTACATACAATTGTACCATCAGTAACAAAATAAATATATGGTTGAATGGAGTAACCTTAGTTTTAATTTGTTTCGAAAAATATCAATAACAAAAAAATAATAACAAACAAATTGTGTCGCAGTGCAAATGAAAAAAATTCCCATCGCTATATCTGTAAAATCTGTGAAAACGTCATGAACAACCTCCACTCACATGGTTGGAATACGACTGAATAAATGAAAACAGAATGAAAACATAAATACAATTTCATTGTTTTTGTCTATTTATTTTTGTCATATATATTTCATATATTCAGTTGAGAGAGAGGAAAATACATTTGATTCAATTTCTTTTTAATTTTGTTAAAATATTTAGTGGTGTGGGTAAAAATAAATTAAAAATATGTTTTGCTTCTTTCTAGCTGCTTTGAATTAATTAAGTCTATCTTTGTTCTTCTTAAACCTACATGAAGTGAGTTGTGTTCTTCTTTTACAATGTGTAAGAAGCAACAAAAAATAAAAATTGTTGTTGTAATTCGCAGTGGTATTATCTGAAGTCATAATTAATCAATGGTATTATACACCGAGGTTGTGCAGTGCTAAATAATCCAGTGTGCATAGAGTAATAATTTGTTTTTTACTTTGCATACTCTCCGTACACTGGCATTCTGTTCAGAGTAAATTTTAAAGAACCGAGTATGCTCGGTGTAAGCACAGTTCACAAATAAAAACACAGTGTGCAGAGTAACATTACTCAGGTTGAATACAAAAACACAGAGTATTTTTTGATAGCGCACTGCTTGCTCAGGTTGAAATAAAAAATAGGCCCCATATAATAGTGCCACAGAAGTAATTTACTTTTAAATTAATCATCTAAAGAAATGTTAACACAAGACTCACAAACAACCGTTATTGCCCACTGTAATGTTGTTAATATGATTTTAGATTTATTTCCTTGAACGGTAAAAATTGACTCTGAATACGTTACAGATAAAGCTGTGTTTTTATTCCTGTTGATCTATTTAATATCAAACAAATAGATTTTCACAAACTAAATAATATTATAAGCCTACCAAGAGCCAGATGTGACATCTTTAATGAGCCCGCTAATGTAACCGGCGCAAACAAACACACTATAAATGAAGTAACTCCTATAGATGTTCAGTCAGCAAGAAATACCATTTACCCTATTGCAATTAAAAGAGATTCAAAAATAATTTGTTTTTATATTGAAACGTTTTTCTTCAAAGTGATCGTCAATTATGAATAGGAGGTTTAGCGCGACCTTCATAAAGGTCAAAGAACTGTAGATGATAATCATCATCTTAATCTAGCCGCTTTAGTTAATACAAATAATTAATAAATGTAACCGTCTTGCTATGAATAAAATTGAAAATATGAATTTCTTTTTTACTTATGTATTGACACTAAGCAAGAAGTTGTTTTTGGGTGCAATGTTTTTTAACTGTAAAATAAATTATAAAAACTCACCAGTAGGAACTCCAAGAGCGCTCGCTGGTACCCTACGGACTGGAAGAAATAAAGTTATTGGTTCCAACAAGCCACTAAAATTGCAACAATCTACTTTACCATTAATAAACTACTCAGCAAAATATATATCATAAGAAAAATAATAAATTTATAATTTTTGTAATTATTCTCCGTTTTTTTTGTCCATGTAAAATAATATGTTTAACGGTTTCACTATAGGATCCTAATAAATGTTAGTAAAGCTTCTCGAAATTGTTACTCGATTTGAACGCCTTATGTCTAACGTTGTTTCTTGGGCATAAACCAGATGAATCAGTTCAAATAAATGATGCCCTATTAAATAAATTGGCACTTAATTTGTTAATTTCACAATTGGAACTGTAAGTTCTTGTCCACTCCTATAGTAACCATATATCTATACAAATAATATACTGCTTCTCCGTACTATGATTTAAGGTACGAGTAACTCCGGAAGTAATTTTCCATCCCAATGTACTACGCCTTTTTTAAACTTGAAAGTCGTGTACTACGCCTGTAGTAAACTTGAAAGTCGATTTAATTGATGCTGCTATTTCAAATCTATTTGCTTCACGATGACGCCTCAGTGTTGTTCGATTCAAAACGAGTTCATCAATAGAATGTCCAAGACTTTCGGCAACGGCACTGATTAAATGCATTGCTGCACGATCATTAATTTTCCACTTAACAAAAGCTGACAATATTATAGGAAGAATGAAACATTTGCTTTCTCTAGAGGCTCCTTCTGCGCTTAGCATGGGCAAATCAATATTTTCCAGGCTCATGTCGTTAACAAATACCGATATTCGCTCTCACTCTCCGTTGACGATAATAATGGTTCTGAGTCTATTGGAATTGATTTACGTTTTTCTTCAAGATATATTTATTTACGATTTTTTTCTGCCTCCGTAGGTTCCGAATTCCGCTTTTCTTTTTCAATTTCATATTGTATGATTCCAGCCCAACATCCGGGACGGTGTATCTCCGCTGTGACAAGAGGAACCGCTTTCGTCTTTACTGGTCATCAACTACTAGGTATGGGTATGTGCGGTATCGAAAATATCATCCAGCTTACTATTAAATGCAATTTCTCTTTCACGGTAAACTTTTGAAGGTTTATTTTTATTCTTTAGAAGATTTTTCCACTCATCATGCAATTGTTCCAATTTCTCAATGAAACGTTGTTCCTTTTTTCATTCGTGCTTTTGACAAAAGAAAAGACACTTCCTGGATTGTCACAGGTGCACTTTCATGATTAATTTTTTAATTTTACAGTACGGATTGTAAAAAAAAGAGTTGCTTTTTAGAGGGTAACTAAGCACCAATAGTTTAACAGTACTCATGGCCAAGAAGATAAAATTTTCTAATGGACCGTAAATTAGCTGCCATTTTATCAACTGTAGTAGCACATTCTTAAAAATATTAATAAAACCGTTAAATGGACTAGATTTAATTATTACAAATGTGTTCTTTCTCGAGAGATTTGGATTTAAACTGAAATTAATTTGCATTTATTTTGTTTATATATTATATGATACAATGAAATATATTGGCCATAGCAGATCATAATTAATGCGGTAGGCGGATCTAAGTTTTAAATATAATAATGAGACGAATGAGTCATAAGGACTTAACACAGTTGGGTTTTATGATAATGGAATCATAAAACACAGTTATATTAAGTCCTAATGACTCCTACGGTTTGTTATGACACCATAAAACATTTCATTGTTTACTGGTTATACCTAACCTTTATTTATTTATTTATTTTTCTTCTGTAATTTTGAATATAAATTCCAGGATTTAAAAAACCCGTTTATTATTTGGGTTTTTATTAGTTTCGAAAATTGGGAATACTCTCGCTATTTGTTAACCGATTTTCGATATCTTTAATGTTTTGGAAAGGTAATTATCTTTTCTATTGACCACATTTTCTAGATAGTCTGAGAAAATATATTAAATAATTTTTTTGTTCGTTTCAAAGTACCGAAAAAATACAGTTTTTATCGAACTTCGCGCTCAAGTCGCGACCTCTAAACGACCTTCGATCGACCCTATATTTTCTCTATTTAAGTTTTTAGCATAACCTCACATTTCTAGGGGGTGTCCCGTTAGATATCTCTACACTCTTTTTTCCCATACAAATATGGGCCACCCTACTTAAATAATTTTTACATATTTTAATAAATAAACAGGAATGATGAAAGTAAGCAATAATCTACTTAATGCTAATTGCCATCGAACAACATGGCATTTTGCCTGTCGCATATCAATTTCCTTACACTAAATATAATGCTTTTAGATTTACCCAATCTCAGCTAAATTTTTTATCGTTCTTCTTTAGAAATATATATGTAAGCATATGAAACAGAAAATCAAATTGAAACCAAGAAAATTCTGTTACGTGTGTGTATTTGTATGTCTGCGTATTTGATATGAATTGCTTGTTTTCTTATTTTCCTGTCGGATTGATTTTTTTTTTGATTTTTCTCAGATTTAATTTACTTTGATTGATTAGAAATTGAAATCGTAGAAGAGAATGAAAAGAAATGTTTTTTTATAATATTTCCCTACACAAAACATGGAACAGCACAAAAATGGAGAAAACCCAGTCAATAAGAATTTCAATTGATTTTTTACCTTGATTTCTACTTTTTGAATATGCTCGACGTTTAGAATTTTTGAAGACATTTCCTTGTTATATACGAGAGTACGAATATATTTTCTTATTGTCAACTTGAAATAAAACGAAAAATATTGTCTTCTGCTAATATACTCGAATATAAGGTACACACCTTGAATAGGAAGTTATATTAAAGGTAATTTAATGTTGTAGTACGGTAAGAAAATAAAATCAGCCGAATAGGAAGTTTTCAATAATTTCTGATTGATATTCAAATGTAGTTCAAGTTTTTTCTTATCAGTTTTCGTTTTTGTTTTGTTTTCGGATAAGAAGAGAATTGATTTCAATGAAAAAATACTTGAGGAAATTATAAAATAAGATTAATGTTTTTCAATTGAATTTAAAGAAAAATCGATTTTTGAGTATTATTTATATTTTATACATCACGTGCAAAAGGAGACGGCATTAGGGTTTTTTTTCGGAAGGAGTAAACTCTTTAAGGCAATTTACAATATAATTACAAGGGTATACGTTTCCGGTACTAGTTCATATTCTTCCTAAATCTTCACAGTAAATAATTGGATAAAAGCTTGACAGCCTGCGCTACTTTCTTGACAACATGATTTATTGCATATTCCAGCCTACTGCAATATTAATACTGAACTAACAAAATCAAAAAATAAACGCTATTCTACAAAAACAGTTGGCTTTAAGCTCCAAATTTCTAAATTTGTATCGAAAACACTTATCAAATGTTAATTTTCAATATTTACTGAGGTAAAAAAGCAATGTTCTTGTTATAGGTTCATATTTTACTTAATAGCTTATAAACTATTCTACATAAATCAATTATCTTCAGACCAGATATCGAAATTGCCTTTAATTTGGTATATCATGTAGGAATGTGGGTATATTGTGGAATGATATAAATGTTAACGTCCAAACATAAGTTTTTACATTAAGAAAACATGTAAAGGCTTCTTTTTTTAGATACTAAAGCAAAACCGCCGCTGATTTTATTGGCGCATTAGTTCAAAATCCGAAAAATTCAAACGGTTTTTTTTAAGGGGTTGACATTCGCGTAACAAAACATAATAATTCGTTAAGACATTGTGATTATACTTTGTATGTAAGGTAATTTCAAAGTGTTTTTATAGTTTGGTCACTGCTGACTGTAGTCTCATGAGACGACCGAGTTTTTTATTTTAAGAATTTAATGTTTTCTTTAGTTCGAAACCAAACTTCCAACGTGAGGTTATCAACCATTTGCTGCTTTATTAAATTTGTATTAAAAGCCAAAATACGGATCGAGAATATACAAATATGATACTCAAAACATGGGTATTCCACTATTTTCATTGTTCTCACTTTTGCCGAATATGAACGAAGGTATCCTCAGTTACAATTGCGAGAGTATTTATAAACTGCCATTGACGATCATATGAAACTAAAAGTTTAGTCAACCACAGAGTAGATACGAACCATTTAGTCAACCACAGAGTAGATACGAATTATCTGGTTGCCGGTACAAAAGTAAAGGAACAAACTTGACGCCACTGGCTTCTTTAAATCAATTATAATATGGCATCGAATGTTAAATTTTGTCTTTTTTTTTTTTTTTTTTTTTTTTTTTTTTTTTTTTTTTTTTTTTTTTTTTTTTTTTGTGATGTAAGAAATTATATAACACTTTGCTCAGCTTCTGTTTTTTATAAAAAACAGAAGCTGAGCAAAGTGTTATATAATTTCTTACATCACAAAAATTGAAACCAAATCAGCAATTTTACAACAAAAAATTTGTTAAATTTTGTCAGTTAAAGTTTCATTCTGATATAAGTAAACAGAGTGAAGTCTCACGGTATAACGAAGACGTGGTTTATTACATTGTTAATTTATGTAAGAATAATGAATTTCCACAATTTGTACAATTTTAATAAGAGCATTAGAAAAGTTCATACCGAAGAGGTAATTTTCATTTTGCTGATTGGAGCGAGAGTGCAGATGAGCCATGTGGCGATATAGGCAATGACGATAATAATATCGCATTATACTATAAATTCAAATGAAAAAAAATCGAGATAGGGCGACCTGAACGGGATAGTACTGGCATTCATCATATGCCCACTGGTTTTGTTTAGCAGTTAAAGTTGGTTCAAACTCTGGTTTGGCACAAGAAATTTATACACACTTAGCGAAATTAAGACGATGTCATGAATTTGCTAAAGATGATAATGACAAAGTCATTCACGAGACGAGTACTTGACGACAAATTTTGATATCCTGCGCATGTTTTAGTTGTTTTTTTGATGATAGTTTGATTTCAATTTGTGTGTTTCTTTAAAAAAAACATTAAAGTTTGAGGTTGACGAGCAGCATTGCCCAGCTAAAACTTAAAGTGCGTTGAAATGGAATCTGAATTCAAACTATTAGCGTGTCGTATGTTTCAGGATTCTCCTCGAATTGAGAGTATACTCAGAGCAAGAGAATGTTCCCAATAAAAGATGTCCTGGAGAAACTGACTTGGATGCCAGTGCAAATATCGTCTTTCGTTTTGTTAAGACAAGTTCTGAAACAACAAAATTATCGAGTTTTCCGATATTGAAATCCGAAATTTAAATTGATTGTCAAAGTAAATAAAAATTAAAGTACAATTAAAGCATATACAACTTGTTTCAAGATTGTTAGTTTCGTTCAAAAACTCAGATGCATGATCCTTTTGCTGAAATGAGTTGCTTAAAATTGGCTAACTAACGTGAACTTTTAGAAATTAGATTACTACATTAGGATTGTAGTATGCGATTGGGATTCTTACTTTCATTTGAGATGAATTTCTGGATTTTCGACATAATGAATAGAACTTGGCCATTTCTTAGTCGATTTTGAATTGTAGGAAGTGATCAGAATTTTTATATAAATTTTCATAGAAATTGTGAAAGATGAAATTGCTTCGTAGAACATGAATATTTATTGGAAGATTTTACTCAAATCCGTATGGCTTTTATAACACCAATTTTACATAAATCACAGAAATATGCATGCAGATGGAATTTGGTAATTTTTTACTGCTAAACTATAGTGAAATTCTGGATTAGAAACTTTAAAATGAATTATATACATAATTCTAAGATTGGCCTTATTAATTGAAATTGGCCATTTTGTAACCTCAATCTAGGTCGAATTTAGTTTTTTGGATGGATTAATATTCTGACAAAAACTAGGCTTTACTTAAGAGAACACAGAAGGCAGAAACACAGTCGGAGCTCATATCAAAATATTTTTTTCGCTGTGCAAACTGAGCTTCATTCCAGTCGATAAGTAATCAATTTATCTTAAATCAAAACATTGAAATCAGAGATTTTATTAGAATCCCATATTAAGATTTTTGGTATACGGAATTTTAACGTCCGAGATGTTTGATTCCCGATACTTTCATTTCAAAGATTTTTTATTTCGGCGATTTTGAAAATTAGTGATCGCGAAATGAAATTAGAAATGAAAAAATTTATGAAACCCTTACATAGCTTGAATCGGAGCAGATGGATTCATGACAGAGTATGCACTTCCAACCAGTTCCATTAAACAACTTTTTGCATTGGTTGACACACTTACTGTTCGAAGTCTTAAAATACCTAGTTGGATCCCTGCCAAGCTCTATTGCTTTGCTTGCTGTAATAAAATCAGAAATTTTATTAAACTTTTTATTAAAGCTGTCGTTCCGTGTACATTAATTTTAAGAAATGATCAACATTTACGTCGATAAGCAATGTTTACGAAAATGAGTTCCTCATAAACTGACCGAAGAAAACAAACACCGAATAGTTGACATGTTTTGCTTTATTGATACAAAAGAAAGAATTTGTTATACAAAATTATTACGGGTGATGAAAAGGGGATTTTGTACGATAATCCTAAATGCAGAAAACCATGGGTTGATCCAGCTTAGCCACCAACATCAGTTGCAAAAATGAAAAATCATGCCAAGAAAGTGTTACTGTGTGTCTGATTGGATTGGGAAGGCGTCATTTACTACGAGAGCTCGTGTAACCTGGTAAAACTGTTACAGCTGAATGTTACCAGGCCCAATTGATCAAACTAAGTGGTGCTCTTAAAGAAAAAACACCATTTACAGGCCAAGGAAGGCGGAAGATGATATAGCTGCATGAAAACGCTCGCCCATATACAGCAAAATCAATCCAGAAACTCATCTACTCATGCGGCGTATTCTGCAGACTTGGCTCCCTATGATTGCCTCTTTTTCAGATCGATGTTATCATATTTGAAAAACCAGCGGTTCACGAAAGTTGATGTGCAAAAATGGCTTGATGACTATTTTGCTCCGAAACCACCAAGTTTCTATCGCGAAGGCATTCATAGTAATGATGAATATTTTGATCATTAATATTTGTAACAATTCTATTTTCAATAAAGTTGAATTTGACCAAGAAAACGGTTTCTACTTGCACATCTAATATTTAAATATTTGTTGTTCTGCTACTCGTCTCCGTATACGTATCCGTAATTTTACGGTTGCATTTACTAAAGAGTTCAAATTTAGTGGATCAAATAAAGTGAATGCGAAGTCAGATTTAATTTAGATTGAACTATTACTATATATGGGGTACCTGATAATAACAAGAGGTCGTTATGAGACTGTTTAAAACATAGTGTTGTGTTTAAAACATGTTTATATGTAGAATGATGCGCATGGCTTATTTTTGTTCATACCTTATTTTATTATGCTCCGCATAATAAATTTCAATTTCCTTTTATTTCCAGATTAGTTTTCTCGAAAATAAATTTAAAGTAATACTGTAATCTAAAATTAATGAATTTGTTAAAAATTAAAATTAAACAGTATATTCTTAACTAAAGAGCATTAAATTCCTTTATATTTATGTTATCGACTGTTTTATTTATCATGTCTACGATTCTATTAATAAAATAAAGCGAAAATTTTCAAAAAATCATCTTGAATTTTTAATATTAATAATTATGTTTCCTCATCATCATATACTAAGCCCATACTCCCCTCTCATCTTATTGAACCACATTAATTATCAAAGATTTTTATTATTTCACCCATTCCAACAACTCCAAGTAACTGTATCCGCTACCATCATCAGCAATATTCATATAATGAAAAACGAAAATTCTTTAAATTATTTAAATTCATTTCCATGGTACAAATTTACGTTAGATTAAATTTTGTATTTCTTCATTATCATTATCCATAGGCGAGTGGAAACAAATCTTAAAATAAATAAAACAACCGGAAAAACGAAAATTCTGATAAATTCTCGAAAAGAAAAAGAATAATTATACTTTGTCATAATAATCGAAATAAAATAAACAAAACATTCGAAAGCTATGTGAAACGAATTTTTCTTATCGTTTCTACCTGTTTGAATTCATTTCATCTTCGAGATAACAATCCAATTTTGTTTTTGTGTTTAGTATTTGGGTCAGTGGGTGGACACGTCTTTTAATATATTCTAGAAACTTGGATTTTATATTTACTAAAATTTTTTATATTGTTTTGTTGATTTATTATAGATACAATACCCGAACTTTTATATAAATTCATCGAGCAGGATGTCAGGCCCGGACCTCATATTTCATTGAAGTGTTCAGCGTCAGGATCGCCTCCACCCCAGGTATGTAATGTAAAATTAAAACAAACTCTCAGTTTATTTTTATTATTATGGTAGAATAGAAGAAGAAAAAATCTTATTATCGATAGAAATCGAAATCAATGACCATTTCAAAATTGATTAGGATTTCAGAAAATAGAAATAAAAATAAAATCGTACGTAACCCCAAATCAAATCTCTAACAAATATTTCGATAACACAAGTATCTACTTAAAAAAATTTAAGGAGTAAAATAATAATAAACATTTCTTCTCTTTCTACCTACACCTGAAATTATGTACGAATAGCACCTATTACATCTATCTACGAACATATTAAATCAATTTATGTCAAATGAAATTATCTTAAGAAATGTTAAGAGATGAAAACATACACATAAAAGGGACGAATAAAATATTTTATATGGTTTTTTCCTCGAATAAAAGTTGTATAGCCATTGTTTAGAAACCAGTAAAAGCAAATACAAGAAAAATAATCATAAAAGCTTAAATTAGACCCATAAAATAAAAAAAGATTTGACCTTTCAATTCACCTTTATTAAACATAGTAACGGGAGTGGTAGGTGTATGTAGATGTACCAAGAAGACACTGTACAATATTGGAATTACCGAAACTTTAGTTAGACTCTAGTTCGAAAATATGTGAGTTCCATGGTGTAAGCCTTCACGCTTAACATCCAGTCCAAAAAAAAACTACTCCAAAAACAATTATTTGTCGCTACAGAAAAACCCGTCATATTTTACTTTAAATTAATTGAAAATTAATTTACCAATGTTCTAAGAATATTGAATAAGAAACTAAGATTAATTAAATATAAGTGTTTGAAACTCTCTGATACGCTTGATTATATTCCTGATATTCAATTTTAGAAGAATTAACGCTCTGGGAAGGCCCAAAGCACTTTTGTAAAATTATAAAAAATTGAATTGAATTTGCTAGTCGTTTTAATTCCATATCGTAATTATTCGAGTATTGTATGTTTTTATATTAGAAGGAGTTTAGGAGCATCCCAGACCAATAATCATTTTTAGGGAGGGTCCTCATTGCCAATATTTCAATATGTATCATTCAACAAAAATTGCGTTTGTTTTAATTTCGTGTTGAAATTATATTTTTATTTTTTTTATAAATACAGGCCTAACGGAACAATTTTAGAAAAACAAACACTAAAGCATGTGGTGATGAGTCTTACAGACTCACTATGTATTTTCAGAATAAAAATATAAATATTTTTCATTTTGATTATTTTTTTAGTATCTCTAATGTCTATTGCTAAACTCCGAAATAATGAATGAGCAATATACTTAATATTGCTCATTCATTATTTCGGAGTTTATCAATAGAACAAAATGTTTTTTTTTCTGGCTATAACGAATTTAGTTAGAAAAAAAAGAGTGAGTCCATTAGTACTCTTAACTCAATTAGATGTGTAAACATGGCGTGGGTAGTACGTGTGTACAGTTTACTTTGAATGAAGAAGGAATGCAATTTTACTAACCAGAGTTTTTCATTTGTTTATTATCGTTAAATTGGTCTATAACTATTTCGGTATAATTGACGCAATTGGATTATGGTAGATAAAATAAACTTATAATGTCGACTCTAACTTTTCTAATTTTCATTGAAAAACTGCAAAATGCCCGTCCTATATCTCGTAGTAGATATATTTCGGTCTGAGTTCATGTGCAAATTGAATTCGTCGCGCAGGAAGTTTATAAGTGGTTCAACTTGAGGAACAGGAAATATAATATTGAAATCCCCTCTCATAATCATCGGCGAAAGATGCTAGTCTCCTTGGAGAATTTTTGAAATTCTATTAGAATATGGAGTATGGACGAAATGTATGAACTTCATTATGTCTTCGACAGATTTATTCGGCGAGGTGAATACAACTACAGAAAGCATCTTATTCTGATTGAGAAGCTGAAGTTCAGCCGTGTATATATCATAAATGGGTTATGTTGTTACGCTCATACCAGTTGTTTGTCCAACGATGATTTCCTTATGCGAGGTGTATAAGTTCTACTTGTATTTTTATATATTGCTATTCCGGCAGCCCACTGGCCATCTCTCTTGAACTGAAGCAAATTGAGCATCCCTGCGTGACTGTATCAGTTAGATCAAAGTAAGGCGACCTGAGACTCTGGGAGTTCAATGTTAAAAACAAGACGTCATTATTGTCTCGTACAAAATTCGCCATTACAACCTGAGCTTTGCTTAGCGGATTAGTAGTGAGGCGCGATAATTCATTTTGAAGAAGACCCATTGAAGTCCCATTTTTATAACCATGGTAGAAGACATGATCATCGATAGACGACGTGATGAACAGTCCTTCGAGACTTGTTACTCGTGATAAAGCAATATGCACGAGTTGATGACTGTGTCTTTTATCGTAAGAGTATATACTGATTATCTCGTTATAGGTACCACCCTGTGATGTATGAATTGTAGTGGCAGATGCAGGTACGACTGGAAAATGATTACGCTTAACATTAATTGTCCGATTGTCGTTTCGATTAACAGTTGAGCTTTTCTAGAAATGGGCACCAAACATCGGTCGATATTCGTTTTCTCCGCCCATGCAGCTTTAAGCCGCTTGACCTTCTTGCCTCCTTGTGAATTTGTACCGAAATCCATCCAGAGTCGTTTAACATTTTTAACTGTTGACGTTTTCATCATTCTCGTTGTCCCGGTCAGGATGACTGCTTTCGAGATACCTTAGACAGCCCATAGTTCCATTCGCCAGTCCATCTGTTACGTCAATATTGGTTTTGAGAAAATAAGGCCGACCTATGACAAGTGGAAGTTCGTACGGCAAATTATTTGTGTCCACTATGCTCATTTTATGGATCTTTTGACCGAATATCTACTCCGGCAGCGCGCTGACCATCTCGCTTGAACTAAACGCAGCAAGCGAACAAAGTGATTCAAATAATAGTATAAGTACCAATTTGTATGATTCTGAAAAACGCGGAGCACTTTGGAACCCAACAGATGCAATTGAGATACGCTGTTTTATCGGTTTATTAATTAATGCTGGTGTCAACAAGCAAGGAGTGTCAGACCAACGAAAATATTTCCACCCTCTGTTTAGTAATGTTTTGTTTAGAGTAAGCAAGTCTTATAACAGATTCTTGCTTCTCTTTCAGTACTTGAGATTTGATGATAAATCAGCAAGATCAGCCAGAAGAAATTGCGGTCATTTGCTCCTTTTCCGTGAAATTTGGAAAACAATAGATAAGTTTTTACAACATTTTATTCCAAGGGAAAACGTTACAATTGACGTGCAGTTGGTGCCTTTTCGAGGGAGAGTATCCTTCAAACAATACATTTTGACCAAGCTTTATAAATATGGGATGAAAATATGGTGGATCTGCGATAGTTCGAATAGCTATACCCTCTAAAAGGCATTCCATATTTAGGAAAGGAGGGTCATGAAAGAGGAACCAATTTGGCATCGAATGTTGTAAATGAACTATGCACACCATTTTTCTACAGCAATAGAAACGTCACATTTGATAACTATATCGAAAAAATTTGATAATGGTCGGTTACGTTCCTAAAAAAATCGGGCTGTGATTTTACATGCACCATGATGATAAAATAACTAGATGCAGAAAACCATAACAAATGGGATATTAATTTACATTATAATTCAACGAAAAGAGGAGTTGATATTTTGGACCAGCTGTTTCGTGCATTTACCTCCAAAAGGAAAACCAACCGATGGCCACTTGTAAATTTTTTTAATATTATTGATATAACTGGAGTTGCATCGAAAATAATATGGTTGAATATTTATCTAGACTGGAATGCTAACAGGAAAATACTCGCCGCAATTTTTTTTACAAAGCCTTATTCAGGAATTGGTTATGTCCAACATCCAAAGACGTAGTACTGTTCGTCTATCTGTATTTACAAAGAGGTTAATGACACAAGTCCTTTCATCTTGTACTTCAGAGCAGCAACCGGATGAAGCTGAATAAACATAAAATAGTATAAAAAGCGTAGGTGCTATATGTGAATTCAGCCCTTCAAATAAGAATATTTGTAATGAAATCTCAAACAAAGTGAATGTCTGTAAGGGCTGCGTCAATAAATAATTAATTTCTTAGTTATGCTTTTTTTGTTTTTTTATTTATTTATTTACAATGCAGCATCGTGGTTATGCTTCTTATGTCCTCAGTTTACGTCTGCTCAGCCAACTCGAGGACGTACGGCTATGAGACCTATGTAAGACTATCTACACATTGCAAGCTCCAAGCCAGTCTTTACTGGCATAAAAACTGGGTCGGCCCATGGGTTTTGCACATCGACAGGGGGTGTAAGATGTGTTACATTTCATTCATATGAAAATGGTTTTTTATTCATTTTTTCGGGTTTTCCGACGTTTCCGGTGGATTTTTTTAAAAATTTCTCTCGTAAGAACCATCTCCTGGTAATTGCAAACACAACTGAAAAGATTGAGCCAAATCGGTTCAGTCTTTCTCAACTGATGCGCGCACATACATTTTTTGCACCATTTTTATAGATATAGATTATCGACTGCCAAATGGTGCACAAACTGACTGAATGCATAAAACCATTTGTCAACGACTCGGACAATTCATTAAAAATACCACTTTATTTAGAAGGCCTTTGCAATTTAAATTTCTACGTAAGTGGCAGCCAACTGCGTCAAATTGACTTAGACGATTTTGAAGTTATGAGCCAGAACAAGGTGTCATTTAGTGTGTCGCGTATATTAGCCGAATTAAAAGCACTCAACTTTTTTTATCAAAAGGGAGAATATAGTGTTTAAGGCTTTAAGGTTCAATCTCAATGACACCGCACCGCGCCGATCCATTAAAATGTCAAAACAGAAAATGTAATATTACATAGGATTTATATGAGAAAACGGAAAAATAATCACAATGAACGGAGCGACGCGGTGTGCTCGGAAACGATAGCTCAACTTTCTAATTTTTCGGATAACATTACCTCAGAAATCATTTGACAACTAAAAGTGTATTATATTTAGCACGTATATATCGTTTTCAAAATATTAAAAGTAAAAAAAATATAAGAAATGGTCTTCAACTATGAAGAATTTATGAAAAAAGTAAAATTTTATCCCGACTTGTACAACAAAGCATGTCACTTTCCTGGAACGGCGCGGAAACATTGTATTTGACAATCCGTAATGACGGATAGATGCGGTACGATTGGCCGCGGTGCGGTGTCATTGAAATTGAACCTTTAAGGCGGTGATTCATGTATAAATTTTATCTGATAGGCATAAATAATAATCGCTCTGATTGGTTAATATTTTTTTGTCTTGTACGATAAAATCGAAATTCACACTTAAACGATACATGTTAAAATTTTGTCGTACGGATATTTTTTGAAATTTTATAAAGCAACCGTGTTTTTATTTTTGTTTTTTTTTTCAAATTTGAACACATAACAAATATTTTAGTGGAAGTGAATAGTGTCTAATCCAAAAATTAACAAAAAGCGTATAATAAATATCGGTCTTTTATATTCATTACTAGAAAATTTACGCGAAGAGGAAACTGTTTTGAGGAGAAAATCAAAGACTTGGTGGGTTTCGCCGCTTTTACAGAACAGAAATATAATGGGTTCCGAAGCATTGGTTAGTGAAATGTGTTTGACGGACCATCATAATTTCAAGCTGTATCATCGCATGAGCGTAGCTAATTTCGATAAACTACTATCAATTGTAGGCCCTAGTCTACAAAAGATGTACTTAATTAGGGAGCCCATTCGACCAGAACTAAGGCTAAGAATTATATTAAGGTAAAATTAAAAATGCACCTATACAATAAGAATGATAC
>OX371225.1:95626533-95787218 GCA_947310385.1 Nephrotoma appendiculata
ACACGTGCATGCTTCCTTAGATTTAATATTAAAAAAATATAATCTACATATTTATTATCCCTACTATCAATTATCCACGGATTAACAAATTATCGCTTAATAATACGAATAATAATGTTGCATTTACAATAATAATAAGTCTTATTTACAATAACTTCTTTTTAATGGAGTCTCTCGTATCATAAAATATTTTCACAGTTCATTCATAAGGTACATACTCGTAGGTAATATAGGACACAAAACATAATTTTGTTTTAAAAGGACACAAAACAAAAAAAAAATATTTTACGAAAAGCAAAAACCATTGAAGAAATTCAAACTTGATCTTGCTTCTTGTTTACGTTTTTATCCAACAAGGATATGCACATACTTCAACATGTACATCCAGCATGTGCAAATCGTCGAAAATAAAGATCGATAAAAAAATTTAAAGTTCGTAAAATTTTGTTCATGTAACGTTAGATGTCTCACAAAAATTGTTGTCTTAGCTAAACTTTTTAATGAAAAAAGTGTCCGTATGGTGGGTTAGTGTGCATTGGTTCCACCTTTTAAAAAAAAATTTGGCGAAAAAATGTATATGAGATCGGCAATATTATATTTGGTATAGCGTATATAACCATTTCAACCAAATAAAAGAGTAAACTTTGTTTTTATTTTTGGATTCTTGGTGCATTTGACAGGACTATGTACGTACTATATATGTAATAAAAGTATCTCTTGTGTATAAACAAGTTTTATTTTTCTACGAAATGTACTAATTTCATTCCCAGTGTTTGTTTGCTTTTCATACTCGTATGCGTATGGTGATTGGTGATCGTTTTCTAAAAAAATATGTTTTCAATCTGTTTGTTGTTTTTGTATGGTTTTCGTATCCTTACTCGTATTCGTATATTCGTACATTTATTATTAATAAATTGGACATTTTACATGAATGAAATTATAATATGATTAATTTTGATTTGAATTTTTGTTGTACAGGATCATTTGTATAAAAATCCAAATTAATTTTTTTATGCGTTTTGAAAAAATATCAATATTCTACGGTAGAAAATCTCAAACATAATAACATTTTACACACATACACATACAAAAAAGTTAAAGCAATCAGTTATTTATAATTTTGTAAAACACACACATACTCCAACTTAATATGAAAAATACAATTACAGTTCGTTTCGTTCAAGGGCTAATAAATCTAACAGAGCATACCCAATAGAATTCCTTATGACTTTTTACTTACAGAAAAGAATGAAAAAAAAACTTGACAAAAAAAAAAAAATCTCAAGTTTTTTTTCATACTTTTCTGTAAGTAACATAGCATCCCCAATGAAATTTATTTAACTTTTTCCTTACAGAAAAGTATGAAAAAAAATTTGAGAAAAAATTTTTTTTTTGTTAGGTTGGTGATTTCCTTATGAAAAATGTTATCAAACTTTTAACTTTTTCCTTATGAGAAATACAATGAAGTAAACCGCATTTGCAAAATTGGTTGTTGTTGTTGTTTTTCTGCTTGTCACAAATTAAAAAATATTCAATGCATATTTGTCTTTTAACAATTAGTGTTGTATTTTGTGTCCTGTGAAAAAGTAATAAATAATATATAATATAATAATACAAAATAAATATAATAGTAAACAAAAAATAATTTTATAAAATGAAGTTACCTTTACTTTGACTTTTCCCTATTCATTGGGTACTAGCTGACCTGTGACTGAAAAATCAGTCACGCGAATACATTTTGTTGAATTTTTGGTTAAGAAATGATTAAGAAGATTTTTTAAGATGTAAATTTGATGCACTTTTATCAAGAATAAAGTAAATTCATATACGTGGATAATTTTTAAATTTTAAACGGCAAGCATGCGCTCATATGTATACAGTATGACTTACGTGTCAAGTCAAATATTTATATCTGAAACAGGAAGCGCACCTTCGGGATCACATGATCACTTACGCACCCAAACTTAATATTAAAATCTCAAAAGGGAAAAGCACACAATTGCTTAGGCAAACTTTAATCTATATATTTCATAAGAAATGTACAAAAGGATAATAAAATAGTAGTAGAAGGTAGATAATAAAATAGTAAAATATATTACAATTTACATGCACAGAATCTCTTCAAAAAATACATTCTTTGTTGTGATGCGCCCATCCCGATCAACTGATTGATCGCTTGTCTCAACGATAAACACCTTGAGTCCGTCAAATGAGCGGCATCGTGAAAAGGCCACATAGATCTGATCATGCGTAAATACGAGGGCCGACAAGGACACTCCTACCTTCTTCAAGCTTTAACCCTGACTCTTGTTGATGGTTATGGCGAACGCGAGCTGAACCGGAAATTAAAGGCAAGACATTTTAAATGAGAAGATGCCTTCCGAGGGTGAGAGCTTAATGCGTGGGATGAGAACGCGCTAGCATTTTGAGAAGCCAGTCAGCACCTCACACTCCAGAATGTAGCGGTTTATTTTTGCAACGCGCATGCGTGTTTCATTGATTTGACCCTTACTAGTGTTTAGATTCCTCATCAAACGAACGATCGCGTTTACCTTTAGCGGGATGGCATGGCGCGGCAATCCGGACCCTTCAATCTTGTTGAGAAACTCGACGGGTATGCGGAGTTTCTCATGCATGTCGTCACTCTCAAGTTTATCAGCACTATGTTTAACTTCTTGTTCGTCGGGCAGGAGGTCAAGCACCTGCTGATTGGTTAGCGCGTAATCATCATTCTTGGGTGCAAGGATGGTGCGCTCCTCGATGGTTCCCTCCGCTGGTGTTGTTGATGTCACCATACACGAAATCGATCACACTTTGAGGAAGTCTGCCGGAAGTGTGATCGAGTCGGTTTGATTATTGCCGTTTCCAACAGAAAGCAAATATTGCGCAAACTCGTCCTCACCTTCATCGACGCGCATGTTCTTGGTGAGTGTAAACTTATTTACCAATTTCCAAAGCGGATTCAACTTGATGGTCGATTCGCCAGTTCGCGCGCGTCCCGCCTTCAGGTAGTCACCACACATGAGGATGATTTTCTCAGCTAATGGAACACCCACTACCCGTCTATGATTGTGAGCTCTGCTCCTGGCATGATTAACTTGGAAATTGATTTGCGCGCCGACAGTGTTGCAACTTCGAATCTGAATCGCGTACCAACTGTTTTACAACTTTGAATTTGAATCGCGCGCCACTAGTTTGAACAAAAATATTTGCTTTTTGGTCGTCCCATAAAATTCTCAAATGTTGCAAGATTTCACGCGCACAAAAACTTGGAAATTTTCTGAAACCACCTGAGATACCCATTTCGGGTACTTTCCGGTGAAATTTTTCCGAATAGCGCAATATTTACGTCGACCTACCCTGAAAAAATCTAACGGATCGGATCATGGTTAGGCGTCATTTTAGGGTTGAGTATGAAAAAATTAAGAATATTAATATAATATATAGATAGATAGAAGATAGATAGAAGCTGACCTTTGACTGAATAATCAGTCACGTGAATACATTTTATTGAATTTTTGGTTAAGAAATAATTAAGAAGATTTTTTAATATGTAAATTTGATGCACTTTTATCAAAAATAAAGTAAATTCATATACGCGGTTAATTTTTAAATTTTAAATAGATATATGTAGAGTGTCATGACAAAATTGTATTTTTTACACTACAACTATTAACACCAAAATGTATGTAATATAATTTTATGTTCTCTGTTTTGTTTAATTGAGATTCAATTACAAATTTTCTACTCATTTTGTCATCACAGTGTGTCATCACAAAAACATCGGCAATTTTAATAAATTTTGTCATTGTCACGGTGTAATACGCATTACGCATGACTTCAGATTCAAATATTCAATATAAACATATTTTGTCATGGCATTCTGGCGTCGTGACAAAATTTTGCTGAAAACACCTGAGGTACCCGTTTCAAGTACTTCCCGGTGGAATTTTTCCGTTTTTTCTAGCAAAGGCACACCGCTATATTTATGTCGACCTACCCTGAAAAATTTAAACGGATCGGATCATGTTTAGGGGTCATTTTAGCGTTGAGTTTGAAAAAATTAAGCGTATTAATATAATAGAAGATGCTCTTTATAAGGAAAAAGTTAAAGGAAAAATTATTTTGCATTGGGGATGCTCTGTAAAAAGTCATAAGGAATTCTATTGGGTATGCTCTATAAATCAAAACAATTTCCCCATATACATATACAAATTTATGAAAATTCTTTTTTGTTATGTTGTTTAAAAATGGTAGAAAAATATATTTTCATATTTAATATCCCTTTGCCGACCAAGAAAAATAAAAAATTGGCTCAATTGAAGTACAAACCACACAAATGTGTTAGTAAAAAAACATAGTATGTAATGATGTTTTTGATAAAAAATTTCGCTTGATTTGAAGTACAACTAACCAGTGCCTTCTATAGTACTGGCTACTGGCCTGTGACAATGCCTTCTAAACTACTGGCCGCTTACACCAACTGATGACGACACGCTAAGTCGACGGTTCAACTAGATGGCAGATAAATTTTAAAAAGGAAAATAACATCACAAAATATATTTAGTTGCAATTATTACATCGAAGTAGAAGGTTATTCATTTTTTATTTCCGTTTTCCAGTTTTTTCTAGTTTTTGGCTCCGCCTCGTTCTCATAAAACCAAAATAAATTTCGTCATACAAAATTACAAAACAATAAAAATATTATTTCTCTCTCCAGTTGTTTTGTAATTTTGTTAATGTGTTTAGTTTCGAACAAAGTGTTGAAGCCGAAGGATATTGGTTTTTTAATTCTTCTACTAATGCATGTACATTTTTATTTTAGATTTTGGCATTTTTTTGTCATTTTTATCCAACATAAGTCGATTTTTAATATCATCTAATTCAAAATTGTTGTAATTGGTACGTAGATTCAATAAAAATAGGAAAAGAAGTACGGATATCATGTAAAATACAGAAAAAATGCATCGTACCGTACGGCTTCGACTAATTATGTCATATGTGACACTAAATGAAAATGACAATAAAATACAAAATTGAAATGACAAAATAGAAACAAAATGATCACATAATATTCTCTGCTCTCATGGTTTTATTTATATTTTTGTAGTGGAATCAGTGTTGCCAGGTCGTGGGAAATTTTCCCTTTTGCGGGAATTTCGACTCTCGTGTGGGATGAAAAGGGATGAGGGAAAAAACAGGAAAATTGGGTCAAATTGAACAAACATTAAAAAAAATATTTTTCTAAAATTAAAATATGTACTAGTACAATTTTCGATTCGAATCAAAAAAAAAAAAACAAGACAGAAAATATACTACTAATACCAGACTTCATACCAGAAAATGTACTACTAATCAAGTAGCTCTTTACGTATGCTTCTAAAACTTTAAAAGAAATATCCAAATTTGTTAAATGCAACACGTACGAGTTAGAGGACGAGTGGAACGATATTCCTTTCCAATATTAAGATGCACAGAATTTCAGATGTCACAGAATTTTGGAAAATCATTGGCACCAGAAAAGCTTTAAATGGAGAGTTGCTGTTCCCCAATTTAATTAAATTGGTAAAGTTTACATTGTCGTTACCACATTCCAACGCAGATGCGGAACGAATATTTTCAATGGTAACAGACATTAAATCAAAAAAACGAAACAGACTTGGCGAAGAAACACTAAACGCATTGTGCGTATTTAAGACAGCATTAAAAGGCCAAGACAAAAATTGTTTAAGTTTCGAACCTGACGAGCGAGATTATTCCTTATGTGGTTACAAAAATCTTTACGCTTAAAATAATTTCGAATGTTATTGTTATTAACGAATAAGTATCTTTTGAGAATTATTATTTATAAGTTATTATTTTCATTGAAATAGAAAGAATATTTTTTTTTTGTTATTTTTTTGTGATATTATACACGTGAATGAGTGTGATATATATTTTTTTATTAAATAAATAATTTTACACCAGCCAATTTTTTTTAAATTAATTTATTTAGCCTTATTTGTGTATATTTATTCTACAATAGAAGTATTTCCTGAAATGCATAATTGATCAAACTGCCCTATTTGTTTTTGTATTATCACGTTGGGCAAAATTAGTGAAAATTCTAAATTTTGTTGTAGGGGAAATGTGGGAAATTTGGGGTAGTTTTTGAGGGGAGAAAGGGATAATTTACTATACTTGTGGGAATTTGGTTTTTCAAAACCTGGCAACACTGAGTGGAATATAGAACTTTGTATTACGTTATCTAAATAGGCGCATTTCTTTAAATTCTCATTAACTTCTTGCATGTGGATCGAAAAAATTCAATTTATGAATTAAGAAAATCAATTACACTAAAATTGTTCATAATTTTTTAATTTATTGTATAATAATTCAGATTTTTATTTGTTAAGTTTGTGAAATTTATTGCCGTCGTAATAAGGAGGCAAAGTGTATTATTTTTACTTAATTATGCCAATGCCTCCTAAACTACAGGCCTCTTACTACTCTCATTTTTTGCACATGACGTCAATTTATGTCTAAACCAATGCCTTCTAAACTACAGGCCTCTTACTACTCTCATTTTTTGCACATGACGTCAATTTATGTCTAAACTGAGACTGCGCATTAATAATATTAAGATATTTACACTAACAAAATAACTAGAGAAAGCAACAACAATGTAGACATAGCGTGTCGTCATCATTTGGTGTATGAGGCCTGTAGTTTAGGAGGCATTGTCTAAACCGAGACTGCGCAATAATCGTTTTAAGATATTTACACTAACAAAACAACTAGAGAAAGCAACAACAACGTAGACATAGCGTGTCGTCATCATTTGGTGTATGCGGCCTGTAGTTTAGGAGGCATTGATTATGCTGACATCTGGTTGTCGACTTACGTTGTCGTCATCAGCAAAAAATGAATGTTGTCACAGGCAGTGCCTTCTATAGTACTGGCCTGTGACAACATTCATTTTTTGCTGATGACGACAATGTAAGTCGACAACCAGATGTCAGCATAATTAAGTAAAAATAATACACTTTGCCTCCTAATTACGACGGCAATAAATTTCACAAACTTAACAAATAAAAATCTGAATTATTATACAATAAATTAATAAATTATGAACAATTTTAGTGTAATTGATTTTCTTAATTCATAAATTGAATTTTTTTCGATCCACATTCAAGAAGTTAATGAGAATTTAAAGAAATGCGCCTATTTAGATAACGTAATACAAAGTTCTAGTGTATTCCACTACAAAAATATAAATAAAACCGTGAGAGCAGAGAATATTATGTGAGCATTTTGTTTCTATTTTGTCATTTCATTTTTGTATTTTATTGTCATTTTCATTTAGTGTCACATAACAATGCCTTCTAAACTACTGGCCGACGTTGTTGTTGCTTTCTCTAGTTGCTTTGTTAGTGTAAAAATCTTAAAATTATTATTGCGCAGTCTCGGTTTAGACTTAAATTGACGTCATGTGCGAAAAATGAGAGTAGTTAAAGGCCAGTAGTTTAGAAGGCATTGCACATAATTAGTCGAAGCCGTACGGTACGATGCATTTTTTCTGTATTTTACATGATATCCGTACTTCTTTTCCTATTTTTATTGAATCTACGTACCAATTACAACAATTTTAAATTAGATGATATTACAAATCGACTTATGTTGGATAAAAATCACAAAAAAATACCAAAATCTAAAATAAAAATGTACATGCATTACTAGAAAAATTAAAAAACGAATATCCTTCGGCTTCAACAGTTTGTTCGAAACTAAACAAATTAACAAAATTACAAAACAACTGGAGAGAGAAATAATATTTTTATTGTTTTGTAATTTTGTATGACGAAATTTATTTTGGTTTTATGAGAACGAGGCGGAGCCAAAAACTAGAAAAAACTGGAAAACGGAAATAAAAAATGAATAACCTTCTACTTCGATGTAATAATTGCAACTACTAAATATATTTTGTGATGTAATTTTCCTTTTTAAAATTTATCTGCCATCTAGTTGAACCGTCGACTTAGCGTGTCGTCATCAGTTGGTGTAAGCGGCCAGTAGTTTAGAAGGCATTGTAAGCGGCCAGTAGTTTAGAAGGCATTGTATGAACATACACATTCGAGCACACTCACACATTTAATATTAGCTCGAAAGCTCACATCATAGAAATAGACTATATAGAATGAATGTAAGCATCTATCAAGCGTCACAAATTCGGAGGGTAAAAGAGAAAGCGAATACATCAACAGGGCCCTATTTAGTATTTTTTTCGACCCGAATGCAATAAAGTTTGGAAGTTAAAATTAAAAAAATATGTAAATTGAATTATATTTTTATTCTTCCAAGTCAAAAAATTAATTGTTTTTTCCTTAAGTACAATATATTGTAGATTTAAACCTGTGTACATATATCCAAATAGTTATTGGTTCTATTTAAATTAACATTATTTTCATTGTCGTCAAAGTTAGTCGTTGAGTCGTTAAACAACAAGAGAATGACTCGTTTGAATGAAACTCGCAACTGCGTAGTCGTCCTGCTGCAAACAGCAGCACATAAACTCTCTTACTTTTCAGAGGTCACTTTTGTTCCCTAGTAGGTATTTTAGGTATTAAAACCACCTCCGATTGTGAAACTTCATCCAAGTGATTTAATAAATGAGCAATAGTCCCTTAATTAGGTTATATCTTGAGGGCAATATATTGACGATAAACTATATTCTTTATTTTATATATACTTTTAAGGTAACTGCTTGCATAAATACCTCTTCAACAAAATTTGAAAGAAAGTTTTCCAACATCCCGATAGCAGTCACCAGTAACTGTTACAGCATTGCCTCTAGCATCCTCAGTGAAATATGGCCCATACAGTTACTCGACGGTAGTAGTCTGGAGTACCAAATGAGATTTTCAGTGTCCCAATAACAGCTATTCCGTTTATTATCAAAATGAGCCTAGTCGAAATGTGCTTCGCCGCTCATATATATTTTTGCAAAAACGGAAATAATCGTTTAGAAGAAAGTCATCGAGATTTCGTCTAGAATTTTAAGAAAAGAACCTACTGAACGATAACTTATTAAATAAAGAGGAACTGCCAAGAGTCAAATTTGAAAGGGAGAAATATGATCAAATTATCCTAATACTAAAAATGAAACCAGTACAAGCATTGAAACATCTTTCGAGAACATTCGTATTTCTTGAAGCATTCCAAACAAAACGTCACCATAAAGAAAATGTGAAAGGTGTGAGTGGAACAGGCGTTTAAAAAATTACTTTACGATTAAGAATCGTAGTATATAACTACTTTTCATTTTTCTCGCTCAGGGGCCCTATTCCTGAATACGATACGAAATCGAAAATACATACAAGATTCATATTTGAATTGAATCAGATTCGTACGATTCTTATTTAAAATTGAATAGGAATCTTGTACTTTCATTTTCGTATCGTATTCAGGAATGCACTGTGGCCAATAATAATAAAATACAAAATTGTTTGTGTTGCATAAAAAATTCCTTGAATGGTCCAACGGTCCTTAAACAAATCGGTTTAAATTTAGTCTTGTTTACTTGTACCTACTTTCATTGCTTTATATGTATAAAATGATTTACGTCAATATCATCGTAAACAACCATTGCCATATTAATCGTATAGCCACATGCATCCTATAAACACTCATTCGTAAAGACCTCTTAACCGTAAGAACATTTATTCGTAAGGCCAGTTAATCGTAATATCAGTTAATTGTCAATTAATCGTAAAACCAGTTAGTCATACGACCACTTAATCGTAAGACCAATTTTTGCAGTTAATAGTAAACCACATCATCGTATCGATGATTTTATGTGGGTTCCTAAGCGATTTTCGATGTATGGAGATTTTACAGTTCATCGAAATAATCATCTTATCGGTCTGATAGAAACTGACGATATTAACATAAATAATAATATAATTTTAGCAGATTATTAGGTTAAGAAGCAACTCAAATTAAATACGAGCTTCAAGAATGTAGCTTGAATAATTTGCGATACATAATAATAATTTAATTGAGCATGTATCCAGCACCATGCTTAACTATTAAAGTATACTCAATCAATAATAATAAATACTGAGTTTAAAGCAATTACTTAACCTGCAACAAATACTTCTTTTTATACATTAAAAAGCATGTAAATATGCGAGCATGTAAATGGTTTTACTTAGTTATTTACATAATATATACGTTCTAGCCAAGGTTTTATTAAAATTATAATATTATTTATACCGAATTAATTACCTCATTTTAGGTGCTGCCAGAAAATTTCCACTATTTGACTCGAATACATTATCATGATATTGGCGATGGAGAATGGGGCGAACATGAAATAGATTACATACTGTTTCTACAGAAAGATGTCGACCTGAATCCAAATCCGACCGAAGTTAGTGAAATAAAATTTTTGAAAAAGGAAAATTTGGATGCGTAAGTTTATTAACCTAAGCTAAAATGATAATAATAATATTGCTAAGTATCTGCTTTATTTTTTTTATGTGTTTAGAGAAATAGCTGCTTTGAACGGCCCCTTAACTCCGTGGTTTAATTTAATATTAAAATATCGTCTTAAACTGTGGTGGAATAACTTACATCGCTTACACATGTTTGAAATATTGAATATAATTCAAAAATTTGAAAAGTAACATTTTTTTTATTTTACAATATAAAATAAAAGTTATTGTTTGACCAAATCTACAAATCAAAGAAAATACCTTATTTAAATATGAATATGTGTAATATATGCACAGGCAAATGTTTAAGCAATCTTTATCATTAATGTCTATTATTATATTGTAATTATGTTTTTAAGTTATTGATATATAATATTGTGAAATGTAATGTGAACGACAAAGGTCAATATTGAAATAAGCAAAACATATTTATCATTTACTATATTTTATTCTTAGAATGGCTAGATTTAGCTTTTTTACGTGGGGATTAGATTACCAAAATATTGTGACCAAAATAAGTGACATACGAATAAATATTAATATAATTTTAAATGTTTTCAATTTATTTTGTCTAGTTTGAGCAACGCAAATACAAAAACCTCATAAGGAGATCTACGTTGAATAGAAAAAACTGATTTTGAACATTTATTTTTTTCTAATAACATTTTTTACATTTGTTAAAATGTATGTATAGTATGTGTTTTAGTAAAAATAACTGAATATCACTTTTTACGCTATTTGCCGTAGGCACTTGGCGAAACACACTTACGTATATTTAATAAACACATTTTTATTAATCACTTGTTTTTCTGTGAAACAAAAAACAAGTGATTAATAAAAATGTGTTTATTAAGTAAAAAATGTGTTTATTAAGTAAACTGAATATCATCAAGAAGTTTACTTTATTTATTAGCAATTTAAATAAAGGCCAAAGTAATTTATTCACTTGCATTATATTTCAATATCGGATTGTCGTACCCAGGCGCGTACGCAGGATGAAGCCATAGGAGGGGTTTCAGAAAACATATTTTATATAATTTTTTTTTCACGTAATAGAACTAGCTAATATATATTATATTTTATTTTATTTCACTATAAAAACATTTTTTCTTTTCATAAATACCTACTACAAACGAATTTCTAATTTACGTGAACTTTTTGCTAGTTCATCTAATTGCATCAACAGAAACCGCGACATTACGATGAATATTAAGTAACGCTAATCCATTTAGCCTATCTTCATTCGTTGTGTTGCGTAAATACGTTTTGAGTCGTCTCAATGTTGAAAAAGATCGTTCACTGCTTGATGTTGTAACCGGTAGTGTTACAAATACTTGAAGTAATTTTCGAACAGTTGGGAAAATTGATTCGTCGCATGATAAAAATGCAATATGAGCATTTTTTGGTGTAATCAAAGAATTTATAGCATGGCGCCACCGTATCTTCAGTTCACCAATGCCCACAACTATGCTGCACTTCGTAATACTTTTATATTTTTTCAAAAGGATTTCTGCAGATTTTTCGTGCTCCAATGAAAAATTTTGTTCATTATAAATATTTAATATATACATACATACACTACCGCTCAAAAGTGTTTAGGCACTGCCAAAAGCAGCGTAAACCATATAAAAACTCAGTAAAAATGTGATATTTATTTTTTAGGTACATACACACATTTATTAATGCCAATATACTAAATAAATGTCAAAATTAAAATGCTCAATTTAAATTTTACTTTCATTTATGTGACCTCCTTTTGATTGAACAATCGCAGCGCACATACGAGACATTCTCGCAATAAGTTTTGCTAGAGCTTCTGGCGATATTGAGTTCCAAATTGATTGAAGTTTGTTCCACATAACAGTAGCTGATGTTGGAGCTGATTGCTGTCTCCCGATCCAATTCTTCTTATAGTAACTCAATAGAGTTCAAGTTAATGCTCTGGCGAGGCCATTCCATAATTTTAATTGTTCCTCCATCTTCTAAATGGAGAAGATAGCCTTTATATAATTTACATGAATGTTTTGGATCATTATCTTGATGAAAGATAAAATTTTGACTCAAAAGTCGAATTCCTGAAGGTATTGAGTGGTTCTCCAAAATTTGTCGGTACCCTTCTTTTCTTAGTATTCCGTCAATTTTCACAACATCGCCTACACTAGTACCAGCAAAATAGTCCTAAATCATCACTGAAAAATCCCCATGCTTTACGGTAGTGGCAATACACTCTTTACTGGCATATTCACCTACAGATCTTCTCATGAATATTTGTCTTCGGGTACCGAAAATTCAAATTTGGACTCATCCGTCCATAAAACCTTGTTGCAATCGTCTATCGTCCAAAGTTGGTGTTCACGGGACCATTTAAGTCTCTTTTGCTTATTTTGTTTACTAGTAATGGTTTTTTAATTGCAACACGGCCATGTAGTCCGGATTCCTTTAGACGACGTTTAACCGTAGAAACACTAACTAGTTTTGGGTGACCAACATTTACTTCTGCGGTTATTTCCGGGGCTGTTTTGTGTCTATTCGTCTATTCGTTTGCTAGTAGTCACTATTCTCTGATCATCTACAGATGTTGTTGCTCTTGGTTTTCCACTACGTCTTTTATTAAAAAAACTCACTTTCCCGATATTTTTTAACATAACAATCAACCGTAGCGTGGTCTAATTTCATTTTTTTGACAATCTGTCAATTACTTATGTCAGCTGTGTAAATATTAGATTCCAACTGATCGTATTTGACTCATTTCACTGAAACCTTTTCAAAAAAAACAGTTTAAACATCATTACCATAAACCAGACTGATAAATTTTTCTGGAAATTCCTACAGACTATTATTGTAATTGTAGGGTAGTAAAAGGGTAGCAAAATTAACCCTATATAAGTATTTCATTTTAATCAAATGTTGTTTCGTAAACATATGTAATACTGTGTCAATAATACATGAAAGAAGGGGTGCCTAGACACTTTTGAGCGGTAGAGTACATCTATATTGGAAAATTTATTTATATGTTTAATAAGTTGATACATTTATTAATTTACTTTTTTCTATTGTTAGAGCATGGGGGGTTAAACCCCTAGTAACCCCCCCCCCCCCCCTTGCGTACGCCCATGGTCGTACCGCTTTTGTTGAATAAATATACACTGCATACGAAATTCACAAAGAATCTGCAAATACTAATAAATTTAAAAATCTGTAAATATAAGTCTATGAGATTTGAAAAAATATTCGAATTGGTTTCATCTTCTAGAATAAAAGTAAAAGTTAATTAGAAACTCTAGTGGGTAATCGGAAAACTATTTCAGGAATGCAAGAAACGAAAATGGAGAAACTTTAAACACAAATGTTAAAATGATGATATTTTTTTCGATTTTTTAAGAACTTATCACAATTTAAAATTTAATAAAATAACTGATTGAGTTTTTTTTTAAATCACTTTCTTTTATTGTGACAATGTTTTTTATTTTTATAAAAAATAAATATAAGTACAACTAGTTTGAACTCATGAGTTTTAAATTCACAACCGGAAGAAGAGCAGCAGGGCTCGAAACTAGTTGTTGTTATATTTATTTTTTATAAATAAAAAACATTGTGACAATAAAAGAAAGTGATTTTTCAAAAAACTGATTGTTATTTTATTAAATGTTAAAATGAGTTTTCCAAATTTTTTTTGTAATGATAAAACGAGTTGTAATACGAAAATTAATAAAACATCATTTTACTCATTTTTCATAAAATACAAAACCGGTATCAAAATGTTTCTGGGCCCATTCGATGAAGATATATTTGGAGTTTAAATTGGATATAAAGTTAAAATTGTATCTGGAGGAATAAAATAGGAATATTTAACCTTATCTGGAGGAATATTTAACCGTATTTTTAAACATTTTGCTGATTTATATTTATACGTCCAGTTCCGTTCCTTTCCATTACGGCAAATAGACTGAGTGTTCTTAATGTTTTTATTGTGATTGTTCCGTACATTGGTATATTTTCAGTACTCTCTAATTAAATACATAATCGTAGGAAATTCTTTCATTTAGCGTCAATCTGCGTCACAACAACTATGATAATCGACACTTACTTATACACAATCTTCCCAACCACCGCATACTTTGCGTATTTTAAGAGCGAAGATGTTTTTGAGGTCGGCATTATATAGAAAAATGCAACGAAATTTTGTCCCAAGAATATGCAAATGCAAAGAAAAAAAAATAATAATAAAGTAAATACGAGAGAACCAAAGCACGCTGTCAATTTTGTTATTAGCTCTCTATGCACTGACAATAGGTTAGGACTCTATGCACTGACAATTAGCTCTCTATGCACCTATTGTCAGACCATTTAAAACTCGGACAAACGTAAAATACAGATATTCGTTAGATTAATTGCTATCATAGCGGACTTAAAATAATTTTTATTATCAGAATATTTTTATTCATTTATTACTGTAATACAATATGTTAAAAAATTATAAATTCATTCATAAATTAACAAAATAATTAATTAAATAAAAAATGGCATACATTCATCACAATTATTCGGACAAAGTATGTACTAATTTGTATGGTCTACATGGTTTGCATCTCAAAAATAGTAATATTGAGGTAGATACTCGATCGGCTAGCAAGCAAGCAATTTGCTAGCCAAAAGCTACTCAATCAATTTTACCAAAAAAATTTGAATTTCAAATTATATTTTGTATAAAGCTCAAAACAGAACAAGAGCGAAGGCGGCGAGCGAAATCGCCTGTCATATTAGAAAACACCGAAATCATGCAAAACAAACACAACCATCAACGCAGGCGACGACGATTTTTTCGTTGAAAAAAATTTAGAGTCTATTTCTATTTTTGTTGCCGACGAAACAATGTTGCCAACTGTTTTTTATATATGTATAAGTTGGCATCAATTAACCGTCATATTATTAACCATTTTTTTCAATCTAGTAGCCTAATGCCACAACGTCATGTGTCAAAAACACAGAAGGTTATGCCGTTTGGTTGTTTTTTTATCGCCATACGCTGACGCTTTTGTTCTGTTAGCTACAGCGATATCGCGGCGATATTTTTTATTTATTCGTCGACGCTTGCCGTCGTCGCTCTTGTTCTGTTTCTAGCTTTAAATTTTTGTATATTTTTGCAATTGCACAGTAAAACAACACAAAAATTTCTTGTTCATTTTTTGAAGCCGCAAAATTTACTGTGAAATCGCCAAAAAAACAAAAATTTTTTGAATAACATAATTTGAAAATAAAATTTTCTTGGTAAAATTGATTGAGTAGCCAGGTTTTGGCTAGCAAATTGCTTGCTTGCTAGCCGATCGTGTATCTACTCCATTATTAACGGAATGCCCTTCAAATTTTTATACTGTACGTGACAAAAAAAAGGAGAGAAAAAATTTGAAGTAACACTTTAGTTTGTGCACAAAATTCAAATCGAGTAGATAAATTAAACTAAAATAAGTCAAATATGGGGCGAAAAGGTAAAAATACAACGTTTGTCCAGCGACAATTGGTAATTTTCCATCATGCAATGGGAAAATCTTGAAGTGCAATTGTAGAAATTTTAAATTTAGGTAAAAGTACCGTTTTTGATATAATCAAAAGATATAAAACTGACGATAGAATTGAATGTATACCAGGGAAAGGTCGACCAACTCTATTAAACCAACAGATTAAGCGATGGATAATTCGCCAGGTTCGAGATAATCCAATGATTAGTGCTCCAAAGTTGCAATCCGAGTTGGAGGAACACTGGCAAAATTGTTTGTGCTGAAACTAATCGAAAAGTCATCAGAAGCTATGGTTACAATGAGCGTACACCAAGAAAAACCATAATAAAAATAAAAGATTTTATTAATAAAGTTAATAAAGTAAAGCGTAAACAGTTTTGTAAAACCCACTTAAGTAAGAGCGAGGAATTTTGGAATTCTGTGGCCTAACTATTGAATTCGACGTTCATTTACGCCGACTCGTTTTCTTATAGCAAGCGTAGAAACAAAAGAGAAAAGAATAGTAAAATTTTTATACATTTTTCTTCTTCCTTCTTTTGTCTACCATAGGAAAACGATAACCTTCGAAAATGAACGTCGAAATCAATAGTTAGGCCCCTGTCTTATTGTATTTGCCGACGAAAGCAAGTTTAATGTATTTGGTTGCGATGGAAAAGGGAAAGTGTAGAGAAAACCAAATGAGATACAACATCAAAAATACTTTACCAACAGTAAAACATGGTGGCGGATCAGTGAAGGTTTGTGAATGTATGGCAGTCAATGGTGTTGCAAATTTGGTATTTATTAATATTAACATAAATAAGTACGATTATTTAAAAATTTTGAAGGATCATTTAAAACAGAGTGCTGAAAAACTAAATATCAGCCATTCGATGTCAAAAATCAAAATATTTACGAATATTTTATTGTAAAAACCATGTAAATTGAAAATAGGTAAGTAAAATCTAATTATTTAATTATTAAATCAATTTCCAGAACCCGTACAATAATTTATGTTGAAGGCAAAATATTCATGTAAAAAATTTGTAATTTTCATCGTAAATAAAAATTGCGAATGGAAGCTTTGGGTTGCCCAAATTTTCAACAAAACCAGTAAGGAGTAAAATATTCGTAAAATGATTAGACAACCGAATTTTTTAATTTAAAAAATTCAATGTGTCATTAGTTCGAAACCAAACTTCCATCGTCTTGGCAACGTCACCTCGATGACTATGAACTACACACATCAAAAGTCTTGAGTTGCCTTGAGTTTGGTTTGATTTTTGATTTTTTTCTTGTTTCTAGAATGTAGATCGGCTGTACACACAATATCAAAAAAAATTTAAAAAACGGTTATTGTATTATTATTATCATGGAAGAAAAACACAAATTTACGAATTTCAGATTTTTTTTTATTTCTTTTTAATCCATTTAATTAGTACAACTATTTTTGTTTCTTAACAAGTGGTGTTGCCTCCTCTGGCATTTATGACAGATTGACATCTTCTGGGCAAGGAGCTAATCAACGTATTGAAG
The DNA here is from genome assembly GCA_947310385.1 of Nephrotoma appendiculata. Taxonomy (NCBI): domain Eukaryota; kingdom Metazoa; phylum Arthropoda; class Insecta; order Diptera; family Tipulidae; genus Nephrotoma; species Nephrotoma appendiculata. The sequence continues at coordinate 95,644,040 of OX371225.1, forward strand.
CTGTCTTGTGGAATTTGTCTCCAATGTTCTTGAAGGAGATTACATTGTTATTGATGCTATATGTAGCATAATGCTACGTTGAAGTTTCCAACTAGTCTGTTGAGATTCTTGCTGTGTGTGGCCTGGCATTGTCATGTATTAAGATAAATCCTGATCCGATTTGTGTTGATAATGGAAGCACGACAGGTTCCAGTATCTCATTGATGTAACTGAGATGCAAGTATTCTTAAGTCGTATTCATACGACGGATAAAAATCTCAGATTTTTCTATCCCAGTTTTTTTTTCAATTTTTTCAGCGTTTGTGTATGAAAAGAGGTGTGTCTGTTGTATAATTTACGTGGTGTAATTGGTTAAAACGTTGGGATAGACAAATCCCGGATTTTTATCTGACGTATAAATACGATTTTACTACAGCATTGTCAACAGCATTTTACACAAATTAAACAGCATATAAAACAAGTCAAAAGCTTTTAAATAAATTATGAAGTAACGTAAGCAACGAAGCAGTAGACACTCTCTCTCTCTCTCTAGCATTTACATCCTATGAAGGGATTTTGCCGCCCGCACTATGGTCCTCCATCCTTCTCGGTCCATCGCTCTCGTCCTCCAATTTCGACATCCTAATACGAGTAGGTCTTGTTCGACGTCGTCACGCCAGCGTAGTCGGGGTCTTCCTCTACGACGTACTCCGGCTGGTTGTTGATGGAACACTTTGTAAATCATTCGTTGTTGTGGAGATCTTGCAACGTGGCCGAGCCATCTAACTCGATTGGATTTGATGAAGCCGATAATATCGCTACCTCCGAGAAGTTGCTTTATTTCGTGGTTCATGCGAATCCGATATTCATTGTTCGCAACTTTAATAGGACCAAAAATTGAACGAATGACCTTTCTTTCGAAGGTAGATAATAATCTACAGTCGTTAGAGGTCATGGTCCAGCTCTCGCTTCCGAAACTCAGCACAGGTCTTATAAGTGCTTTATAAAGTGCGAGCTTGCACGACTGCGATAGGTGTTTAGATCGCAATAATTTTGATTGGGCGTAGAAAACTCGTTGTCCGGCAGCGATTCGGGCTTTTATTTCTGCCTGCATATCATTCAAGGATGTTATAAGTGACCCGAGGTATTTAAAATTTTCGACGCTATCAAAGTTATGGTCGCCAATTTCGAGATTTGCCATGGAGATGTTCCTGGGTGTTGTTAAGAATTTCGTTTTGGTACTGTTCACCTCCAAACCAAGTCTTCTTGCGCAGCGATTGAGCGGTATGAAACTGTCCTTGATGTCGCTAGGTCTTCGGCCAAGAAGCACAATAACATCTGCATATCCAAGAATTTGGCCTGATTTATTGAATATACAGCGCGAAGTTTCAATGTTGCTTTTCCTCACTACGTACTCAAGCGCCAAATTGAACAGCACAGGCGCGAGTGCATCTCCCTGTCGAACACCAGATGTTATTTGAAAAGAGTCTGACACAGATCCTTCAATTACAATTCTACATGCAGATCCAGACGTTGTTAATTTATACAGAGAAACAAGTTTCTATGGAATACCTAGGCATATGAGCGCGGCCCAAAGGTTGTCGCGGTTTATACTGTCATATGCCTGCCGGAAATCTATATATAGTTGATGAATGGTTATGTTATACTCCCAACATTTTTCCAAGATCATCCTCATGGTAAAACACTGATCAGTGGTAGATCGGTTGGTACGAAAACCACACTGATAGTCGCCAATGATGTTTTCGGCGAAAGGGATGAGTCTGGCAAGTACAACATTAGCCAACACTTTGTAAGCAGTGTTCAATAGAGCTATGCCACGAAAGTTTTCACATTTAAGACGGTCGCCTTTTTTATGCAACGGACATGTGAGCGCGGTCTTCCAATTCTCCGGCAACTCTTCTTGGTCCCAAATACATACGATGAGATCGTATAGACTTGTTGCAAGTAAAGCGCCTCCGAGTTTAATCAATTCTGCGGGGATTCCATCGAGACCGGGTGCCTTGCCGTTTTTCAATCGACTAATAGCAGCGTCTACTTGCTCCACTGTGGGATATTCGACAAAGACCTCTTCACCTGGCGGAGCTATTGCTCTAATATGATCGCGTTTCTTTTGTCGAAGGTATTTAATCGTGGCTTTCCTTGCGTGTAGGTATTCTGCCTGAGTGCTTCTCGTGTTGCGAGCCAACCATTTTTCACGAAGCTTTCGTTTATTTTCGACGACCAGGCGGCATTGATCATCGAACCAATCATTGCGGGATCTCGGCGGCCTTCTGCCGATAGTGTTTTGCGCCGCGGTGGTTATGGCTGACTGTATAGCGTGCCACTGCTCCTGGATATTAGGAGGAGCTCCTTCGTTGTCGCTGGGTCGCTCTAAATAGTTAGTGACAGCTGATTGGTAACTTTGCAGTGACGCTTGGTCTTTTAGAGCATCGACATTCCATCGAACGGTTTTTTGTGCTTGTCTATTGAAGGTTGATGACAGTTTGCACTTATATTTAAATATGACAAGCACATGATCGCTGTCCATATCTGCACCTCTGTAAGATCTAACGTCAGATGTGCTTGTGGAGTGTCTCTTGGACACCATGACGTGATCGATTTGGTTTTCCGTTCTTCCATCATTCGATCGCCACGTTACTTTGTGAATTCTCTTATGTGGAAAAAACGTACTTGATACAACTAAGTTGTACATTATTGCCAGGTCGGTGACGCGTTGGCCGTTGTTGTTACTAGTTAGGTGCAGGCTGTTAGGACCGATGTGCCAAGTATTTTCTGCACTTCTACCGATTTTTGCATTAAAGTCGCCCACGATGATTTTAATGTCGTGGTGCGGTATGTTATTGATGACTTCCTCCAGCTCCACAAAGAAGAGATCTTTGATGTCATCAGATTTATCTTCGGTGGGTGCATCTACATTAACGATCGTGATGTTAAATTTATTAGTGCGAAGTCTGACCGTGCATATCCGCATGTTGATAAGGCGGAAATCGATGATGTGGTGTTTCACGCGCCGAAGTAGTAGACACTGGCGTCTATAAACTAGTATGTAACAAGCGAGCGATGTTTTATATCCCTTTTCCTGCCTGCCATCACAATTGTGTGGGTAACAAAAAAACTCAACCTGTGGGTAACATGTCAACAACTTATTTTTGTATGTATATTGGACCAACAAACACATTTGTGCATTCTACTTAAATCGTTTTCGTACGAAAAACAACATTATAACTATAACAATAGTAAAATAATTAATATGTTATCAAAAATAAATAATTAATATGTTATATAATTTATATGTTATCCAATTATAATGTTTTTTCCAAAAATATGTAGTTCCGATTTAACTAAGATCCCATTAAAATCCGGAAGACATTACACACTCATTTTTTACACACACGTTTGTGTGGGTTGGACTTAAATTGAAGCAAAACAGGTTTTTCTGTGGTAGAAAAAGGGATATAGGACAAACAGGTGGATCTTTTAAAACGAGATTTGATGAACACATTAAAGAGATCGGCCAAACATATATCGAGGCCAATTATGCACAACACCTGACAAAAGAGAAGCATATACGTATACTAAAAAAGACGTTAATCTAAATGTATTACATAGAATGCATAAAGGAAAGGATATAGACCATATGTAGAATTGGAGATTTACAAACATAGAAATAACCCGATGTTCGGTTCATATCAGGCGGGTCGGTGCACTCCCGTCGCTCGTAATGCACCGTTTTGTACCATATCGCGCTTTGTACTATATCGCCTTTTGAAATATCGCATTTTAAAATATCGCGTTTTGTACCATATCGCGTTTCGAAATATCGCGTTTTGAAATATTGTTTTGTACCATATCTCGTTTTGAAATATCGCGTTTCGAGCGGATCCCCTTTCGCATGTTTCACCAAAGTAAACAGCTGTCTTTCTTCCGCCCTTAGCTTTTCCATTTGAACAGACCATACAATCTTTATGCCCGTTGCACATTTCAGCTAAGCTAAGCGAGAAACGTAGTTTCTATTGCATAGTTTAGCTCGCACAGCTCATTCCGGTGCACGTTTGAGCTAACTACATCGCTTTACATTGCTCACAGCTCACATACATTTCAATACAATAAAATGCTGTGTCGGCTAAAATATTATTAGAATCACATAGGCGGGAACAAATGTCATCCCAATTTCAACATGTCATAAATATATACACAAAATAACAATGTATGCGTGAGCGATATAGCTGACTTGTGCAATCCAAAGATAACCCGAGCTAAGTTAGTTTGCAGAAAAACATAGTTCGCATAGTTTAGTTCAAGTGTGCATCGTTCCATTAAAACTTTATTTACAACCAAACCAAGAGCGATGAACCACAGAATATAGAACACAAACAGAAGGGACATAACTCGATTTTTCTATGGAAACATTTCAACCGTTTTTTTTAACCTTGATTTGTATGGAAAAGGGTAGAATATAGTGGTGAAAGAAATTGTACACTGAACTTTTTGAAATTCAATAAGGGTAGAGTCAAACTTTTTTTTGGTCCACTTAAGGACTAGACACACCAAGCGTCGGCGGCGAGCGGCGAATTTAAATATGCATTAATTTGTTTATGTATTATATAGAAACGATAGTATAAACAATTATATACTAATTATTTATAAAAAACATTACAATTTTTGGATTTTTAATAGAAAAATTGTAATTTTAAAACATTCACAATTTCTTAATATTACAATTTTTCTATTAAAAATCCAAAAATTGTAATGTTTTTTATAAATAATTAGTATATAATTGTTTGTACTATCGTTTCTATATAATACATAAACAAATTAATGCATATTTAAATTCGCCGCTCGCCGTCGACGCTTGCTGTGTCTAGTCCTTTAGTAGCGTATACATATACACCCCAATTACCATAGTCGCATCACGTCATATTTTGTGACTATAGTCACATCGCTTACTTTTTCTATTCTTATAGTCGCAATTTACGCCTATTGTCGTTTTATACGACTATTGTCATATCGTTTTCTTATGTGACTGTGAAATGGAGGGTCGTAAAACATGAACAAAACTTTAAACAATACACATTTTTATTTATGATTTTTTTTGTAATACAATTTATTACAATTTATTTTGTAATTCATTTACGAATATTTTACTGCATAAGATAAATTTATCATTCTAATTTCTAATTTCATTCTAATTTCTCTCCCGTTGAAAATTTGGATGGCCATCCACCCATTCTCAATTTTTAATTACAATGGAAAATTACAAATTTTTTACGTGGTAGATATTTTGCCTTCACCATAAATTATTGTACGGGTTCTAGAAATTAATTTAATCATTAAATAATTAGATTTTACTTACCTATTTTCAATTTACGTGCATTTACAATAAAATATTCGTAAATATTTTGATTTTTGACATCGAATGGCATGTCAAATCTAGGAAAATTATTAGTGCTGCCCGATATTTCTATTGTAGTATGCGTGTCGTTTAAAACGACTGTGAGAATGGCAAATTTCAAGTGAAGTGACACGAGTATGGTCACTTCACATGAAGTGATGCGACTATGGTAATTGGGGTATATAATATATGGATGAACATAGCTCACATCGGTTAGCTTAGCTTAGCTGAAATGTGCAACAGGCCTTATCACCTCAATTACCATAGTCGCATCACCTGTGAAGTGACTATACTCGTGTCACTTCACTTGAAATTTGCCATTCTCACAGTCGTTTTAAATGACACGCATACTACAATAGAAACATCGGGCAGCACTAATAATTTCCCCAAATTTGACAAGCCATTCGATGTCAAAAATTGAAATATTTACGAATATTTTATTCTAAAAAGCACGTAAAATCTAAATATTTAATGATTAAATTAATTTCCAGGAATCGTACCATAATTTATTGTGAAAACAAAATATCTTTCACGTAAAATTTTTTTAATTTTCATCGTAATTAAAAATTCCGAATGGATGCTTTTGGGCCACCCAAATTTTCAACGGGAGAGTTACACTGCATCCCCAATGACTCCTTATGACTTTTTACTTACAGAAAAGTATGAACAAAAAACTTGACAAAAAAATATTTTTTTTGTCAAGTTTTTTTTTCATACATTTCTGTAAGTAAAAAAGTCATAAGAAATTCTATTGGGGATGCAGTGAGAATGATAAATTTATCTTAAGTGGGAACTATAGATAGAATAAAAAAAATAACGTAAGAGAGCGAGAGATAGGATTCATATGTATTCGACCATACTCAGAATAAGAAAAATAAAAACTATAAGAGAAAATGCGTTTTATTTTGCTGTCATTTAAAAAAAATAGCCGAGCGAAAATTTTCGTCCAAGAATAAAAAACTTAACAAATACAACAACAAAACTCAAACAAATTTTATTGCGTTGAATGTAATATGCATGTTTATTATTTTATATATGGGAATTTGGAATTGTTCGTGTATATTATCTTTTCTATTTATAAAATATTCATGTACACATATACAAATATGAATATAAAATCACAATTACACTGTAGAATTGTATTTTTCTAAACCTAACCTAAAAAAATAATTTATCGAATTGCGGTAATTTAAACCGCATATAAATAATTTTTATAATCTTAAACACATATATCTGTTGATATGTAATACGTTTATACTCAAAAGTATTGTAGTTTAACTCAAGATTTTAGGAAATACATACATCAAAAAAATATTACATGAAAAATATGAATGAATTTAATATTTTAAGTAATCTATAGCCGTAAAGTCAAATTGGAATAATAATTTTTTGTCTTCGTTTCTTACGGTATTTCTGTTATTTTTTTTATTCTACCTATAGTTGGCCCATTATCCAGTAAAATATTTGTAAATGAATTACAAAATAAATTGTATTACAAAAAATCATAAATAAAAATGGTTATTGTATAGTAAAATAAATAGTAAAAATTGTAAATTGTTAAATAGTATTCTTCATGTTTTAGAGGCTCCATTTCACAGTCATATAAGAAAACGATATGACAATAATCGTATAAAACGACAATAGGCGTAAGTTGCGATTGTGACTATAATAATAGGAAAAGTAAGGGACGTGACTATAGTCAAAAAATATGACGTGACGCGTATTCTTATTTTCCGGATGTACTAGCTATTACTTACTGTGTTACTATTGTAGTCACCTCTTTGGTAAAATTCCGCTACTGAATGCACAGACATATGTAAAAAGTTTTTTTTTTCGTTTTTTAGTCTAGCCAAATATAGTCTAGCGCATTTCATAAAATTTTTGTTATTGCATCATCTCACATAAATTATACACAAAAATATTTATGCATTTTGAGGTAAAGAAATAATTTTATTTTCATTTTATTTAATCGAAATTTACATACACAATTGTGTATAAAAAAAAACTGCCTACAATTTGTTACAGTTTTTAGTGTTACCGTCTATAAACTGATATGCGAGTTTAGAGCAAATTATTATTGTCACCTCCAGAGTGACATTCCAGTTGTAGGGTAAATTTATATTGTCACATCCAGTGTGACATACACGAGTGCAAAAGGTTAAACAATAGATTGACCAAGGAGTAAAAGTACTCCGAAACCGGTCTCTAATTTTTTTTTTAAATTAAGCATCAGAAGAAAAGTTTGTAACGAAACTGATGTTGAATGTTTTTATTTGTATTATTTATATTAAATAATAAATATTTAATTAATAAATAAAATTCTATTATAATCATAATTGTGATAAAAAGTCGGCAAACAAACAATATGAATTCATTCAAATATCTTAATCTTGAAAATTATCTCCATTTAATTTTGCGGGGTTCTCCTTTTTCAAGTGAAACCGTTAAGCGATCATATAATTCTGGCGGATATCAATACGTTTTGACTACTCGAAAGCGTGATGTAAATCTAGTAGGCGACGATTTACTTTTAAAATATGTACTGTACCGTATCTGATTAAAGACCAAGAAATGCGATCATTTTTACGATATGCAAGGTTTTCGATGCCTGTCTGTTCAAATTCAGACTATGGAGACCTGGGTCAACTTTTAAGATGAAATGAAATTGTTAATACCTCTTGAGATAGCCTCTTAGTATATATTTTTAGCATTAAAGTTCAATATCTGGGTTCGATAATCAACCTCAACTGACTACCGGAAACATCAAGATTCAAAAGACGCTGAAAAAACAGGAAGCATATTTTAAAAATCATGAATTCGAGTAAAATGGTTTAGTTTGTTGAAATATGGGAATATTGAATATCTTCTGCAAGATTTCATCCAGAGAAATAATTTAAAATCTAATATTACAATAGTTATATTAAAAACAAATTTTTAATTATAATGTAATTTACAATAGACGGTTAAGCTAGTTCATTTATTTTAATAATCTTCGGTTGTGCGAACGTAAACAATACCTGATGGCATTTTAACGGTATCAATTTTAGCATTTGGTAGCACTTTTTTGATTTCCTCGTCGGTAATGTGTGGTAAGATCATTACTTTGGTTCCTGAAGAATTAACCGAAAAATAATCCGTTTTAGGCTTAAAATAAAAGAGAACAATATAAGAAAATTTTTTATTAGAAAATTTTTGCGAATATTGTTTAAAATAAAATTACTTACAGTCCAATTAGCTGGAGTGGCTACAATTTTCAAGCGATCGGTCAATTGAAGGGAATCAATCACACGAAGCATTTCACTGAAATTTTTTAATTAAAATCAATTGGTGATTAATTGACACATGTTTCTGTTTAAAGGTTAAACTTACTCGACATTACGTCCGGTTGATACTGGATACTGCATTGACAATCTCAATCGGTGATCCGGTGAAATGACATAGAGTGATCGTACAGTAGATGCCACATCTGGATCATTGATTTGTGTTTCATCGATCATATCCAACAACAGTGCTAGTTTACGATCTGGATCTGCAAGTATTGGATATGGGAATTCGCCGGGAATATCCAAACAATAGGACTTGATATCGTTCACCCAATCGACATGACTTTTGAGCTGATCCACTGAATGTGCTAATAATTTTACATTTCTCTTGGCGAACTCCGGTTGATGCACAGCGATACGGCCCAATTCGGTGGTGCACACTGGTGTGAAATCAGCAGGATGCGAAAAAAGTACACACCACCTAAAACGAAGAGTTTATTATTATAAATGTTTTTTTATAAATCAGTTTGTTATGTTATTTTTAAAGCCAGTGTTCTTATGAAAACAATGTTCTCGTATTTATCACTTTCATGTTCTTTGAAGCAGCTAATTGAACAACATTGTTTTCAGAACAAATCGTTCTACGTATCATTAACAACTATTGTTAACTTATTAATTGCTATTATGGTGATTACAATTCTTGTTATAGCAAGGCCCGGTTAGATTTTAGAAATAGAAATCGACATAAATCGACAAATTACTTTTTAGCTGCCTTAAGATCATATTATTATTTATCATTATTTACTGAACGACCAGTAAGAGTCGCGCCCAGCAGATGTTTCTTCATTGCTCGGAGATTTCATCATAGTAAGAATCGTTTGACAAGACAAACTTTTACCTTACGGCTTTTAAATGTGCATGTTCTTTGCTTATTTAGTTTTGTTCAATTAGGATGTAGTTCTTTCCACAGTACCTTTATTGAAAGTGAAGGAAATTCGATAAGAGTCAATGGTGGTTTCTTGGTTTGACCAAGAAAATCTTATTGACTCTTGTCGATCAACCACAAATATCACAATAACCTTTGAAGCAAGAATTTTGGACATATGAGGCACATTTGAGGATATTTACTATTAATTTTACAATTCATTTTTATCTCTGTATTTCGTTTTATGTAAATAACTAGATATATCATGAAAAACGATTTTCCTTCTATTTCAGTTTACATGGTATATGTAATGATAATTCCATAAAAAGATCCCAGTCTATTTAAGGCAGGGTTACTTAAAAATAAAATGGTCTTTTGTTGTTAAATAATTATTAGAATGGATGAATGAATTTCTCTGAACGATTATCCCCAAACCTATTTCTGATCCGGCCATCACCGACCAAATGGCACAGTGGTTAAAGCTTTGGCGTTTGGATCGGGAGGTACCGGGTTCGAATCCCGATAGGGGCAGGATGCAAAGTGAAATTTCATTAACAGATTTCGATCTGTGGTGAAATGTAACACATCTATGACCCCCTGTCGGTGTGCAAAACCCATGGGCCGACCCATCTTCCATGCCGGTATAGGCTGGCATGGAGCTTGCAATGTGCAGATGGTCTTAAATCGGTCATATAGCCGTACGTCCTCGAGTTGGCCGGTAGGCGTAAAGTAAGGACGTAAAAAGCATAACCGCGGAAGAGCAGGGTGAGCCTTGAGCCCCAAAACAGATCGCATAGTTACCAATAAAAAAAAAAAAAAAAAAAAAAACCTATTTCTGGATGCTTTGAAGGTTTTGTAATATAAATGTTAGGTCGTCTGACTGGATATAAGGAAGTAAGGCATCATGAACGTAGCCTTACTGATCACCATTTGGTTTGCGCGGTTTACAATCGTGTATGGTTTTATTTTGTGTTGTGAAGTTTTATAAACCACCTCAATTGTATAGACCTATCGAAGAATATCAGTATTCATGTAAAGAGATGCGATCATTGTGACTTTACATATATCTAAAAGTCGACCAAATGCATATTATTGCGATCATAAATTTTTAATTAAGTAAAAGTCAAATAGAGCCCGTTGTTTACGGTGCCCACAAATGCAAGCTTTGGAAGCACGGGTAAACGTAAATAATCCCATTAAAGTGTTTAACGCGTATTGAGGTAGCCGATTTATATTTAGATTTAGTATTATTAGATAATTGGAAGATTAGAAAAGGCCGGTACAAAGAAAAGTTAAAAGTTAGGACCAATTCAATCTTATTGCTCCCTCGTGGAAGTCTGTTGAATTATAGATATTATAACATGAAAATTTTTAACCTCGAGATTTTTGCACATTTACTAATGGCTGAAGTGATATTGGTCTATGTTCTTTCTGCATGACCCGGGCCGATTGATTGGTTTGTATGTATGAAACTTCTTAAAGAGCCCAATTTTACAGCAATTTTTTTATAGCATTTTTTATGGCCAATATTGTTTTGTTTTTTGCAAATTGTAAATCGATGAAGGTGAACAGAATTTTAAATTAAAATTTTCCGAAAATTTAAAAAATTTAATTTTGACAAAAAAAACTCTATACTTTTTACGCTATTTGCCGTACGCACTTGGCGAAACACACTTATACTTAATAAACACATTTTTATTAATCACTTGTTTTTTGTTTCGCAGAATTATTTTGAATAATTTTCAAAAAGTTTAAAAAATCACTCGATCGATTTCGACTTGTTAGGTCATAATCAGAAGTATCTACTGATTTGTATAAATAAAAATTTTGTTATATAGCAGAAAAAAGCAAAAAATAAATAAAAGAAGGAGGGACAGAAAATAAGCAATAAAAATTAATCTACGGATCGCGCAGGTAGGCGATGAGTCATAGTTTGAGTAACAAAATTCAATGTATATTATTGCGTACGTGAGAATAGAAAAGGGTGGGATCTGTAATTGGTGAGAAACTGAGAACCGGATTTCTCTCTGTTCGTTAAGGATATTTTGGTTAAGAAATATTGATTTTCGAATTTCGTAAGATTCTAAGGTATCTAAACGTCTGCCTTTGGGTTGTATATGTAATATGTCTAAATTGTTCAAGCTAGCTTTGTGATTTTCTGAAGTTAAATGGATATGGAAAGTTGATTGATTGCAACCAGATAAATGTTCTTTAGCTCTAACTCCAAAATTGCGCCCAGTCTGACCAATATAGGAGAAACTACAATCATTGCAATTGATCCTATAGACACCAGATTTGGAAAGGCGATCAACTCTAGGTTTATTGTTAAAAATCATTTTCTTTATTGTGTTATTATTATAAAAAGCAAAACTAATATTGGTATAATTGGACACGATGTTGCTAATCCGTTGGCTCGTTTTTTCTATATACTCTAAACGACGCCAATTTTCCCGCGTTGGACTATCCGGTGGATAAATACCCATTAGAGTTTTAAACTTTAGCTTTTTATTCAATAACTTTAGTATAGTCCTAGTTGCATATCCGTTATTCGTTGCTATTTGAAGAATTATGTTAAGCTCAGTGTTATAATTTGAATTTGACAGAGGGATGTTTATTAGTCTATTTATGAGTGAGTGGAAAGCTGACATTTTAATATTATGGGGATGGTTTGAAGAACTAGGGATACCAGCGTCTGTACGTGGGTTTCCGATAAATTTTGAAGTCTAAAGTAGAATTAATCCTGGTTATTGTTATATTTAGAAAATTAATACATTTATTTTCTTCTTTTTCTAACGTAAAATCAATGGTGGGATATTGAGAAATTTAATCAAGTAAGAAAAGAGTCTAACAGTCTATCAGTTCCATTCCATAGACATAATATGTCATCAACATATCTATACCAAAAGATTATATGACGAAAATAAGTATTGTTATTTGATACGATCATTTGTTCGAAGAAATTCATGAAAATTTCAGCCAACAAAGGGGACAGAGGGGAGCCCATGGGTAGACCATCAGCGAATTTGAAATATGTATTATCAAAACAGAAATAATTTTGTTTAATACAAGTCTCAAAAACTAACTTCAGTTCACGACGTTCTCATTCTCAAGCTCTCATCTACAACATCCCTATCTAAGTAATTACAAACTATTTGGGACAAAGTATTAATTGTAATAGAAGTGAAAAGACTGGCAACGTCAAATGAAACTAGTTTTGAATGTAACGGAATGTCGACGTTTTGAATTTTGTTAATCAATTCTACCGAGTTCTTAACCGAGTAAGCCGAAAAGAAATTAGTATGACAATTGAAAAAATTTATGAAACCCTTACATAGCTTGTAGGCAGTAGCATTGCAATACGCTACTATTGGTCTAATCAGAATGCCTTCCTTATGGATTTTTGGTAAACCATAAAGGATCGGGACAGATGGATTCATGACAGAGTACTTCCAACCAGTTCCATCAAATAACTTCTGGCATTGGTTGATACACTTACTAACCGAAGTCTTAAAAGACTTAGTTGGATCTCTGCCAAGCTCTATTGCTTTGCTTTCTGTAATAAAATCAGAAATTTTACTGCATTAATCGACTTTTGTGAGCACGGTAATTGTATTGCCTTTATCCGCTTTACACGCTATAAGGTCATGGTCACGTAGTTTTTCTTTATCGCACCAATCACTTTGAGGTTAGTATTAGAAGCAGCAGAAGAAGAAGAGTTTATCGGAGAAGAAGAGTTATTAATACCTTTCTTTATTTGTAACGCACACACTGATTTTATTTGGGTTATCTGGCCAGATAAGGCTGTTTCAGCATCTACAGCCAGATTCTCGAATGATCGAAGGTCGATTTTGTTTGGCGTAGGGGCAAAATTCACTCCGTTGCTAAGCATTATGTCTACATTAGTATAATGACCACTTTGTGACTTTCGAAACATTTTTTGAATAAAATCTTATTCGAAACTAAAAAATCTAATTTTTATATAGTCATAAAAAAAAATCAAAGTATGAGTCCTTATGACTTCGTATCACACGAAAATCTAATTTATGATGTTTTGCTACGTAGTGGTCAACCTGGTGATCGAATTGTGATGTCAAACCTCCAAACTGACTAACTAAAAACCGATATATGATGAAAAAAAAAAATATATGACTTATGGTTTACTGGGATGTTGTTGACATATTATGTCTATGGAATGGAACTGATAGACTGTTAGACTCTTTTCTTACTTGGTTAAATTCTCAATATCCCACCATTGATTTTACGTTAGAAAAAGAAGAAAATAAATGTATTAATTTTTTAGATATAACAATAACCAGGATTAATTCTACTTTAGACTTCAAAATTTATCGGAAACCCACGTATACAGACGCTGTTATCCCTAGTTCTTCAAACCATCCCCATAATATTAAAATGTCAGCTGAAAAATGAAAAAAAAAGCCAATGAAAATTGGCGTCGCTTAGAGTATATAGGAAAAACGAGCCAACGGATTAGTAACATCGTGTCCAATTATACCAATATTAGTTTTGCTTTTTATAATAATAACACAATAAAGAAAATGATTTTTAACAATAAACCTAGAGTTGATCGTCTTTCCAAATCTGGTGTTTATAGGATCAATTGCAATGATTGTAGTTTCTCCTATATTGGTCAGACTGGGCGCAATTTTGGAGTTAGAGCTAAAGAACATTTATCTGGTTGGAATCAATCAACTTTCCATAACCATTTAACTTCAGAAAATCAACAGAGAGAAATCCAGTTCTCACCAATTACAGATCTCGCCCTTTTCTATTCTCGCGTACGCAATAATATACCTTGAATTTTGTTACTCAACCTATGACTCATCGCCTACCTGCGCGATCCGTAGATTAATTTTTATTGCTTATTTTTTGTCCCTCCTTCTTTTATTTATTTTTTGCTTTTTTCTGCTACATAACAAAATTTTTATTTATACAAATCAGTAGATACTCCTGATTATGACCTAACAAGTCGAAATCGATTGAGTGATTTTTTAAACTTTTTGAAAATTATTCAAAATAATTCTGCGAAACAAAAAACAAGTGATTAATAAAAATGTGTTTATTAAGTAAAAAAAAACTTTCCTGACAGATATTCGGCTCTACATTCCAAACGGACGCTGATCGGGAATAAACTTAATACTTAAGCTTTTTCGATTTATTAAATGGTTCTAGTAATATTTGGCGAAAATCGGTATACCCGAATAATTCAACATTGATTCCAAATGTGCTCCTGGGTAAAACAGAATTATCTTACTTCGAAAATCTGAAAGTGTTCAGAAACTTGAGGCAACAAGGTTTCTTTAAACTCGAGCGGCAAACGACACATTTTAATGATTCTGAACTGATCAACGAGGTGGCTAAAATGGTTTAATTATCTGCAGGTTTATTGGAATGGTAGGTAATAGGTATTTTTCATAAAATCATTTGTTTTATTTTATAACTATATTTTTGAATTTTAAATTTTTTGCTTGATATATAGTATAATTCTTTTCACAACCACAACTGGTGATGCTAACAGCTTACAGCGCATCCCCAATGCAAAAAACTTTTTCCTTTAACTTTTTCCTTTAACTTTTTCCTTATGAAGAGCATACCCAATGAATAGGGAAAAGTCAAAGTAAAGCTAACTTCATTTTACAAAATTATTTTTTGTTTACCTGTTATTTTATATTATTATATTATATATTATTTATTACTTTTTCACAGGACACAAAATACAACACTAATTGTTAAAATACAAATATGCATTCAATATTTTTTAATTTGTGACAAGCAGAAAAACAACAACAACAACCAATTTGCAAATGCGGTTTACTTCATTGTATGTCTCATAAGGAAAAAGTTAAAAGTTTGATAACATTTTTCATAAGGAAATCACCAACCTAACAAAAAAAAAATTTTTTTTTCTCAACATTTTTTTCATACTTTTCTGTAAGGAAAAAGTTAAAGGAATTTCATTGGGGATGCAGTGTTACTCAACTTTACATAACTGATTACGAAAATAACCTCGATTAGTAATATGAAAGAAAATGTCCTCTTAATAAATAGATTTATTTATATTAAAAAAAGTCTACAAATTTGACTATAATTTAATTTAAGAATATAAAATATAAAATAAAATAAATCCGCATTGGATTTGAAAATTTGAAATATTTATAAAAGAAAGTAACAAGTAAAAAATCATTGAGTGGCATACAATATTGCCTTAATCTACTTTTAAAATTATCTATTATGATTTTATACTATTATGAAATAAAAATCCAAGTTAACGTATTTTACGACAAAGTTCAATTGTCAAATCCGACAGCTAGTTAGGTCACGAATATTGTAGTATTCGCACGGAAAATATATCATAGTTCATACTTTTTATATGCTATTTAATTATTTACAAATTTTAAGATGCAAGTGTCATCTCTATTAAATTATTTTAATCAAATTTAAATAAAATGGCAAGTATATACTGAAAATTGATACATGTGTCATAATACGAATAACCGCCGCAAATCGGATTTTACGACAACGTATTTTCCGACCAATTTCATAGTAGGCAACCTGATATGTATTAAGGAGAAACGTATTATCCTATCTTAAATACAGTTCTATGTGTATTTTGTTTTCAATGGCCGCCAAATATGATTTGGAGATTCATCAAATGGACGCAGTAACAGCACAAGCTAACCGCATTTGGAAACAGCACATCGACACACAGTTAACGGATTCTGCTATGATACAGTCGTCAGTAGATTATTGTGTCTTTTATAAAGTTGCATAGATGATATTGGCAGTCTATAAAATAATAAAACGATAAAATGATCATAGTTAGTTACCCAAAACTAGTTAGTGTATCTACGGTTAAACGTCGTCTACAGGAAGCAGGTCTCCATGGCAGTGTTGGTATTCAAAAACCATTGCTACGTAGACAAAATAAGCAAAAGCGATTTAAAAGGGCCCGTGAACACCAACATAGGACGATAGAAGATTGCAACAAGGTTTTATGAACGAATGAGTCCGAATTTGAATTTTCGGTACCCGAAGACGAATATCGTAAGAAGATCTGTAGGTGAACATGCCTGTAAAGAGTGTATTGCCGCTACAGAAAAGCATGGAGGTAGTTCAGTGATGATTTGGGGCTATTTTACTGGTACTAGTGTAGGCGGTGTTGTGTAAATTGGCGGAATACTAAGAAAAGAAGGATACCGCCAACTTTGGAAAACCACGCAATACCTTCAGGAATTCGACTTTGGGTCAAAATTTTATCTTTCAACAAGATATTGATCCATACTCTATAGATAAAACATTCATGTAAATTACGTAAAGGCTATTTTCGCCATTTAGATGATGAAGGAACTATTAAAATTATGGAATGGTCTCCCCAGAGCTTTTACTTGAACCATATTGAGTTACAGTGGGAAGAACTGGACCAGGAAGTAAAGCAATCAGCTACAACATCATTTACTGTTATGTGGAATAAACTTCAATCAATTTGGAACTCAATAACGCCAGAAATTGTGGCAAAACTTATTGCGAGAATGCCTCGATTGTGCGCTGCGATTGTTCAATCAAGAGGAGGTCACATAGATGATAGTAAAATTTTAATTAAGCTTTTTAAATTTGACGTTGATTTAGTATATTGCAATAACTTCATTTGTGTATGTACCTAAAATATAAATATTTTCATATTTTTACTATATATTAGTGAGTTTTATATATTTTATGCTGTTTTTGACAGTGCCTAAACACTTTTGAGCGGTAGTATACATAATTCTGGAAAATGAGGAAGTCAATCAAAAGTCTATAGGCGTTCAGTTAACATTTTCAATACTGGATTTATCTGCTGGACTTTATATTCATTATAGGTTCTAGTGAAGATGAAGTCAACTCTCACTTCTCCATCGATGTTTAGAAATAATAGAACTCTGCTGTGTGCTCTAGAATGCTGTAAAGGATTCTGGAAACACATACGGGTAATCTTCATGCTGTTAAAGTGGGAAATAAGTCACAAGAGGCTGTCCTGACAGTCACATAACTTATTTTCAAAATCATCGAGAAAATACTGGGCAATTATCTCAGCTGGCAGCAGAAATCGAAGATACACGTTAGAGTAAAGAAATGTTACTTTGTGACTTTAATAATATCCAAAGCGCTTTTGAAATGGCGCTCGAATTTCGAAATAATTCAAGCACAAGCTAGACCAAAAAGTCCTGACTCCTCCACTCTATTAAGATACAGAATAGCTAGAGAAATGCACCTATAATTGCCACCAAATCTCGTATATAACCAATTATTACTTTATCTATCACGATTGTTTGGTAAAACGTCGGGTATCATTTTAAGGCTAATGATTTCGGATTCGGATTAAGTTTGGTGGCCTAAAACAGAGCAAACAAAAAAATGCACAACATTAAATTAAATTCAGAATAGCCATTATATCTAAGTATAACAGGAGCTATGAAAATCTGCCCTGAATTACTGGTCCCGAAAAGCTTTTAGAGCCTACACCTTTGTGACTACATATCAAAGGCATGTATACAGTTCTAGGGCCATTAAACTAAAAATATTAAATCAAATAAATTCCACCAACTGAGCCGTTTATTTTGAAATTGGTTTAAGTCTATTTTACAAAAAAAATAGATAATGGTAAATATAATCACAATTCTTATAATTTTTTTATATTTTACAAAATGTATTACACTATGTAATCTAACATGTCATGTTAGATGATTATTGTTACCATTCACTATTTTGTTTGTAAAAGGACTTAAGTAACTTCCAAAATAAATGGCTCAACTATGACATAGTAGTATCTTGAGCACACTAAATCTGACAAATGAAATTATTTAATCATCAGACAAGATAAAAACTATGAGTTTTCAGAGAAATTTCTCGATTATGATTCTCCACCGAGACAAACTTGAGAACATTATATCCTTATAATTACGAACGCATTAAAATAAAATACAGGAAAGCGATGAATTTATCTTGGATAGCCAAACAGGATTTATAGCCAAACAGGACTTGTAAACTGGGCAAAGAATTCAAAATGACCTTTACGTCCGATCGCTCGGCCATTCTGGCATTATAAGAAATGAGAGAGTTCAGATATACCGAATGCTCCATTTCAAAAAGCCGCTTGAATAGAAAAATTATTGAATACCATCGAAGTATTTTGAGAAACATCATTTGGGACTTCAATAAAATAGTGAAATTTTTTCCAACCAAACCCTAACGATCCACTGCAGATTCTGCAAAACGAGGCATCTTCTGAACATACATATATTATTCACATGTTGTGCTCTAGCTCTTTAAAGATTCAAATTTCTTGAAGCCTATAATGTACAAATGCCGGATATCAAAACTCTTTAAGTTTCTTCTTTAAGTTTACCACAAAATATAGATAATATATAATTAAATTGAAAGTGGATATTACGATGTGTGTGCGCTAAATAAATCTTTAAGACTTAAATAACCATAATATGCGTACGTAATATAGCAATTCGCCCGCGATATTATGGCTGTGCATAGTTAAATAAGTATAGTTCGAGAGTGTGTACGAGTAACATGCTGGGTATTAAAAAACTCCCTTGAAAGAGCTAGAAAGGTTATAAAACAAACCGCTATTAGTGGCTATCGTGAGAAAAATTGAAAAATATGATCAATCCTTTGTGTCTTAATCGACTAAATTGGTTAAACTAAACTCACACCAGAAGTTCGTGAAATTAAAACGAATGTCACTAAAATGAAATTTTTAATCTGTGTAGTTTATTTGTGAATTTACATGTGAACAAATATATAAAATAAAATATCCGGGATTAGTACAACACCATGGTTAGGTTTCAGTGGTTGACACTTAGGCCATTTTTGGCCCATTGTGATACCACGCATTCACGCCACATCATTAACCTATTCACCTATTCACCTACTCACACAACTACAGTATACCACCTGCACATTGCAAGCTAAATGTCAACCTGTACATTGACATGGACGGTGGGTCGGCGCTGAATTCTGCACTCCATCAGAGGGTCTTAGTTGTGTTTATTAACATCGCCGATTGTAATCGATGATGAAAATTCGATTTGCATCTAGCCTCTGATGGGATTCGAACCCAGTACCTCCCGGTCCAAGTGCCGAAGCTTTAACCACTGCACCACTTGTCCGGTTACAACACCATAAAATTGATGAAAAAAAAATGCAAAAATGGGTTTGTATGGGTGTCGCCGACCCCTATTAATTTCTATCACTTAAAACATTGCTTTAACATAAAAATAAGGACTGTATAACTGTGAGTTTATATGTGTGGAAAATATTGCGGCACTAATACATCACACTCGCACCGCAGTTATGAATATATACCTGCGGGAGCAAGCATAAACACACTAATTGAAAAGGCTACCACAATGGAATCTTTAAACCGACAGCACGTATTGTACAATATGTAGCTAACTTCTGTTATCACGTTCGTAATATACTCCCCCTCCAAATAAACCGTGGAGCAAGAAAAAAATACAAAACCATCTTATCTAATTGGAATAAGAAATATGTACATAAATGAATTGAACGTTAGGTGTAATTGCTTTTTGAAGAAACGGAATAAATCAATGCAATTTGGCAACCAATCAATTCATTTACATATTTGTTATTCCAATTAGATAAGATGGTTTTGTATTTTTTCTTGCTCCGCTGTTTATTTGGGGAGACTACGCAAGAGTTATCCTAGAATATTTGATTAAAACTTATATTCACATTTAACGTGATGTTAAAACGCCATAAATAAATATTCACGGTCACCTCCACTCAATCTTAAATAGCAATGTAACAACAATGCAATGTAAAAACAACTCCTTCTTTAATAAATTACTCGTATTTGTGATTAGATTGAATTTAATTATGTATAAAAAACATGAACAATATAATGCATTTATACGAGTACACACTTATACAAGTATACGTATCTCATATAAATTGAATGCCAATTTTGTTAATAAGTTCTGTATATTGGCAACCATATACATTTAACTACATCCACATATCACAATTATTTGTTACATATACCATATACTCTTATATGCAATTATTACTCGGCACGTAATTATAAAACCAATCAGAATACTGTCACACATATCGTTTTTTACTTTTTAAAAATGAACTTGGCACATATTTTCAAAAAAAACAGCATATACTTACGATTCACCGAGCCAATCATAAAATTGGATTGGCCCTTTCGTAGAATCAATTTTAAAATTTGGTACAATTGAATTTAAACGCATGACTAAATTATTGAACTTTCTTTTGCTTATTTACTTAAGAATTTTTAAAGTGCCACTTGTGCGCAAATCAGTTTTATACTGGATAATTTATTTAACATGCATTTTGCTTTTATACTTATACTTAATAATTCGCGTCGGTTTATTTTATATACTTTTTTAAAGTCGTTTTTTGCGAATTTTACGTTGATAACAAATTATATAATGTGCAAATAAATTAATAAGATAAATATGTAATGTGTTGGTTAGAACTGATTAAGTTAAACTTCATGCAAGTTGACGAGAACATTACGTAAGGCAAGAAAGGTTGTATTGTACTTTGAATAATCATATGTGTGGCCCGCTTTTAAATTATCTCAGATGTAGAATATATATGTGTGTAGTATAGGTGACGAAAATTGGTTGTCTGATTATCTCACGCGATGTCTAACGAGGTCTATTTAGCAATATTTATTTTATTTTTAGCAAGATGAAGAAATTCTTGTGAGTGAAAAGGGAAGCATGACCTATTACGAAAAAAGAACCGTTGGGAGTGCCTTTGAGATACAGAGCTTTGTTCAGCAAAAATATGCCTCTAGGCTTTATTAGCACAGTATTTTTATCCACATGTCATGTTTGTCCATACCGAATTATCTCTTTGTATTTAAGAGATTTTGTTAGTTTCAATATTGCTCCGAAATTTTTTTTGATAAAACAGCATGGGATATAATAATTATGTTAGTTGCGTTACTTGTTTGTTATAAGTAAAACAATTAAAATGTTTTCTTTGACTTTGGGGTATACAGTTATCTGCTTTAAGATATGAATATAGGGCTAGTTTAAAAAACTATTTCAATTTTTTAAAATGTGTTGTTCAACGGCATTTATAAGCACTCAGAAGAGGAATTCGCTACTACTAAGTTTACTGTTCACTTTTACTTCTTACCTTGCACTGTTTACTGTTTAAAATTACAACTGTGTGTCCTTGCGTCCCAAATTGCTCGCGCTGATATACTCGTCTATCGCTGTTCGAAATTATTCTTTTCGTTTTGCATCTGGCGATGTATGCACGTTTTGCAATTGTAAATCACTTTCATGTAGTTGTATTGGCGAATATTCTAAGTCATCAATTTCTCTTTCTTGATGATTATCGCCGCCGTTTACAATTGCTTTCGTTATCTCTATATTCCCCTCCACTTGGAATGCCATTCTAAAATAACTTTACTGCTCAACCGCCGAGTGATACGTTTATGTAGAGTAGAATTCGTAACACTACCCCCATCTTAAATCTGTTCGCCTCGAACAAACTGGTCCATTTTTCTCATCTTGTACCGTCATAATCTATCAATCATTTTCATCTTAGTCTGAGACCTACTTGACTCCGGTATACAACTTCGTTTATGCGTTTGATGAATTTAAAAAAAAGTTTCTCAACTTTCTTGTAGTTTCGGTGATATCCCTTTTTTTCTCTTGCGATTGTAAAGCCAAACTAAATTCCCCTCTGCAGATCCTTCACTATCTGCTCTTAGGTTATATCTTGTTTTCAGTGTATCACTGGCCGTTGCGATTTTCCTTTTTACTTTGTTATGAATCCTGTTCATTTCCCGTCTTGATCGGCTATACGTACACATGCTGTGCGACTGGTTCGGTTTCTGGTAACCCAAACTTAATATCACATGGTGGGCGTTGCTCTCCGCCGCACACAGCACCATGGCTGGTGAATTTCTTATTGCCATGCACTGGAATAGGGGTATACATCGATCCCAGTTATTCTGGTTGGCATTGCCTGTTTCACAGATGTTCTTCCAGTGTCCGGTTAAACCTCTCTACTATTTCGTCTGATTGTGGATGTAATGGTGTGGTACGAGTTTTGTTTAAGTTAAGAATTTTGCACAGTTCTTGAAACTTGGACGACTCAAAATTACCTTGATCTGATTGTACTTCTTGCGGTACCCCGAATCTGCAAATCCATTTGTTCAAAAATGTGTCGGAAACTGTCTGGGCTTCCTGATTTAAAATCGGATAGGTTTCCACCCACTTGCGGAAGTGGTCAATACACACCAGCATGTAACGATTACCATATTTTGTTTCTGGAAACGGGCCGGCGATGTCCATTGTTATTCGTTCGAAAGGTTCTCCAACATTGTATTTCTGCACACGCTTCACACTGTTTGCACCAGTCCATTGCTTGCTCCAAACCAGTGTCTTATCTTATCCAAGGTTTTATTGATTCCCAAATGTGCTCCAGATTTTGCTGCGTATGTTTCTATCGGCACTTTTCACTTCTCGTATCCGTGTAGCACAGTTTGATGTTTATTATTGTCGCCGTTAACCGTTTTCCAGATTTTTAGTATTATTCCGTCATCTATTCTCAGCGAGTACAACTGCGCCCAATAACTTTTAACTATATTCTATTTTGGGTCTATTTTTTAATTCCACCCGAGTTAGCAGGCTTGCCCTGGGTATTGTACACAGAACACAGGTTGTGCAGTGCCAAATGATCCAGTGTGCATAGCGTAATGATTCGTGTTTTACTTTGCATATTCTTCGTACTCTGGCATTATGTTCAGAGTAAATTTGAAGAACTGAGTAAAAACACAGTGTGCAGGTAAAATTACTCAGGTTGAATAAAAAAATACAGAGTATTTTTTGACAGCGCACTGCTTGCTCAGGTTGAATTAAAAAACAGGCCCAGTGGCGCTTTGAGATGCAATTATGTGCCAACGCGGTCGTCTTATAGGCCGAATTGGCTCATTAGCCTCCTGGCCTTCTTTTAAATGTTTTTTTATCCCAATCACGTTCCGATTCAAACTGGATTCGTGCAATAACTACAACATCGAACTACACAGGGCCTATTTGATAATAAATCAGCATTTTTGTGCAACGTACCTCGTCGGTATTTAGTCTTGAAATTGGAGAATTGTAGTCGTTCTACCCATCTAGCCACTTGCCCCACGGGTTTCTTAAACTGCTCATCCATTTGAATACCGCATGATCTGTTCGAAGAACAAACTATAGATATTTGTGGAAATGTAACACTGTCCACAACAGCCAACGATTCGCTGCGTGTTATACAATAATTTTTTGCCTCTGTTTTAGAGAAGGATATTTAGAGAAAGAATCACGAAGAAAGAATCTAAGTATGGAACGGCGGAATTAAGTAAAAATAATACACCTTGCCTCCTTATTACGACGGCAATAAACTTCACAAACTTAACAAAAATCTAAATTATTATAAAATAAATAATTAAGTTATGAACAATTAAAGTCTAATTGATTTTTTTAATACATAAATTGAATTTTTCATATCCATACTCAAAAATATTTAGTGTGCATTTAAAGAAATGCGCGTATTTAGATAACGTATAGGTAAACGAAGTTTTAGTGTATTCCACTACAAAAATATAAGTACAACCGTGAGAGCGCAGGGGCCCTATTCCTGAATACGATACGAAAATGTATTCGATACGAAAATGATATTCGTTACGAAAATACTTTGGTATTCCTGAATATGATCGTACGTAATTGTTTGGTGTGTGTCCTTGCTATAAAGGAAATTTATGTTTACCCATATTCTCATAGTCGTACGAACTGATAAGCGTCACTTGAAATGATACATCTCATCACCTACTATTTTTAAGTGATACGAATAGCCAGCAAGGTGAATGTTAATAAAATGTAAGATTACGAATAATTATATTGGAAAGTCCGTTAAATCCGATTGTCCGATAAATCCGAATGTTATTAAATTTAATCGATTCGATCGAATTTAGTCTGGGACGGAACTCATGCATTTCTGCATTCGATTATGAGGGGATTGGATGTGCCGGTTGGAAAAGGGAATCTTAAATTAATTTTGGAAGAAATTCTGGAATATGGCCACCTGGTACGGAACTCGATCAATTCTTAACTGATTATGATGGGATTGAGTATGTTGAATGGAAATGGGATTCTTAAATGATCGATTTTTGGAAGAAGTTTTGGAATATGGCCACCTGGGATGGAACTCGTTTAATTCTTAACTGATTATGAAGGGATTGAGTGTGCTGGATGGAAATGGGATTCATAAACGATTTTTGAAACAAATTCTGGAATATAGCCACCTGGTACGAAACTCGATCAATTCTTAACCAATTATAATGGAATTGGGTATGGAAAGGGTTTCAAGTCGGATTTATTTAACTCTGTAGCAAAATTTTCTGCAGACAAATTTGGTGCAGTTTGAAGTGAAGTATGGAATTTATTTTTGTTAATAAGGTGCTTGCCTTCAGCAAATTTAACTACAGAATAAATAATTTTTATTCCGAGGGGGCAATAAGTTTTACAAAATGAAATGTAGGGGAAATTTGTTTATAAAAATATAACCAATTTAGCTAATTTGATTGGTTGTTTTTGCTCTCTCTCTTCGATTTTTATTCTTCAGCCAGAATCTTTTTTAAATAGGTATATGTCAATGAGAAGAGTAAGCAGGACTTATATTTAAGTAGATTCTGATATGCATGATATATGTATATGCGTATGTATATTTATATATGTGTGTATGACTATATGCCTATTTGCATGCATTTTTATTATAAATTAATTAATACATACATAACTTTAAACATTGGATGAAAATGTATTTCCAAAATTATAACCTTAACATTTGGATTATCTTTTCGTAATTTTTATTAGGGCGATGCGATATTGACTTGCTTATGTGGTTTACAAACGAGACTACGATGAGGTATCAATGACAGCAGGCTGTATAGACAGACCCACAGGCTCGGCAGGGAGAGTTTGAGTCTAGTCACGCTGAGTGTGGGTTGCAAGTGCGAATGAATTGTGTCATGGGTGTGAAATGTTGTAGTATTGGTTACCAGGCTATCATTTAAGTAAAATTGAGTCGAACGTTAATTGACTTTAGTTTTCTGAGTTGAAACTCGCAGACAAAAATTTTGACTGCGAGTTTTAGGTTTTCTCGTATTTTGAAACATTTTAGTGTTCCGGCGGATTTAGTTTGGTTAGGGAGATCATTGTGACTTTATTAGTATTTGATGGTTCTACAGGAACCCCTGTGAGAAGTTTGTTTGCGTTCGTGATACCGCGCCCAGTGTGACTAGACCTTTGTTTGTGATTTTGTCTTTTAGTTCAGTAACGGCCCTAAATTTTCCTTTGAAATACCTTTCTTTTTTATTTTTTTGTTTAAAATCTCGTTCCTTTTTCTAGTTATTTTCTGATTGATAATTTCTTACGATAATTAATAAGGTTTAATAAAGAGTTACTCTAGGCTTAAGTTTCACATTTCTACTCTTAATTTGAACAATTGATTTGTTTTCAACGAGTCCTAAACCATTACCAACTTTATTATAGTTATTATTGGCTCAATAAATAATTTTTAATTGATTTGAACTCATATAAGGTTATATTGAACTTTAAGATTTAAGATTATATTGAAACAGGCAAATCGCAATATTCAGTTCAGTAGCACCAAATATTTTATCTCAAACGTTAGAAGAAGCTAAGCTAACAGGTAAGCTAACAAATCAATTTTAGTTTCACATATCGATCCGTTAGCTTTCTTCAATTTGGCAGAATTGTATAATTTTAAAATAATTGTATTGGTCAATGACATAAAGAATCAAATTTTTAATTTCAAACGTGCACAATGAGCTAATACGTTCTGGTAATATATGGTCAAAACAAGAGTTTGTGCTTGGTCCAGAAACTAATCTCTTATACATCAATATTAGTAACACCAAGTGTGATTCTGTTTCGTCTTACCTGTTTCCAGTAAATCCTGTAATTCGATTGCAATAATTCGGTTGCAATAAATTGCAATCTATAGATTAATAAAACCTAAGAAAATAATATCAAATCACAAGTTAATTTCATAACATCCGTAGATGATAGATTAAGAGAAGACATCTGATAGTTAAGACTAGACCTTTCAAATAAACGTACACCGTCACATCTATATTGGTCATTGCAGTTGTATATGTATATGTGTAAACTACAGGCTGGGTATTCAAATTCTCTCTCTCTTCTGGTTAGTAAATTAGGTTAGCGATGATTAGGAAAACAAAGATGATTACTCCACCTAAAAGCATTTATTTCCGCCTATAACTGTACTGAAATTGATTCAATCGCGATTTTTAAAGAGCATTTTTGTACAATTTGCAGAAATTGTATTAAACTTCTTTCTAGTCTCGTTTCTACAGACTCTTTTGGATAATTGAGAGGCCAACAATTTCTTAATTGTTCTGGTGATATATAATATCAATCCTGTGTTGTGAAAGAGGATAAAGTTGATAGGCTGAACTTTGAATTACCCTATTTCGATTCTTACCTCACTGAAAAATGTAAGTATGGCGGATGCAATACTTGCAACATGAAAACATTTATTAAAGATAATTTTCACTATAATTTCACAACTCAGATTGTATGATGAAAATGGCATTATGAGTTCCGAAAGTAGTGCTAGAAAATGGCAAATTTTAATCTGTTCTTATCACTTGATAACTCCAATTTTTTATTGTCAGCCTAATCAATCTCTTATCTATATAAGCATGTAACGATATAGTCTTAAAATTTTTCTTATGAAATGTCTTTAAAATATTACGAATGACATTCTATTCTAACCGAAATTTAAGTTCATACGTGCTTATCAGTAAATTAAAAACAGCAAATTGATAATAATATCAAACAATTTGTGTATATATGCTGAGGTTAGATGCATAGGTAATTCAATCAGTAAAGTGAAACAACTTTAAACGAATACTAGAAATTCTTGTTCAAGAAATTTCTTTAAAATGCGTTTAAATTCAATTATACCAAACTTCAAAATTGACTCCACGAAAGGACCGATCCAGTTCTATGATTGGCTTGGCGATTCGTAAGTATATTATATCAAGCATAGATAAAACTAGCTACTATATTGATCTTTTACTATTTTGTTTTCAGGTGGTGTATCTTGTTTTCACACCCAGCTGATTTCACGCCAGTCTGCACCACGGAATTGGGTCGCATTGCGGTGCATCAACCTGAGTTCGCCAAACGTAATGTGAAATTATTGGCTCATTCCGTTGATCAACTCAAAAGTCACATCGATTGGGTGAACGATATCAAGTCGTACTGTTTGGATATTCCCGGTGAATTCCCATATCCAATTCTTGCAGATCCAGATCGTAAATTGGCTTTACAATTAGATATGATAGACGAGACGCAAATCAATGATCCGGATGTAGCATCTACTGTACGATCCTTATATATTATTTCACCAGATCATCGGTTGAGATTGTCTATGCAATATCCAGTTTCAACAGGACGTAATGTCGAGTAAGTTTAACAATACAATTGTTTCGATTTTATCATAAAATTAATTTTCAAATTTTATCTTGCAGTGAAATGTTACGGGCTATTGATTCACTTCAATTGACTGATCGTTTAAAGATTGTGGCTACTCCGGCGAATTGGACTGTAAGTACATATAATATGTACATTACATAATATATTGACTTATGTTTATATTTAAAATTATTTCATTCTTTGTTTTCAAGCCAAAAGGAGATTACTTTTCGGTTACATCAGCAGGAACGAAAGTCATGATTTTACCACATGTCACTGACGAGGAAATAAAACAAGTTTTACCAAATTCAAAAATTGATACAGTACGAATGCCATCTGGGATCGTTTATGTTCGAACAACAGAAGATTATTAAAACAATTTAGGGTTAGGTTATAGTTCACTTAATGAGCCAAGACAAAGTTAAGTTTAAAATTTATTAATTTCTAATAAAATTTGATTTGATAGTAAAACTACTGCTTTATTCTATCATGATTCATTCTATCATGGGCCAAAGTGACAACTGCATAGAGCATGCAATAATTGTAAACGTAAGATGCCCTTACAAAGTGCGATTTTCGACAAATTGTGCGACTTCCGCAATATATTCTATTATTCTGACCAAGTGGAAATTTTTACATTTCAGGAATAAGTTTTGAATCAAATGGCGAAATTATAAATAGTATTAAGCCGCACCCACACGAATGCAAATACATACCAACATTGTCGTATTTGTCCAAATAACAAATCGTGTAGCCACAAAACAAATGGCAAATCCAAATTACATTTGTCCAATATTGGCGCACATTCGCTCAATAGGCGGTTTTTCAAAAAAGATCAAAGGAAAAAACAAATACTACAAATCGTGTGGGCAGTAGAGTATGTCATTTGTCATCTTTTACCAATATTTGCCAAACATAAAATACACCAACGTTGGTCGATATTTGCATTCATGTGACTGCGGCTTTAGAATGAAATTATATAATATAAAAACTTTCAGAGAAATTTCATTGTTATAATAAACTACGAAACTTCTTCTTACCGTAATGTTAATTGACTCTTATAATGAAATGCACCCGTCTACTATGAATCGACTGTTATTTCTAATCAGCCAATCTCAAGTGCTCTACGTCATTCTTTATCAATTAAAAGTATTCTCTCCAAATTGAGTTTATATGTTTGTTCATATTTCGTCTTTACTCAGTACGAAGCCGCATATAGCACGGTAAATTTTGAAATTGTAGATTATTATAATTTATAGAAAATATTTAAGAAATGCGCCTTAATTCAATTGTACCAAATTTTAAATGTGATTCAACAAAAGGACCAATTCAATTTTATAATTGGCTTGGTGATTCGTAAGTATTCTCAAATAAAATATTTTTTTTAATTTTTATTGGTTTCATCTTTAATAATAATTGTTTACTCCTCAATTCAGATGGTGTATACTTTTTTCGCATCCAGCTGATTTTACGCCTGTGTGCACTACCGAATTGGGCCGAATTGCTGTACATCAATGGGAATTCACGAAACGTAATGTAAAATTGTTGGCTCATTCGGTTGACCAGGTCAAAAGTCATGTTGATTGGGTGAACGAGTCAAATCGTACTGCTTTGACATTCCCGGTGAGTTTCCATTTCCAATTATTGCCGATCCAGATCGTAAACTCGCGGTACTGCTGGATATATGCATAGACGAGACGCAAATTAATCAAAGAGATGAAGCGGAAACCATTCGATCGCTATATATTATTTCGCCTGACCACAGATTGAGATTATCTATGCAATATCCGGTTTCAACTGGACGTAATGTCGAGTATGTTGATAGGCGTAGTTATTATAAATATATTTTGATTACTAATCTGGTTCATCATTACATTTATCATCTGGTTTTAGTGAAATGATTCGTGTGATTGATTCACTTCAATTAACAGATCGTTTAAAAATTGTTGCTACTCCAGCCAATTGGACTGTAATATTTTGTATTTTTGATTTTTTTTTTTTTTAATTTTAATTAGTAAATTTTATTTCAGCCTATCAATGAATATTTCTTAGTGAATTCACAAGTAACAAAAGTGATGATTTTACCACATGTAACGGATGAGGAGATCAAAAAAATTTTACCTAACGCTAAAATCGATACCGTACAAATGCCATCTGGTATTGGTTACGTTCGAACAATGGAGGATTATTGAATTTAGAAATCAGATAATATAACAACCATCTAATGTTTCATCTGTTTAGATTTTTTCGAGTAATATTATGAATTTTGATTATAAGTGAATAGACCATTCTTCAGGTAATGAACGAAAACGAAGCAAGGAGTTAAAATAAAGAGTTTAGTTTGAAATTAGATCTAATTTTTTTTTAATTAACACAGACTGTCCGCAAATATAAGTCTATGGCCCGTTTCACACTCTACTTCTTTGAAGCTGCTTCATCTTCGTCTCTTTCCCCGTTTACCTATAAACCTGATTTTAATTGCGGCTTATTTTTCAACAATAAATTGTTCGTTGAAGCAGCACTAACACAAACAAAGATGAAATAAAAAAAATTTAAGGGCATTTTTGATATCAGATTTGATATTAAATTTGATTTCGAGAGCGGAATAAAACAATACAAAAACAAAATTGTGTTTAAATATAAAATAAGATTTTAAATTTGCAATAAAAAATCTACTACGAGTTATTTTGAAGCGTTAAGCAGTGCTTCTTTGACATCCCGTGTGCAACTGGTGATTTGGCTTAACCCTTTGAGTCATGATTTAAAACTGGACCAAATGGATTTATCTTGTGACATATTTTGGATGGCTTGGGTACCATTTTAAGTAAAAATAAGCAAAAAAAAAAAAAAAATAAGTCAGGGTAGGTTTTACCTAATGTATACACACATGTACAAATCGAGCCAAGAGTAACTACGTTTGCATTAAGGAAAAAGTTTATAAACTTATTATTTCAAATTTTTACTTAAAAATGTGTATTTAAAATGCAAAATTAATTAAAAATACATACTCGTAAATTGCTTCTAGCAAAAGTAACTAATAATATAAAAAATATAAAAAAATAATATAAATAAAGTAACATCCAATAAATAAAAATTTAAATATTTGAATCTCAGTTTTTAAAATCACGTTCATTTATTGTGGAATTTTAAAAAACAGTTCCTCTCTTTTAGTAGACGCGAAACGCACAGCTTAAGATTTTGCATCTAGTTGCCTCTTCATTTCCACTAAATTCAGGAAAATGATCAATAATCAAACCGAATATCCGAGATTGAACGAATTTCGTCTTGAATTCTTCTTGAATGAGATGGAAATCCGGTATTGGTAATATCCGCTGGAGGACGCCCTCGTTTTCGTGAATTGGCGAAAGAATTCATCATCATTCAGACACATGTAACCGGAATTCCAACAAATCTAGCATGTCTTTAACTGGTATGTTTTATTTTTGCATATACGTAGTTTATAGTTTTATACTCAATCCAACTTGCGCTGAAAGCAAAATCTAAAAAATGCACCATTAATCGCAATTGCCATTTTTAGATCTGATAAACGTCCTATAATATTGGATTAGTTGATCTGAAACTCCTCCCATACCACTGATATATAAATGTACAATTTCCGGTTGTGAAACGTCAACATATCGCTTTAGTGATGCGCTCCATTTTTTAGTGTGTATATATCCCCCTTCCCATGTAATTGGATGCTAGATAAACAGGTTTTTTATCAAGCCATTTGACCACAATAATTGTGTCCTACTTGCTGACATATTGCTCTAAATAACCGCACTCCATTTTTAATGAGATTCCTAAAAATCTGTCTTGTGAAATCTGTTAATTCGAGTGGTCCCAATTGCATTAATCCCTCTATTTTTAATATTTTCAATAAATTGTAAGTCGTAAAAAAGTTATCGAAATACAGTTTGTAGGGCCGACACTTCAATTCTCCAAATTAAATGAAGGACGATTGCTGCACCAAACCCAAATTTTTGTTGATGGAAATCAGGAATTTCAGTTTTTGTTCTTGAAATTTCATTTCACAAAATTCACTTTTATACCAATTTTGACTCTAAATTATTTAGAGGCGTAACTAAAAAAAAAAATGTTTTTACTAAAAAATACAAACAAATAAAAACTTTGCTTTTCTTTTCCTTCGTTTGGAATCAAAATATTTTATTTTATTATTTTAATACATTTATTCATATTTGATTAAGTAAAATCAAAATGAATCCAAAATACGGAACTTTCTGTATTTTTCTTTCATAAACAAAAAAATTCAATCCACATTCGATTGATTACTTATTATTTTATTTTTTTTTTTTCAACTTTTAACAAAAAAACTCTACTCTGTTTTTCACAAAACCCAAAACTCGAATGATGCAAAAAAAAAATTCTTGCGCCACACAGCGACGCGCAAAACATTCTAGAAAAATAATCTCTCTTCTCTGTTTTTCGTTTATATCAATTTGCATTGATATAAAAGAGAAGCATGTAAGAAAAACATTTTTCTAAAACGTTTTACTTTACACACGCTCGATATACATTGCTCTCGCTCTCCCGTCATTCTTCTCATCCCTGCGCCACCAAACGATGGGGTACCAAACAAAACGTCACGAGTGCGTTCAGCGCACAATTAACAAAGGAAAGCGAAAACAACAAACGAGGTGAATATAATACAGAAAATTGTGGTTGCGACCACACAGTCGTAACATGCTTTTATTGCAGCATTTAAAAGGTTTACCTCACGACGTGGCAAAATCACTGATATTTATAGTGACAACGGCACTACGTTCGTGGGAGCTGCGGCAGAGCTAAAGGTTAATTACCTCAAAGCCATGAGGCAATTACAATTCGACATTGCTCAGAATCTAGCAAACGACGGAACAAAATGGCATTTTATTCCACCCAGATCTCCTCACTTCGGCGGTCTATGGGAAGCGGGTGTAAAGTCGATTAAGTTTCATCTTAGGAGGATCATTGGTGATAACAAATTAACATATGAAGAACTGAGCAC
Organism: Nephrotoma appendiculata; assembly: GCA_947310385.1. NCBI lineage: Eukaryota > Metazoa > Arthropoda > Insecta > Diptera > Tipulidae > Nephrotoma > Nephrotoma appendiculata. The sequence goes on from OX371225.1 coordinate 95,677,215, forward strand.
CGTACTTACGCAAATTGAGGGTGCCCTAAATTCAAGGCCATTATGTCCCATCAGAAACGATCCAAATGACCTCACCGTTCTGACACCGGGTCATTTTCTAATAGGTAATGCTATTAACTCGATTCCTGAACCGAGCATGCTTAACTTGAACGAGAATCACTGTTCCCGATGGCAATTGACCCAGAGGATGTACCAGCATTTTTGGAAACGCTGGTCTTCGGATTATCTAAGTCGTTTGCAACAACGGCCGAAATGGATGCACAAGGAACCGGAAATAGAAATCGGCGATCTGGTTCTATTAAAAGATGAAAATTTCCCACCATCTAAATGGCCTTTGGCAAGAGTATTGGAAAAACATCCTGGACAGGACGGTATAACGCGAGTCGTCACATTTGAGGCAAAATCGAAGCGCATAAAGCGACCAATTAGCAAATTATGTCCACTACCTATTAACACTACTGATGAGTTTGTAGATTCCATCGAAGCAGCAAAGTGAGTCGGAGCACTATATCTCCCAACGTTCATCACCATACTACACTCTCCTCATTAGATTAATAGTGTCAACGTTGTTGACAGTGGGCCGGTATGTCTGGTACAGACATGAATTAAATTCAAATATTAATTAAAATACACGGAACTGCATTATATTTATAATAAACTTTATTTAACACACAAATTACACGTCACTGGTAAACAAGGTTGAATTCATATCGACCCCCCCTTGGCATTGAAATATTTCCAATCTGAAAAAGACAAATTTTGTTAGAATGTAATGACAAAATATGTACTTACCAAGCTTCAATATTTAAAGGTAAAGTTGAAGCACTCATTTATACAATTGAGTTTCAAAAAAGAGGGTGGCCTCATGCTCACATTTTACAGCCTTTAAATGAGCAAGATTAAATTGTTGATGCTACGGATATTGATAAAGTTGTATCTGCAATTCCTAACATTACAAATTCCCAAATACATTACATGAATATGTTGTAAAAAAACATGATGCATGCGGTGTACTCCATCCAAATTCTGTATGAAAAATGTACAAAAGATTATCCAAAAATAATAGTATTAATGCTGAAGTTCGCGGTAGTTGCCTCGACAATCGTTATGTTGTACCATACAATCTGTATTTACTTGCCAAATTTAATTGCCATATAAATTTTGAAGTATGTACTACAGTTAAAAGTGTTAAATACATTTATAAATACGTGTATAAAGACTATGACAGTGCATTTGTTGAATTAGGTTCAGGGAGAAATGAACAAGATTAAGAAATGTAAATTGATGAAGTCAATTTTTTTTAAAATAGTCGTTATGTTGGATCAACTGAAGCTGTATGGCGCATCTGTGAATTACCAATGCATTTTCAATCACATGTAATCACTGGATTCGAGAAGGACGAAAATGCAAGACAAACAAAGTTATTAGCATTTTTTTAATTGAGTCAATCAGATCCATCAGCGCATGAAATGTATATTGAAATTCCGTTGCTTCATGTGTGGGAAGATTCCCGAAAAAATTAAAAGAAGTTAATCTGTGGAGGTGATAAAATCATTACACGCATATATGTAGTAGAGATATCACCAAAAGACATCGAATTTTTCCATTTACGGTTGCTTTTATTACATGTCTGTGGCTCAAAATCATTTAAGGATGTTAGCCGTGCCATGCTCGCGGCATTGCTTCAAATGATAATGAATGGCGCGAATGTTTAAATGAAGCAAAAGAATTGCATTCATCAAAACAAATACGAAATTTATTTGGTTACATTATTTGTGGATTAAATGGGCCAGCCAATGTATTGGCCTTATGGAATGAATTTAAAGTATATCTTAGTGAAAAGTTTTAAAGTGATTACAACGAAGAAGTATCCTTTAATAGAGCTCTATTAGAAATTGAAAATATTTTGAATGTTCATAATTTGTCATGTCAAGGACTTGGTTTACCAGTGCCCACATATTCGCAGAGAACACGAAGCAAATGTTATTGATCCAGTAGAACAAGAGTTTTGGTTTTGTGAGCTCTCTGAAATAGCAAATATTCAACAGGCGTTTTCTAATTGATCGTGTGATTCGTGAAGTTTTGCATCATGATACTGGATCTACTGTTTTTTGTTTAACTGCTCTTGCGCGTTGTGGAAAAACATTCACACAAACAGCAATCATTCACAAATTAAGAGTCGCTTAATCTTCGTTGCATTGCAACAGCGATCAGTGGCATAGCTTCAACTCTATTACTTGAATTGGAGGTAGAACTTTACACAATGTGTTAAATTGCCTATTCCCATTTTAGAAAATTCTGTAGCGAATAGTACCGCAAATAGTAGGTATGGACGTTACATAAATTCATCATCATTGATAATTATTGATGAAATTTCTAAGTGCCCACTGCAAGTATTGAAAATCATAGATAGATTATTGAAGGATCTATGCGATGAAAATGATAAATACAAACCATTTGGAGGAAAAACGATACTTCTGTGCGGTGATTTTCGACAAATCTTACCAGTTGTTTCACATGTGACATGGACCACGTGCAACTTTAATTGAAAATTGTGTAACGAGTTGGCATAAATTTGTTTATTTTCATAAATTAACGTTTTTTCAAAATATGAGAGCCTTACCAAGTGAAATAGAATTTGCCGAATTCTTGAAAAAATTGGTAATAATGAAGCCCCGCAATTCCTTCATGGTGAAAATAACGGGTGATTTTTTAAGAGCTTGAGAACTTTTTTTTAAAAAAAAACGCATAAAATTTGCAAAATCTCATCGGTTCTTTATTTGAAACGTTAGATTGGTCCATGACATTTACTTTTTGAAGATAATTTCATTTAAATGTTGACCGCGGCTGCGTCTTAGGTGGTCCATTCGGAAAGTCCAATTTTGGGCAACTTTTTCGAGCATTTCGGCCGGAATAGCCCGAATTTCTTCGGAAATGTTGTCTTCCAAAACTGGAATAGTTGCTGGCTTATTTCTGTAGACTTTAGACTTGACGTAGCCCCACAAAAAATAGTCTAAAGGCGTCAAATCGCATGATCTTGGTGGCCAACTTACCGGGCCATTTCTTGAGATGAATTGTTCTCCGAAGTTTTCCCTCAAAATGGCCATAGAATCGCGAGCTGTGTGGCATGTAGCGCCATCTTGTTGAAACCACATGTCAACTAAGTTCAGTTCTTCCATTTTTGGCAACAAAAAGTTTGTTAGCATCGAACGATAGCGATCGCCATTCACCGTAACGTTGCGTCCAACAGCATCTTTGAAAAAATACGGTCCAATGATTCCACCAGCGTACAAACCACACCAAACAGTGCATTTTTCGGGATGCATGGGCAGTTCTTGAACGGCTTCTGGTTGCTCTTCACTCCAAATGCGGCAATTTTGCTTATTTACGTAGCCATTCAACCAGAAATGAGCCTCATCGCTGAACAAAATTTGTCGATAAAAAAGCGGATTTTCTGCCAACTTTTCTAGGGCCCATTCACTGAAAATTCGACGTTGTAAGTCTATTCATTATGAAATGTCAAAGCATACTGAGCATCTTTCTCTTTGACACCTTGTCTGAAATCCCGCGTGATCTGTCAAATACTAATGCATGAAAATCCTAACCACAAAAAAATCACCCTTTAGTATGTAAGCGCGGTCGATTTACCAATTTGTTCAGGAACATTAAGTATTTAAGGATTAACAACATTTTCTAAACACTAAATTACTATATACGTATCGTGAGAACACTCCATATGATTCTTAGTGTTATATGATTCTGGTGTATGGCTATTCCAACCTGCATAGTAAATACGAACAAATTAAACTTTATAGATTCAGGGCAATATTTAAATTGCTTATTTTTAATAACTTTTTTTTTTCTCAGAACGATCGAGAGTGTTGAAATTTTAATCATATGGCGATTGTCTAGTATTACATATTTTTCTGTGAACGGCTTCTGGTTGCTCTTCACTCCAAATGCGGCAATTTTGCTTATTTACGTAGCCATTCAACCAGAAATGAGCCTCGTCGCTGAACAAAATTTGTCGATAAAAAAGCGGATTTTCTGCCAACTTTTCTAGGGCCCATTCACTGAAAATTCGACGTTGTGGCAGATCGTTCGGCTTCAGTTCTTGCAGGAGCTGTATTTTATACGGTTTTACACCAAGATCTTTGCGTAAAATCTTCCATGTCGTCGAATAACACAAACCCAATTGCTGCGAACGGCGACGAATCGACATTTCACGGTCTTCAGCAACACTCTCAGAAACAGACGCAATATTCTCTTCTGTACGCACTGTACGCATTCGTGTGGTTGGTTTAATGTCCAATAAAGTAAACTGAGTGCGAAACTTGGTCACAATCGCATTAATTGTTTGCTCACTTGGTCGATTATGTAGACCATAAATCGGACGTAAATCGCGAAACACTTTTCGAACCGAACACTGATTTTTGTAATATAATTCAATTATTTGCAAGCGTTGCTCGTTAGTAAGTCTATTCATTATGAAATGTCAAAGCATACTGAGCATCTTTCTCTTTGACACCTTGTCTGAAATCCCGCGTGATCTGTCAAATACTAATGCATGAAAATCCTAACCACAAAAAAATCACCCTTTATTATTGAAATATCTCAGCATTTAATAGGAAATAAAAATAATATTATTAATGAAGTGTATGGAAATATTTCCGAAAACATACCTCAGGTAACATATTGAAGTCACTTATTTTAGCACCTAAAAATGATGATTTTACTTTTATTAATACTGATATACTTAATCGTAAACCAGGTGAGGAGAAAACATATAATAGCTACGATAAGATAATTTGTGATGATGACAATGAAATGAATAACTATCCAGTCGAGTTTTTGAATTGTTAAGTTAGTATTGAAAGTTAGTTGCGTCGATTTACTAATCAGAAACTTAAATACATGGGTATGCATCACTGGATTCACTGGAACGGCATGCAATAAGAGATTTTTTATTCCACATATAAATTTAACATATTCCGGTTCTGTTTTACCGTTTAACATTCAAAAAACTCAATTTCCAATTATACTTGCATTTGCGATGACCATAAATAAGTCTCAAGGATAAACATTCGAAAAAATTGGAATTTTATTGAGGCAGCTAGTTTTTACACATGGTCAATTGTACTACTTCGCACCAAGTAGAGTTCGAACATTCAATGGTTTCAGATTTTATATTCCCGAATATAATGGACAAGGACATTTAGCAAATGATGAAAGAAGAATTGAAGAATTTGAAAAAACATCGTTTACACAGAAATACTGATTTACTGAATCATTAAATTCACTTCAAAAAATGAAAAGATTGAAACTGCGAATGAATTATATCAAAAAATAAATACGAATAATGAAATTGTGTTTTTTCAACTGTTACTAACATTAAATATTAGATTTCATAGATATTGCAAGGAATTAAGGCAAACAACCAGCTAATGACGTATTTGTACACGCTCGCAGCTGACGTAATAGAACAAAAACTATATGTAAGGTATACTATTAGACAAAAGGTCCTAAATAAAGAATTACTGTCGAATTTCGACCACTGAGCGACCACTAGTTATTCTTATTATTAATTGTACAGAAAATTAACGAGAATAATTTTTGTGGAGAAAACTTGAATGAATTAGGAAGCAAGTGTTTTAAAATCTTATACGAAGTAGATTTGTTCACTGTTTGGAAAAAACAGCTCTAACTAGAGGATGATTTTGTCGATACTTTGGCTGCATGGAAAGTACTTCGATACTTAACAGTAATTCTTCATATTTTTGAGACAATTTAAGAAATTCCAATCGTAATTCATCTATTGAGGTATTTTTTTAGAAGAAAAGCTAACACTAATAAAATTCATTAGATTTCATCTAGAAATCTGAACGTTGTGTTTAAAAAATGGTCGCTTTAAATGATCGGTCTATTCTAGATAATAGAAATAAACATAGAACTTTAATCTAGGAAAATTCGTTTGTAGAGTGATTGAATCCAAGTAAAGGATGCCTAAAAGGGATGAGATTTACCATAGTAAGATGCAGCAAATAATTTGCATATCTCATTAAAACAGAAATGTTTAATTTTATTAATCGGTTAGCAGCGTCAATATTGAATGACACAAATTTGGGCTTCGAAATATGTATATATGTATTTGATTCAAATCAAAACTTCTAGATAAGGAAAATATCAGTTGAGGTTGACTGGATTTCTTTAGTAATCGAAGATTGAAAATTTTGTAAATTAATGATTACTGTGATATTGTATTTTATATATTATATAAGAGAAACAGTTCGAAAAATGATTTACGTAAACGGTAATCTAAACCGGGAATCGACGAAAAACGAACACTAAAGAGTGTCCGGTGTAACTTAGGGAAAAATTAGTTTACTTTTAACGTGAAGTAAGTAGTGAAATTGCAGTAATATATAGTTGCTTTAAAATTGCACAACTTAAGCTTTTAAGTCATCGCAAGATAGCTTGAAGCACTTCAAACCTTGGATTAAAAAATCCAATCTACGAAAGTCCTGCTCACGCCAGTCTTGCTATGGTTGTATTTAAATCTGTTCGATGATAACATATGAACTATGACTTGGCAGGGAATTATTTCGATATGCGGCTATAACGAAACTATAACGGTGCTTTTTCCAATCCATCCCTAGATCTTAATAGTTTAATTATTAAATGTCTACATCATCAATGTCAATCTACATCAACCACAGCGTTTAATAAAATGGTAAACAAATTATTCACATTTATTAAAGATTATCTAGATTTTCTTGACATGAGGTGTTGGATAAAGATGTAATTGCGTTGCTTAATTTCTGCTGAGCAGTTATACTTTAATTAAACTAAATTAGAGTTCAGCCAAATTAATTTGTGTTTGACCTGAAATTGTTTTTTTGAAATATTGGCAAAAAGTACTGCAAAGCTAGATTCAGTACTCTCTTCCTCAGAAGTTTAATGCTTTAGATTTCCTGCCAATATCATACCTGATACTAAATTTCGATCAAAAATAATTTGCTAAATTTTCAGTTTCGCGAACTTTTAGAGTTTTCGTAGATAATGTTATGAATTTTGGCCGTTCGATGTGGATTCGTAAACGATTTTGCAAATAAAGACTTTATTTGTTTGTTAAAAACTTTATTTTCCAACACAATAAAATATTAAGGACTCTGAAAGTGGGTTCGATCTCGCGATGTTTAGGTTGACATAATTTGGTAGTGTTTATCTTAACTAATCGACCATCAAGTGATATGCTTGTGTAGAGTAGAATTCGTAACAATGTTTTTAAATTCAACTTCTTGGGATAAATCGATCAGCGGGCATATTATACATAATAGTTGTGCGTGTATATTTTATTTTTCGTAGTGCTTAGTTGCCGAACAAGCGGTGCGTGATGTCCTCTTATCAAACACAGAGCTCTACTTTTGGAGCCGACGAAATAAAGTCGTAGATTGGGGTAATTTAAATCCGTCTATCTACTCAGCGCCTTAAGAGTAACCTGCGATTAGAATTTTTAATTTTTGATTTGTAAAAAAAAGTCAAAGCAGCAGACCAAGCGCACATAACGCGGGCCAAGGCACCTAGAAAGAACACCTTTTACTTGAATTGAAATGTTATATATCTAAATCAAAACTCTGAAAATATTTATAACAAAAAAATCAGGAAGTTCAAATTGGACATGGCGGAAGAAAATATATTGCTTAGGTTAACTCAATGTGGACGCTAAAATAGCAATAGCATACCCTCGCCTTCTCTTTGGAAATTGGAAGAATATCTTTTATATCTTAATTTAATTAAAATATTAACACCCATAGCGAGGGTTATTATTGGACGCCCTGAAAAAGTGTAGTTAAATTCGAACCATTTAAATACACTATCGGCTTAAGCCAATTCTGCTTGATGAATTTTTTATACTTAATCGCCAGTTCGAGAGAAGGTCCACAACTAAAAAGATCAAGTGTACAGGGTCATATAAGGAATCAGACTACAGGTTTGATATAAAGAAGATAACCTCAGTTACAGCTTTTAGGTATAATTTACTTTTCGTTAAAGTTGGCATAAAGCTTTATTCATAAAGTTGCTACTCAGACAATGGCGAACTGCCAGTCAGTCATTAAAAATTACCCGCGTAATCTGAATTTTTTTGTGAAATATAACAGTGCATATAACGGGTGATTCATTTAGAGGTACTTTTTCAGTAGGGGTTTTATGACAGATCACGTGTGAGTCGTGTCAAACAGTTATGGTAGTTTTGTTCAGTATTTCATCATGGAAACAATTCACTTTACCATCGAAAATTTGAAACCTAATTTGCATTATTGCAGCTCGTAGTGAAGAAAATAGAACGGCGGTAGCTGAAAGTGTACTGCGATGACTGTGATGAATCGATTGCCACCATTCTTTACAGCTTGGCTTGTCGTATGCAACAACTTGGCATATTTTACGTAAGGATCTTGGTTTAAAAGCATACAAAATTCAACTCGTGAAAGAATTGAAGCCCGTCCGATCTTCCAAATCGTCACCGTTTGAGTCTTTGGGCGGTTGAAAAGCTTGAATAAGATCTTTTTACGCTATTTACCGTAGGCACTTGGCGAAACACACTTATACTTAATAAACACATTTTTATTAATCACTTGTTTTTTGTTTCGCAGAATATTTTGAATATTTTTCAAAAAGTTTAAAAAATCACTCGATCGATTTCGACTTGTTAGGTCATCATCAGGAGTATCTACTGATTTGTATTAGTAAAAATTTTGTTATATAGTAGAAAAAAGCAAAATATAAATAAAAGAAGGAGGGACAAAAAATAAGCAATAAAAATTAATCTACGGATCGCGCAGGTAGGCGATGAGTCATAGGTTGAGTAACAAAATTCAAGGTATATTATTGCGTACGTGAGAATAGAAAAGGGCGGGGTCTGTAATTGGTGAGAACCGGATTTATTTTTTTTTTATTTTTGAAAAAGTACCTCAACATGAGTCACCCATTATTCACGAATTTAAAATAAATTTTTGCATGGATTCCCCAAAGCGAGTTTACCCAATTCGTGTGATTTATGTAAAAGGTTTTTCAATAAGAGCGAGTCGATTTTGGCAGCCTGTGGTAACCAAGTTGATTTGGTGGCGTCTGTCTAATCTTTTTTTCACTCACTGATGGCAAACTACCATGACAGGTTACACAATTGAGCAGCACTTCTAAAAGATAAAAATCATTTTTAAAATCAAAAATCAGCTTAAGTGATGAGGTGCATTTTTGGATGAATGGCTTTGGACGATGCCAATCTACGCGTGGTTCACCAGGTGGCAATGCTTCCACAAAAAGTTACTGTTTGGTGCGGATGTTGGGCCGGCGACGTCATTGGTACGTGCTTTTTTGAAAATGACGTTGGTATGAGGCCATCACTATCAACGACGAGCGCTACAGAACGATGTTAATCAATTTTTTTAAGTCAAAATTGAACGATATGGAGGTAGACGATATGTGTTTTCAGCAGGACGGGGCTACATTCCACACAGCAGACACAACAATGGACATTCTGCATGAACGATTTGAGGGTAGGCTTATTTCTCGCAGAGGTTGCGTGAATTGGCCAGATCGGGCGATTTGACCTCGCTAGACTTTTTCTTGTAAGGTTTCCTCAAGTCACAGGTCTATGTCAACAAACCGCAATCGATCGATGCCCTTAAAGTCAACATAACCAATACCATCGCTCAAATTCAGCCGGATCTATGCGGCAGAGTTATTGAAAATTGGACCACTCTGATCCGTGCCACCGTGAGAAACCGCGGCGGACATTTGAACGATGTTAATTTCATAAATAATGGCATACATGGGCCTTTCAACTAAAAAGAGAATTTCGTTAATACCTCACACACGGGATCCGCTCGAAACGCGATATTTCAAAACGCACTATATTCCGAAATGAGATATGAGATTGGTACAAAACGCAATATTCCAAAACGCGATGTAGTACAAAACACGATATGGTACAGAATGTGCATTGCGAAGCGATGGGAGCGAAGCAACCCGCCTGATATAACCCGGTCCTATACTCCCGCTCCTATCGATTTTTAAACTTTTAAAATATCGCGTTTTGTACCGTATCGCATTTTGAAATATCGCGTTTCAAATGGGACCCCTCACACACAGCTTGTTTTATTCCATTCCAACATCGACTCACTCTTATTGAAAAACCCTTTAACAAACCTTGAAACTGTGAATTATATGTAAACAGTAAGTATGTTTTATACTTTCAAACTTTGAAACTAATTAAGAAATGAAATAAATTGGAACGGCAGGTCATCATCAATAAAACGGAGCAAAAAGATGCTGGGTTGGAATCCACCAGTGTCGCGTTATGAAGTTTACCGGCTAAACAAAAAGGAAACCGAGATACAAACTCGATGAGATATAATGCACTATGAAATGTCGGTATGTTTCACTTTTATTAAAGTTTTTGATTATAATCAGTTACGTTTATGGTTATACATACATTGGAAATAAACGTTAATTAATTTGCAAAGCAAATACTTAGTGTTTCGTGAATTCAAAGTATTTTTCAACTAAATCTACTAAATCAATCGTATTTGGTTGCTAAGTATGTACCAATACATGTTAATATGTACCAACAGTGATTGGTTTGTGAATACACCTATAATCAGAGTAATACTGCGATTGTGCTAGTATAAGGTGTTTCGTGTATTCTAAAAGTATCAATCATGCCTAATTGGTTCAATAAAAAGCGTTGAAGTGTAACATGAAATGTAATTAAACGCTTTCAACTGGAACACAAATTAACGGTAGTCACAGGACATAAACATTTTAATTCATATTTTACTATCTTTGAGACGGAATACCGAACGGTTTAAGTAGCTCTGTGTGAAAGTAGGAAAAGGCAAAATGTCATAGCCTTTAAGCCAGTATCTTCTTAAAAGTGCTTAGGTTTTAACGAATAACGTGTTTCATGTTGTTCAAGCTCACGTTTTGAATTGTGTGTTTATAATAATTAAAATTACTCGCTGATTAATAAATAACCCTCTAAGTGTTAAAGCCGCAGATGCACAACAATTTCGAAGACACTATTGTTTGAAGAATGAAGTTGTTATATTTCAAATTCGTCATATTTCTACATATGAACAGAGTTTTGTCATCAGGAAAGAACTATCGTGAAAAATTTAATAACTTTTGTGGGCAACAGAAAGAATTAGGCCGAATTATCGGTGGAACGGAGGCAACATTAGGAGAATTTCCGTGGTATGCGCGTATCGGTTTTATAGGGAAGCGACGCCGATCGCCGGAGTATTTCTGTGGTGGCTCATTAATCACGGATCTACATGTACTTACAGCAGAACATTGTTTTTATACATTTTCACGAAACGGGCAGTTAGACGCTTTGTAACGCGACAATTTAAAATTGATTAATGATCAACGAAATTATTCAGCGTTTTTGTGTCGTTTTAGGATTGTAAGTTTTGGCGACCATAATTCGAGAGGTAGTAAAGTGTGTTTTGGTCAACAATGTTCAGTACCAGTAATATATGCCGTTAAAAAAGTAATTCCATATCATTTAGATGAAACAACATTTAAACATGACATTGCAATTTTATTATTAATGAAGAAAGTTGAATTTACTAGTAAACCTGACATAAAACTACAATTTATAACTTCTGCTAATAGTGTTTCTTTACAGATTTTATATCACCTATATGTTTACCAGACAGTACTCCGTCATCGTCACAAATTGGCGAATTAGCGATAGTGGCAGGATTCGGATACATTGACAGTTACTCGAGAAAGGTTCCTAAAATCTTACAAAAAGTTTGGGTAAGGTTAATCGGAGCGGTTATAGTAGTCTGCAAATTGTTAAAATGCCATAGTTTATAAATACTTACTTTTAGGTTGCAATAAAGCGTCCAGAAGATTGTTTAATACTTTCTGAGGAACCATTAGGTCCTGGTCAAATTTGTGCTGGTCATTATGAGAGAGATTCATGTGATGGGGATAGTGGCGGTCCCCTTTTCAAATTAATAAAGCTACAGAGTGGTGAATCAAGATACACTCAAATTGGCATTGTATCATATGGATCGATGAAATGTGAGGACATTCATCCTGCTGTGTATTCTGACGTTAATTACTATTTGAAATGGATTGATAATCATCTAAATAAATAATGCACCTCTATATGAATTATAAATTATTTAAGGAATATTTTATAAAATTACAGTTATACATATTAAGCTTATACTAATGAAAGCGAAAGTGTAATTTTGGCATATATTATAATACAGTTCAAATTACAATAATTAACAATTACAAACATATTTATCACATTCACTGATCAATATACCATTTAATTATTTAACTATAAAATTACAATTTTTGTTACACTTTATGCAGTGTTTTGATATAATTATGTCCCATTTTTAAATAATAAAATTGCTTTTAAATTTCACTGCTAAAATGATTGTGTTTAGTGTTGTCACCGTTTCTATGATTACTAATTTTGCTACTTCTTTGGCCAAAAGCAGTACTTTACCATTTCAAAACTCGAAAGTCTAATGCATCACTATCATGGTACAAAATATCAGTAAATAACGACGTATTTTAGCTCCTAGGAACTAACTTAAAAGGATAACGCATTTTGCCGTTGGTATAACTGTTTTTACTTTAATGTTCAACTGTTCGTCCTGTTTTATTCAAACCCAGTTTAAAAAAGCTCTATAAAACATAATGCACAACTAGGTATGTATTAAATAAAACGATCGTAAGAGAGGAGAATATTTGAAATGTTAAAGATGGTGGATGATGACACAACCTCGTCGCTTATGCTCTAACAATATTATTGTTTTGAAATTTCGTAAACTCATCATATCATCAATTATTTGTTAGATTTTGTAATTGAAACAATTGAACTTACCCTCCAAGCTTTAGTGTTTAGCTTAAAGATTACCACCCAATATATTTTAACACTAGAACGTTGTACTATATCAAATCAGAACATCGATCGAGTCTTTATCGCTAGCTTTGAATCCAGATAAGTGTTACAAAACACTCAGAATACCATGGAGTAAGACTACTATTTTCAACTGTGAAAACTGCACGAAGTAAACTCGTCAAAACATCTCTTGTCCAACACACAATTAAAAATCCGCTATTAAAATGTTAAGACAGACAAACCAAACACGCACAAATGTACAATGTTACCAATTAACCGCCCTCTCTCCTCCAACTACATAGAACAACGCAACGATACCATGTTATATATCATTTTATAATATTAAATAAAAGATATTGATGGATTATATTTTTATGTATTTTTAATCATAACTAATATTATAAAAATATTTCGATTTTAACTCAACCGGAAAGTTCATCCGTCCATTTTTTACAACTACACTAATATAAAAGAAAATACTTCATGTGATGTGAAGTTGCATGCATTTATATGCACCCAATAAGCATAAATCTTGTCATTACAACAATAATTTAAGAATCTAATTCCAACATACCAGCGGCTCCCAATGAAATAGCTTACCCGTTAACTGTTACAGATTCTTCTTAATATATGTAGTTGTTTTCCAATCGCAACATTTAAAATGTTTGTAAGCACTTCTGTTTACTTCCCTAGCGGATGTAAAATTGATTTGATTTGAAATACATATAGTAGCCCGTTTTTCGTCGATGATCGTAAGTACCTAATACCGAGGAGGGGTGTCAAAATCAAATACGGCAATCGCAATTTTTTCCAAAAAAGAGTTAGATACGTCATTTTGTTCGCTATTTCATTCTCTATCACATGCTATTATTACTTAGTTTCAAAAACGTAGCGTTAGATCCAAAAACGGCAATCTCCATATACAGCTCAACATCAAAAGCGACAATCTCCGTTTTAACAAATCGAAACAATAATAATATTGGTTTGATTTATTTTCAACACTAATATAAAAATTTTTCAATCAAGTACACGTGTATGACCACTGTCGAGATGAGCAAAGGACTGACGAGCATCACGTTAAAAAAATTATATTGCAAATTATAACGGGTTATAACCCGTTATAATTTGCAATATAATTTTTTTAACGTGATGCTCGTCAGTCCTTTGCTCATCTCGAAAGTGGTCATACACGTGTACTTGATTGAAAAATATTTTATATTCAACACAAATTTTATACACAAATTTTATATATATTATCCATAAAATAATGGAAGTGGCTAAAAACTCAGGTTAGTTAAAACACAATTTTTTAGATTATCGTTTAAATTACATTTTAATTAATTTTTAAGATATACTGCAACAGATTTGCCCACCTATCCGCATTGCGAGTACACATCGGGTACATATAAATGTAAAACATTAAAGATGCTTGACATCCAAATGTTTCATAAATGATTTTATGCAACACCAGATAAACTAATCCAGGATTCGTTCATCACTTCCCATTGCACAATAAGCGGCAAAAAACGGCCAAGACCCAAAATTGAAAAATATGCCCCAAAAACAACCCACATAAAATGTTCCGTGCGTTATCAAAATAAAGAAAAGCTGCGTTGCTTTCGTAAATCCCGCTTAGCTCAACTTTTGAATCTGAAAGCAACAACTTTTTACTTTCATTTTTTTAGTGTATTTTAATTTTTCATTTTATTAATATTTATTTTATTTTTTTTTATTTTATGAATTAGAACAAATTAAACTCGGTATTTTGCTGTCAAATAACAAATGTCTTTTTTACAACAATTGATAACAACTCTTCGAAAAAAATAGAAAAAATATCCTTGTGGTAAACACCATAACCGTAAAATGGAATTGTTTCCCCTAAACCTAAAAATTTTTTGGATTACATTAAAGCCAATTCCGCTTTATACAGTGCAATTGTTGTTGTAATCTTTTTCGGCTTTGCGAAAGCAACGAACCTAAAACATCCCAGTGTGTCAAAATAAATTTTTAAAATTTTTGGGTATAACTAAACATCGTTTAAATCGGGTGATCAAAAAATTTGCAGAATCAAATCCCCGTTGAAATGAGAGGTGGTGATGGTAAGAAGTTTAATTTTCAAAAACAACACAATGCAGTACAACATTTTATGAGCAGTCAAATGTACCTGCCATCCAAATTAAACATTTATAAAATGTATAGGATGTATACTGCCCAATCGCCGGAATATTTGCAAGTGAAGAAATCTTATTTTCGGATGATATTAATTACGAAATTTAATTTAAGTTTTAAGACACCCCGAACAGATGTCTGTTCGAAATGTCTAGAATTTACCGAACGCTTAAAGTACACAACTTTAATTTGGTCGAGCGATTTTTTAGTTTACATAATCTAGTTATTGTTTCGGATTAATGATTGATTAGTCCATTGTATCGGAGCCAGTCGCAGGGTTTCTGGATGAAGCTATGCCAGTTATTTTACTCTATCGTATTTCATTCATGTCACCCCTCAATACCGCTATTAATTTTATTTAAAAACGTTAGCTTCAATCAGCTTTGAAAGAATGAATCTTTAAATTAGTTTTAAGAAAACATAATAATTAATGACAAAAAGAAAGTATTTTCTTTTATTAATTAAATATTTAGAATTATATATAAAACATGTGCGGAATTGCGGAAATCATAATGTCTTCAATCGTGCTACGCGATACTATTAAAAGAGCCATATTGTTGCCAGTCAAAATACAGATGTGATAGTTTAAGCCGGAAACGTTTTACAGGAGGCGTGTTTGGAATTTCTCGTGCACTCGGAAATGCGCAGCACAATACCAACCAAATTATTTAATCACGTTAAGAGTAAAACTCTGCGTCACACATGCCACACATCTATATATATTATAGTATATAGTAGTAACAAATAGTATAACACAGTCTACTTCCCGTTCAACCGTTTCCGTATTGTTTAAGTAAGTAAACAAAAATAAAAGTGAAAATATGGCACCTTATAGATGAAAAGCAAATACACTCCCATCTAAATTACATTACATGAATCATGCAAAACAATAATCACTAGATAGTCTTTACCACAAAATACCAACTTCCACGATGCATTGAATGAGTCACAATTCAGTCTGCAATTCAATGACAGTAATTAATCATAATAGGTTTACATTATCTTGCTCTGTACTTCAAGCATGTATATGGGAGCAACGATCCTCTGAAAACCGGCGATATTGTTGTGTGTTTGCTTGACAAATAAAATATTAAAGAAATTTACATAAATATCCGAACCGCAAAAGACAATAAAAAATATTTTGTTAAATACGATAATTTCATTATTGATCTCAAATTGAACAGTCGTTGATGCAAACCAGTGAACTTAAATCGTCAATAAGTCGCGTGCTCTCTTGCAATATGGAAAAAAATATATTTAACTTTTTAATAATTATCATTTTATGTGTTAAACTCGAAGTGGTCAACGGGACTTTCGATTTAAAATGTGGCCGCGTTCAACGCTCAGCCAAAATTATAGGTGGTACAAATTCGTATTTGGGCGAATATCCGTGGATTACAAAAATTGGTGTCGATTACGGAGAATACAATCAAATTCAATATATTTGTAGCGGAATGGTTATTAGTGAACGTTTTGTGTTATCAGCGGCCCATTGTCTGTCTAGTTTTCGATTTCATTCTTTGTAAGTACAATATTTATTATTTACATTCCAAATTTATTAAATTTATATATGTTTCTATAGAGTAGTCGCGTTTGGTGATTTCGATTTAAACAACGATATCGATTGTGATTACCGAGTTTGTGCGGACCCTATTCAAATTTTGTCGGTTGTAAAGAAAATACCATTTAATCCGAACTACCCGCCGTACGAGGATGATATTGTGCTGTTGAAAGTTAATGAAACTCTACGTTATAGTGATTGGATTCAACCGATTTGTTTACCTGAATACAGCAATGTGATGGATCAATTAGTTGGCCATGACGTTATTGCTATTGGATGGGGCTACGTGGATGCAAAAACCTTTGTTAGCGCTAAAATATTACAAGCAGTGCATGTAAGTTGATTAGTAGGAAATTTGCACGCAGTTCACATACAATTTTTTTCAGATACCGGTATTACCCTTGGACGATTGTCGATTTTATGCGGTACCAATAAAAGCTGGATTTTTTTGTGCTGGAGCACTCGGCCGAGACACATGCAATGGTGATAGTGGCAGTCCCGTCTTTAAACTATTTAACACAACGCAAGGATTTCGATATATACTTTTAGGAATTGTATCGTTTGGCTCAAGTGATTGTGGAAGTTATTGGCCTGGTGTTTATACTGATGTAAGTTTCTATTTAGATTGGATTTTGGAAAACATCTATTGATCTGTTTGTATATTTATAATAACAACAATACTAATTAATACAAAATAATGTGATGAGCGGAAATACAAAAGATTTGTTTAATTGATTTTGCGCGCAAACTTCAAAAACAATTTTTACCCGGTCAAAAGCTTTTTTAGTGGTTTGAAGAAGTACTTAACCCAATTATTCTCTTGTTTGTTATTGTCAAACATTTTTCGATATGTGCATTTTGCGCCTAAAGTTGTTCTACAAAACTATTTTATATGTTTCGCTATTTAAATATAGGTGGCACCATAGTATTATTCTAACATAGAAAATTCTATGTTTGCAAATAATAAAGGGTGCACATTAATTTCCTGCCTTTAGAATACAAACGCGAAGAATAAAAATTCCCCCAGACAAATTTCTCGTATATGAAACATTTTTTATATTTTGTAAATTTAAATTGATATACAATTTCACAAACCATTTCTTATGGGGCGTTTACATGTAGAAAATAGTTTTCTTCTACAAATTTTTGCAAGTAAATAAGAAGTATTCTTTTTCCTGCTGCCATCACAATTGGGTGGGTAACGGAAAAGAATCATATCAAAAATCTATTTTTGTATGAATTTTGGACCAACATACACGTTTGTGCATTCTAGTTAAATCTATCATCTATTTTATTTATTTGTTTTTGATAACATATTAGACTTACGTGGAATCTAATTCCAACATATTAGATTTACGTGGAATCTAATTCCACGTAAATCTAATATGTTATCAAAAACAAATAAATAATGCTTTTTTCTAAAATAATTCCGATTTAACTAAGATCCGTTAAAATCCGGAAGACATTACAACCTGTCATTTTTTAGGTACACATTTGTGTACGGTAGACTTAAATTTAAGAAACAAAGAATTTTGTCTGGCAGGAAAAGGGATATAGTTTATATGTTATCAAATTGTAATGATTTTTTCAAAAATAAGTCCGATTTAACTAAGATCCGGGGTCATGGGCACTACATGTTAGGGCGAGTCATTGGCGCCCCAGAACCAATTACGTAAGTTATGAACCCTAATCAAAGGCCTCGAACTACCATATTGAATTCATCACAAACTCGGCCTCGGAAAATATACACGGACAACGCTTTAAAAATGGGAACACGGAACGTGCTTAGCCTCTTTAGAGATGGTGTTCTCCAGAGCCTTTCGAACCAAGCAAAGAGTTATACATTACACGCAGCAACAACGAAGAAGCTCCTTCTAACACTAAGGAATCTAACACCCACCCGAACCAATCCTAAAATAAAGAAATGCAGTAATTATGAGAATAGCGGATTGATTATTCTCAAAGTTGTTAAGAAAATAAACTACACCAAGTCAACGAGTATAGAAACGAACAGTAACGAAATACATGAAAACTCATCCAATGAGAAAATTATATTGGCAACCATTAATTCATAAACATCATTCTATATAAAAAGGGCAGCCACACATTTTTGTAGCAAAACATGAGCATTGAAAAAGTGCTCTAGATCTTGAATATTTTGTTATAAATTTTATTAATCATGTCAGTGAGCACATTATTCCATGTTGAAGTACAACTAAATTTGGCCAAACGCACTTCCTCATGTAGAGCTATATCTTTAATTACAACACTCGGATGGACTTATTTTTACAAATTCTAGATATCATGCCAAGTCGAGCACTGCAAATTCCACGCTCGCTACTCATGTTGTTCGAGAGAATTGTTCCACCAAAGATGTTTGCACTTGAAGGTTCAATCCTAACTTGCGGATGGTCTTGAAGATTATATTATAAATAACAAAATTAATTAAATTGGGCTAAAGTCTCTTTCACGAGTAGAACCATATCACCCCTCACCACAAGAGGATTGACAATTTTATCACAAATGCTGAATACCATGTCAAATCACACACTCAACTCTGACAATTTATGGAACGATTAACATATTTTAAAAAATATTTGGTTAAAGACACTAACTATTTCTTTGGGATTTCCCAATTTTTATTTTGCATAGTTGTCCTTTTTGTTAATTTGTGAATGAACGCTTTTCAAGTCTATATTTTTCGTTAAATATCGTAGCTACATTCTCTCAACGAATAAATGAAAAAAACTGAAAAAACCTGAAGGAAAACTGAAGCGGCGCTGAATAATAGGGACGCTTGTAGTTGCTGATTGAAGAAAACGAAT
Organism: Nephrotoma appendiculata; assembly: GCA_947310385.1. Classification (NCBI taxonomy): domain Eukaryota; kingdom Metazoa; phylum Arthropoda; class Insecta; order Diptera; family Tipulidae; genus Nephrotoma; species Nephrotoma appendiculata. The sequence goes on from OX371225.1 coordinate 95,696,704, forward strand.
CTTCAATGACTAGTTATTGTCCTGAATTTTGGGAAACTTCGCAGGTCATGATGATGTCTAAACCTGGTAAAAATGAAACAAAAGAAGAAAAGGATCATCAAATCTGTTTACTGCCAGCCCTATCAAAATTTTTTGAAAAAATGCCTCTTAAAAGGCTGAAACCAATTCTACATGAGCATAGTATTATACCCGATCACCAGTAATAGAATCGTATCAGGAAGCAGAACCTCATTTGAACATGCACAACCTCAGTTTTAGAGAAGGACAACCTCATTTGGAAGCACAACCTCATTTTTAGAGATCTCTTAAGATTCTTTTAAAGACTGACGAGAAAGCGTAAACACAATTATTACATTCACTCTCCGCCAACAAACCGGCCTTCCGGTGAAACTGAATAACACCAGTTGCCATGTGAAAACATTAAATACCTAGGTTTACATTTAGATCAGTACTACATTAACAATCGCCCAAATCGGACGTGTTTTTTTAAATTGTCAAATACAATAAACTTTTGTATATTTTTTATATCCTGCATTTTATAGTTACTTTTTCCTTACTAATCAAATATAACTTTTTATTCATTTTTCTGGAAGAATTTTAAATTGAATGTATAAACTGTGTGCAGTTCATACAAATATCAAACAAAATCTTGACCTCTATTAAGTGTATTTGTGTTACGGTCATAAAAAGTGCAGACTTTAATCTTTTTAATATATCGTAAAGCGAATTAATGATGTTAATCGAAAATAAATGCATTGAATTCGAAATTATATGTAATTGTCGACGAGTGGTTCTTTTCATGCACGTGGCTACTTATGTAATAACGTTATTGATTATAGATGTGCCACTGCCAACTCAACTAAGCTACTAAAGGTATTTCCTAACGATCTAAGGAAAGGAATGAAGCTTGTGATGAATGATGTGACTGGTTTGAGATAGTTCTGTAATACGTGTGAAATAAGTCTTATCCGCAAGTCAATAACCTACTGAGATGAATGGAAAAATTTGAAGAGACACTTAATACAGGGGCTCAACGACAAATAAAGGATCATGAAATGCAAGCACGAGACAGCGACATTTCGGGACCATCAACAGAAACTACTCATTCAATTACAGCGATGTCAAAAGTTAATTCATTTTCAGCTCAAGTAGCCACTTCAAAAAATAAAGTTCTAAACTGCACTGATGTACCATCTGCGCAACAACCAACATCATCTAAGGTTGCGTCACTTCGGGTAGTTGAAAATGTCCCTAATGAATTAAATACATTGTGTTGTAAAACCTAGATGGTGGATTTTCAGTAGTACAATTCATTCGTCCGTTACTGTAGAGCAATTTAAATGATTCATTAATTGCAAGTTTCAACTCACGAATGTGAATGCAATTAGAATGGTATCAAAACCTAAAAAATGGCGGCCAGTACGATTATATATCGTCTCAGTGTTGATGAAGAAGGTTTTACTTCTTTGATCAAATCTAAACTATAGCCGCCTAGCTTATTCATCAAAGAGTTCGTTTTTGCTCAGAAAAATTCTCGGAACAATGGGCGAAACACTCAAAACACTTAAGTGAAAATACTAAACCAATTTTAAGATCTTGTAATTCGTTCAAAGGAATATGTTCCGTCTACTATCAAAATGTTAATAAAATGGCATCCAATAAGTTCCTTTCGTGATGCAGTCACACTACTTAATTTATGTAATTAATGAAACCAATCTTCATCCGAGAGTTCATAGTTCGGAATATTTTGGACATAACTACGTTGTTTATAGATGTGATCGCTCGTTATTGATGTGTAAACATCTTTACTCGCAGCTACCAAAAATTTTTGTATTAGAGTAAACTTGTAAATGAAACGAACGGAAATGACGTATGTACCTACTTCGTTTGAAAAAAAGCAACAAACTCAATAAAAAAAATTTTATACTATACATGGCATGCTTGTATGGATATGTATTATAGTAGGGAAAACAAAAAGCTAATTTAAAAAAAGAAATAGAAACCATCGATATTTCCGTTGATCAGAAAAAACTCCAAAAAAAATTACGATACGAAATATGAATTACGATTATACGAAATTACAAAACATAGTCAACAACTTGTGTATGTTGCTTTATCACTTTTTTATCAAGCAAAGAGTTATACATTACACGCAGCAACAACGAAGAAGCTCCTTCTAACACTAAGGAATCTAACACCCACCCGAACCAATCCTAAAATAAAGAAATGCAGTAATTATGAGAATAGCGGATTGATTATTCTCAAAGTTGTTAAGAAAATAAACTACACCAAGTCAACGAGTATAGAAACGAACAGTAACGAAATACATGAAAACTCATCCAATGAGAAAATTATATTGGCAACCATTAATTCATAAACATCATTCTATATAAAAAGGGCAGCCACACATTTTTGTAGCAAAACATGAGCATTGAAAAAGTGCTCTAGATCTTGAATATTTTGTTATAAATTTTATTAATCATGTCAGTGAGCACATTATTCCATGTTGAAGTACAACTAAATTTGGCCAAACGCACTTCCTCATGTAGAGCTATATCTTTAATTACAACACTCGGATGGACTTATTTTTACAAATTCTAGATATCATGCCAAGTCGAGCACTGCAAATTCCACGCTCGCTACTCATGTTGTTCGAGAGAATTGTTCCACCAAAGATGTTTGCACTTGAAGGTTCAATCCTAACTTGCGGATGGTCTTGAAGATTATATTATAAATAACAAAATTAATTAAATTGGGCTAAAGTCTCTTTCACGAGTAGAACCATATCACCCCTCACCACAAGAGGATTGACAATTTTATCACAAATGCTGAATACCATGTCAAATCACACACTCAACTCTGACAATTTATGGAACGATTAACATATTTTAAAAAATATTTGGTTAAAGACACTAACTATTTCTTTGGGATTTCCCAATTTTTATTTTGCATAGTTGTCCTTTTTGTTAATTTGTGAATGAACGCTTTTCAAGTCTATATTTTTCGTTAAATATCGTAGCTACATTCTCTCAACGAATAAATGAAAAAAACTGAAAAAACCTGAAGGAAAACTGAAGCGGCGCTGAATAATAGGGACGCTTGTAGTTGCTGATTGAAGAAAACGAATCTTCAATGACTAGTTATTGTCCTGAATTTTGGGAAACTTCGCAGGTCATGATGATGTCTAAACCTGGTAAAAATGAAACAAAAGAAGAAAAGGATCATCAAATCTGTTTACTGCCAGCCCTATCAAAATTTTTTGAAAAAATGCCTCTTAAAAGGCTGAAACCAATTCTACATGAGCATAGTATTATACCCGATCACCAGTAATAGAATCGTATCAGGAAGCAGAACCTCATTTGAACATGCACAACCTCAGTTTTAGAGAAGGACAACCTCATTTGGAAGCACAACCTCATTTTTAGAGATCTCTTAAGATTCTTTTAAAGACTGACGAGAAAGCGTAAACACAATTATTACATTCACTCTCCGCCAACAAACCGGCCTTCCGGTGAAACTGAATAACACCAGTTGCCATGTGAAAACATTAAATACCTAGGTTTACATTTAGATCAGTACTACATTAACAATCGCCCAAATCGGACGTGTTTTTTTAAATTGTCAAATACAATAAACTTTTGTATATTTTTTATATCCTGCATTTTATAGTTACTTTTTCCTTACTAATCAAATATAACTTTTTATTCATTTTTCTGGAAGAATTTTAAATTGAATGTATAAACTGTGTGCAGTTCATACAAATATCAAACAAAATCTTGACCTCTATTAAGTGTATTTGTGTTACGGTCATAAAAAGTGCAGACTTTAATCTTTTTAATATATCGTAAAGCGAATTAATGATGTTAATCGAAAATAAATGCATTGAATTCGAAATTATATGTAATTGTCGACGAGTGGTTCTTTTCATGCACGTGGCTACTTATGTAATAACGTTATTGATTATAGATGTGCCACTGCCAACTCAACTAAGCTACTAAAGGTATTTCCTAACGATCTAAGGAAAGGAATGAAGCTTGTGATGAATGATGTGACTGGTTTGAGATAGTTCTGTAATACGTGTGAAATAAGTCTTATCCGCAAGTCAATAACCTACTGAGATGAATGGAAAAATTTGAAGAGACACTTAATACAGGGGCTCAACGACAAATAAAGGATCATGAAATGCAAGCACGAGACAGCGACATTTCGGGACCATCAACAGAAACTACTCATTCAATTACAGCGATGTCAAAAGTTAATTCATTTTCAGCTCAAGTAGCCACTTCAAAAAATAAAGTTCTAAACTGCACTGATGTACCATCTGCGCAACAACCAACATCATCTAAGGTTGCGTCACTTCGGGTAGTTGAAAATGTCCCTAATGAATTAAATACATTGTGTTGTAAAACCTAGATGGTGGATTTTCAGTAGTACAATTCATTCGTCCGTTACTGTAGAGCAATTTAAATGATTCATTAATTGCAAGTTTCAACTCACGAATGTGAATGCAATTAGAATGGTATCAAAACCTAAAAAATGGCGGCCAGTACGATTATATATCGTCTCAGTGTTGATGAAGAAGGTTTTACTTCTTTGATCAAATCTAAACTATAGCCGCCTAGCTTATTCATCAAAGAGTTCGTTTTTGCTCAGAAAAATTCTCGGAACAATGGGCGAAACACTCAAAACACTTAAGTGAAAATACTAAACCAATTTTAAGATCTTGTAATTCGTTCAAAGGAATATGTTCCGTCTACTATCAAAATGTTAATAAAATGGCATCCAATAAGTTCCTTTCGTGATGCAGTCACACTACTTAATTTATGTAATTAATGAAACCAATCTTCATCCGAGAGTTCATAGTTCGGAATATTTTGGACATAACTACGTTGTTTATAGATGTGATCGCTCGTTATTGATGTGTAAACATCTTTACTCGCAGCTACCAAAAATTTTTGTATTAGAGTAAACTTGTAAATGAAACGAACGGAAATGACGTATGTACCTACTTCGTTTGAAAAAAAGCAACAAACTCAATAAAAAAAATTTTATACTATACATGGCATGCTTGTATGGATATGTATTATAGTAGGGAAAACAAAAAGCTAATTTAAAAAAAGAAATAGAAACCATCGATATTTCCGTTGATCAGAAAAAACTCCAAAAAAAATTACGATACGAAATATGAATTACGATTATACGAAATTACAAAACATAGTCAACAACTTGTGTATGTTGCTTTATCACGAGTAACTAGTTTCTAGGAGCTGTTTATCACGTCGGCTATCAATGATCATGTCTTCTGGGGGGGGACACTGGTCACAGTCACGCAGGGATGCTCAATTCATTTGCTTTCCGAGACCTGGCTGCGCAATGACGAGCATGTTAATTTTCCTACGTTTGAATGCTACGTTCAGTTCAAAAGAGATGGACAGCGGTCTGTCGGAGTAGCAATTCCATCAAAAGATCCATAAAATGAGCATAGTAAACACAACGCCGTACGAACTTCCACTTGTCATAGGTCGGTCTTACTTTCTCAAAACCAATATTGACGTAACAGATGGACTGGCGAATGGAACTATAGGCTGTCTGAGGTATATCGATTGCAGCCATCCTGACCGGGACAACGAGAACGATGAAATCGTCAACAGTAAAAAATGTTAAACGACTCTGGAGCCGTCAGGCGGCTTAAAGCTGGATGGGCGCAGAAAACGGATATCGACCGATGTTTGGTGCCCATTTCTAGAAAAAGCTCAACTGTTAATCGTAACAACAATCGAACAATTAGTGTTAATCGTAACCATTTTCCAGTCGTACCTGCATGTGCTACCACAATTCATGCATCACAGGGTGGTACCTATAACGAAATAGTCAGTTTATACTCTTATACGATAAAAGACACAGCCAACAACTTGTGTATGTTGCTTTATCACGAGTAACGAAGATTCTTGAAGGACTATGTTCATCACGTCGGCTATCGATGATCATGTCTTCTACCAAGGATGTAAAAATGGGACCACAATGGGTCTGCTTCAAAATGAGCTATCGTTCCTCACTACAAATCCGCTAAATATAGCTCAAGTTGTAATAGCGAATTTTGTACGAGATAATAATGACTTCTGGTTTTTAACACTGAACTGCCAGAGTCACAGGTCACATTACCTCGACCTAACTGATACAGTCACGCAGAAATGCTAAATTTTCTTGCTTTTCTAGATCTGGCTACGCAATGACGAGCATGTTAATATTACTAATTTTGAATGCTGCATTCAGTTCAAGAGAGATGGTAAGTGGGCTGCTGAAGTAGCAATTTATAAAAAATAGAAGTGAAACTTATACAGTCACCTAGCATAAGGTAATCATGGTTGGACAAACAATTGGTATGAGCGTAACAACACAACCCATTGATGATATATACACGGCTGAACTTCAGCTTCTCAATGGGATTAAGATGGTTTCTGTAGTTATATTCACCTCGCAGAATAAATCTGTCGAAGACATAATGAAGTTCAAACATTTCATTCTTGCTCCATATTCTAAAAGATTTTCAAAAACTCTCCAAGTGGACCATCATCTTTTGCCGATGATTATGAGTGTGAATTTCAATATCAATTTTGCTATTCCTCAAGCTGAACCACTTATAAACTTTCTGCGAGACGAATTCGATTTGCACTTGAACTCAGATCGAAATATATCTACTACGAGATATGGGACGACCATTGGGCAGTTTTTCAAACAAAATTAGAAAAGTTAGAGTCGACAGTATATGTATCTTAGTTTAGCTACCATAATTCAATTGCGTCGATTATACCGAAAGAGTAATACACCAATATAACGATAATAAACATATGAAAAACTGTGGGTACTAAAATTTCCTTCCTTGCTCTTTCAAAGTAAACTACCGTGTACACACGCACTATACACACGCAATGTTTACACATCTCCTTGAGAGTACGAATGGACTAACTCTTTTTTTATTTATCTACACTGCATATACATACCGCCCAATTCATACGATTACGTTTATGCATGCCTTAATTCGATCAATGAGTTCATTAATACATCAAATTCATCCGATTTAGTACTCGTGCTTGGTGATTTCAATCTTCCAAACATTTTGCGGGATCTTGATCAGGAACTAAATTGCATACTCCCAAGCAAAATAAAGTCGGATGCAGATTTGTAACGAATTTCTCATTTCGTTCCCGGTTACATTTTTTTTTTCCAGCGAAAAAAAAAAAAAAAAAAAAAAAAAAAATCACAACATCGTCGCGTGGCATTAATTGTGAGTTAGGAGTGGAATGAGGTGCGTATCCCTGGGATAGTGGTTTATAACTTTGTTGTTTAGCATCGTGATGGCCAATAATGTGTAATGAACGAATAATATTGATACACCAAAACAAATCTGTACGGTTAACTTACAATAAATTTGTATTGATTTTGTTTGTATGGTATAATTGTATTATGATTTAATATTGAGGGAAACTGGTATTGATGACGATGAGGTGATGAGAAAAGAAAACAGAATTGTGGATGGCAGTCGGGGTTTGAATTTAACACAATAATTACCGCCTTAAAAAAAAAAAAAAAATAAATAAATAAATAAAAAGTCAAAGTACAAAATTTTAATTATGAATTTGGACAATTATGACTTAAAATAGTTTAAAAATTATAAAGTAAGCTCGAATAACAAGTGTTCGTGTATGTTAGCTAGCGTGTAAAATAAATTTTGGGCTCATACACATAGTGAACAAATTAATATATTTATATTTGAAAATCCATTGTGCAACACAAGAAACCTTATAAGGAGATCCATTTTTATGTGATCAAGTGGAAATCTATCGAAAACCGATCCACTATATAAAAAAAAAACTGTTAAAATGTGTGAAACGTTACTTGTGTGCTTTATTTTTTTAGTAAGTAACTTGAGTTGAAAAAAAAAAAAAAGACAAACCAAATTAGTGAACTCGTGAAATAAATGGTGTGTGTGAAACTGATATGAAAATACCTAATTATTTTTGATAAAGGTGATTAATACTAAAATAGTTTAACACAGTGGACTGGACATATAAAAGCGACAAAATAAAAATCCATGTGTAAAATCTAAATCCCTTGAGTGAAAACAGTAAACACAAAATGGTAATCACCGTGATCCAAAGTGATAGACCGTTAAAATCAGAAATTTGTGCGTTAAGTTTTTTTGTCTTCATAATCTAATAAATATAATATAAATATAATAATAAGTCATATAAAACTAAATATAATTTAACTTATTTCAACAAAACCATAATTAAAATCAAAAACTAATATGTGCTACATAAATTTATAATTACGCTAATGATCAACTGCCAATAATATACCCATGCTACGACATCCATTCATCATTTCATGAAAGTATCGCGAACATGAATACCAGTCATCGTACTAACATCATGGCGCCCAACGATTACGTGATATAATTTATTGTAAGTCAGTTATTATTACTTTAGGATTAATTTAATTAAATTTTTTTTTAGATACTAGGTAGAAAATTATTAAATATAAATTCATTAATTAATCAATGAAAGTATTACAATGTTTTTTTTTATGGATCAAATTTTGGATTTTCGTTGTTGATTAATTAATTAGCTTATAGTTATATAATGATAATAATATTTTTTTTTTTTTTTTCCCTTTTGGGCTTTCTATTTAGTAATAGTGTTTTTTTTTATATATAACCATTTTAATTAGTAGTTACTTAAACGATTAAAGCTCGTAATATTAATATTCCCTTGTATAATGTAAAAATGCAATTATTTAGATTTAATAATTATGGATTCAATCTAAAATTAGATATTTTGTTAACATTTATTAAAACAACATGAGATAAATTCCGTGCCGGGAGAGATGTAACGAGGTGAGTACTTCAACTGGGCATGTGGCATACATGTGAAATTCATAATTTTCCTCTATCTCGCGATGACTAGTCGTCTTTTGTGCTATGTTAGTTTATTTTCTTTTTCCTTTTATTATTTAAATTTAATTTACGGTCATAACTGATTGGCTCATGTTCCGGAAACCCCACCCCTGTCGCTCCTGAGACGTAGCCTGGCAATCGACCGTTAAACCGGAACCACTGAGCTGATAAAATATTTTCTGTTAACAGTCCAGCAGCTGTCTGAATTGTTACAGATGGCGCCCAAGCTAACGGTTACCCTAAGGCCTTCTGCCTTAACACGTGGTATATTTTTTTTATGATTCTTTTTGTTCCCTCTCCTTTCCTTTTCCTATTTTAAAGTGATAGCAGTTCAGACCCGCATTTGAAACCTGAATTTATCAGTTGTTTTCCAAATGTTAGTTTCGGTATTAACTGTTATATAATATTTACAAATTTCAACACATTTTTTTTTTCTTTTTTATCCGTTCAACCTCATGTCTGAGCAAATTTGAAAGCGTGCACCATAACCATCTTGTTGATATGTGTTGCATTTGCACTTTTGGGTTTGGGCATTCATGATTAATTTATTTTAAACTTTCGCAATAAACTCCTAATTTTAGTTGATTTTTTTTTTGTTAGTAAAGAGTTTAGAATGAATTAACTTATCTATTCCCATCCCATCCTAAATGATTTTTAACCGCAGATATACTCTGACAAATATTGTCATCGATTTGTCTGTTCGTACAAGAAATTATTAGAATCCTTTCATAATCTTCCCAATCCTATTCCCGTTTAAATTCTTTTTCTTATAATTAAATGCACAAAATAACGAAAAGATTGACGTCACTTGCCCATGCCCGGAACGCCACATTCGGTACATCTCTCCTTATATTATGATATATTGTTAAATACATTACATACAAAAAAAAAAAAAAAAAAAAAAAAAAAAACAAAATAAAGAATTATTAAAGCCCCATTAATAATTAACAGACTGTTTAATCGAAAATAATTTTTTTTATTTATATTTGTAAGAAGATCTCAAATTAGTAAGAAGAAAGCTAATCATATTGTATTATTATTAATTGTCATTGTTATTGAATTTTTGGTGCATTTTTCATTAATACTACTAAAATTTTATTAATATAAATTTACTTAACAAAAGTGGTACAGGATATTGTTGGTTCATTACATGTGATTGGCATTATACAATATTTTTTTTTGTTCTTGTTAACAATTTCACTCATTTCTCACAACTACATTCGTGATATTAGACAATATTTTTTTTTGTTTAGTTTATTTTTAAACCGAGATTATCTTTGATTTCAAAACCTGATTCTGAAATAGTTGCAACGTGTCTTTACAATGGATTACTTAATGCAAAGTCGTCACTTAGAATCGGATGAGTTCATTATCGAATGCGAAATTCGTAACATTAAGGGACCCCTACATTCCCAGATGGATCAACTAGATAGTCACTTTGAAAACGAAACCAAACCCGATAATCTGATTCCAAAACGTTCACATTCAGCGGCCTTAAAGTCTCCACGCAGGGAAGTCGCCATCTGCTCGAATAAATTAAAACAGATACAAACCACCTTGCAAGAAAGTCTCGCTGAAAGTCCAGAAAATCTAGATTATGACTATCTGCTTACCCGATTATGCCACATAAATCTTCGATTGCAAAGAATTTCCCAATCGAAAACGGTACAGGTAGCATCAGAAAAACTTTTAATTTCTTGTGGCGTGTTGATAGATTTGGTAAACAAAATGAAAACTACCCAAACCAATCTCAGTGATTCCCTGGAACCAATTAACGCTGTTCAAATTGAAGACCTGGATGAATCGGAAACTGACAATGAACAACCTGATCCATCACCGAAAGGCTTACCAGAATCTCGACCGATAGACTCTGGAAGTAATCTTAAGATTAACGAGAGCACGGAGGATATAAGCAGGAAATTTCCACCGCCTTTGTTTAAATCTATTTATGCTAACGCCGTGTCCACCATTCATTCCCTAGATGGAATGGATACCAATTTCAAGGCATTAGCGGCCCCAGTAAATGCTAATATGCAAGCCATTAATGCTCAACTATCTACAACAACAAGTAAAGTGAGTGCAGCACTTCAACCAACTCAATCCAATGTAAGGGTTGAAGACACCAACTGGCCCCACGTATCGGGACCACAATTCCAACCAGCGAGTACACATCCCTCTTATGTGTATCCGGGTGCATATCCAAGGTTTCCTTCGCGTATCGACACACCGGCTGACGTCCAATTTAATTACGTCCAACCCGCTCAAACACTCCCGACAAATCTGAACTGGTACCCACACCATCCCCAGAATATCATGTACCATAATCAACCAACTCTTGGACCCACAACTACATCACAGGCGATGATAACGCAGCCTGTCTGGTTTCCTAATACGACAATGCCAACTCGTCCAGAATTTGTTAATTACCTAACAGACAAACGAAGGGAATCCCAAAATACCCCATTTGCCGGACAACCAATGAATAGGCCAAATCACATATCCAATATAACAAAGTGGAATATCTCCTACGATGGAACATCCTCGGATATTACCGTTGAGAAATTTTTCTTTCGGGTCGAACGGTTGGCATCCACTCATGGTATAAGTCAGGAGCAATTAGTTCACGATTTGTTTTTTCTCTTAACAGGCGTAGCACGAGAACATTACTGGACTATATTGGAAAGTAAAGGGACATGTAATTGGAATGAGCTAAAAGAAGCGTTCGTTCATAGATTCCAGTACAGAAGGACGGATTATGACATCCGTATCCTGATCGATAATCGGAAGCAAAAGTACCAGAAAGAATCTTTTGTAAATTTTTACTACGACATTCTTACATTAGCACTTCCTTTGAAAACTCCTCTATCCGAACAGGATTTAATAGACGTACTTCGGAAAAATATGCGACCAGCTTTAAAATCACAATTAGCGGGCGATCAATTTTATTCGGTGGCTTCTTTAATAAATAAATGCATCTCTATTGAAGAAACCTGGAAGAGCATTGGCTATACTCCCGAGCAAAACATGAATCTCCCCACTCGTTATGTGAATGTGAATGAAATAGTCGCTTCCCCGGTCTCGAACCATGATTTGAAGCTACAGGGCATGACTCAGCCACTGAACTCTGCTAATTATCCTGTGAACATTGAGGCGTACGTATCCCATAACTCAAGATTACCAAAACAGTCAATAGCGAATGCTAATAATTTCAAGATTATGCCAACTTGCTGGAATTGCCGTGATATTGGACACTCTTTTACAGATTGTCCCATCCCTCCTCAACACCTATTTTGTTATGGATGTGGGGCTACGAATGTTTTAAAGCCACATTGCCAAAATTGTTCGCGACGGGCGGAAAACTTGCAATCGGGAATGAGAGCTCCTGGGACTTTACATTTCCGACCACCTACTCCACCTCAACCCAGACCGATCAGGATGGACTCAGCGTCCAATACAGATCCGGAACTGAAGGCAAGAGAAAAAAACACGTAAGTTTTCCTGATAACCCTAACGTCCTGGCTACACCTATTTTCGATAATCCACGTTCATACGAAATTAGTAGAGTCAATAAATATTTTCGAAACAAACGGCATCTTAAACAAAAACTTTCAAATTCAATCTTGGCGGAGGTAGTGGATGAGGATGATATACGAGATAACAGGCCTTTCGCGTTGGTAACATTATCAGGGGTCGAGCTTCGTGGATTATTAGATAGTGGCGCTAATATAAGTGCCCTCGGTAAAAACGCTGATGAGTTTTTGTCCCAGCATAATCTATTTTTACACCCACTTCAAAATACCATTCAAACGGCTAATGGAGCTATACAACCAGTTACTGGGTATATAAACACGACAGTTACCTACCAGGGAAAATCAGTCCAAATGCAAATTTTTGTTATTCCTAGTTTGCAACAGAAATTGTATTTGGGATGCGATTTCTGGGAGGCTTTTGGGTTAAAACCCGTAATGGTTGAGGAAATTAACAACGAAGCCACTTCAAGCACAACCGTGGATTCAAAGAAACATCCACTCAGTGAGGTTCAAAACCAACAACTCCAAGTTATCATCGAACAATTTCCCAGCTTTGAAAGATTAGGTCTTGGGCGAACCTCACTGGTGACCCACTCAATTGACGTAGGAGATGCACTTCCGGTGAAACAGCGTTATTATTCTGTGTCCCCCGCAGTTCAACAAGAAATCTACTCCGAATTAGATCGAATGTTGCAACTCGGGGTCATAGAAGAGAGTCAAAGTCCGTGGTGCTCTCCAATGGCAAGAGTGCGCAAGGCAAATGGTAAGACACGGTTGTGTTTGGATGCGCGAAAGCTCAACGAGGTTACTCGAAAAGATGCCTATCCCCTCCCATTAATAGAAGGTTTGCTTAGTCGTCTCGATAGAGCCCAGTATATGTCTAGTATCGATTTGAAGGACGCCTTCTGGCAAATTCCGTTGCACCCCGATAGCAGAGAGAAAACAGCATTCACGGTGCCGGGGCGTCCTTTATACCACTTTACAGTTATGCCGTTTGGGCTCTGTAATGCGCCCCAAACCCTATGCAGGTTGATGCACAAGGTAATCCCTAATCACCTACATGACCGAGTGTTCGTCTATCTTGATGATCTACTCATAACGACATCTACATTTGATGAGCACCTTTCTTTGTTATCTGAGGTGGCATCTCGGCTAACAAGGGCGGGTCTCACAATTAATGTAGAGAAAAGTCACTTTTTACTGAAGGAGATTGAATACCTCGGTTATGTGGTGAGTGGGGGTTCCTTGCGTCCCAATCCTGATAAGGTTCGGGCCATTGCAGAGTTTCCCGTTCCCAGAACTGTGAGGCAGGTACGGAGATTCCTTGGCATATCTGGCTGGTATCGACGATTCATCAACGGATACTCTACTCTCTCTGCTCCTCTTACTAACCTTTTAAAGAAAGGTCGACGATTCGATTGGTCCGATGAAGCCCAGAAATCCTTTGACGGCCTGAGGTTCGCCCTTATCACAGCGCCCGTACTTACGAATCCCGATTTTAGTAAGCGATTCTACATCCAATGCGATGCCAGTTCTACCGGCATCGGGGCGGTCTTATTTCAGAAATCGAACGTGGGGCAAGACAACCCCATCGCCTTCATGTCACAAAAGCTCAATCCGGCACAACGCAACTACAGCGTGACGGAGTTGGAATGTCTCGCGGCAGTCCTGGCAATAAAAAAATATCGAGCATTTGTAGAGGGATTACCTTTTACTGTGATAACGGACCATGCGAGCCTCACCTGGCTAATGTCTCAAAAGGACTTGTCAGGTAGACTGGCTCGGTGGAGTCTTAAACTTCAGGGATTTAATTTTGAAATAGAATACCGCAAAGGATCCCAAAATAGTGTACCTGATGCTCTATCTCGTGCATATATGGATGAACTTCTTGGGCTTCGGAAAAAATCTGAGACTTCTGTTCCAGAAACAGACTTGATCAATCTCGACCTTAATTCTGATGCTTTTAATGGACCTGAGTACCTCAAAATGTTAGAAAGCGTGCGAAAGAGTCAAATTGAGTCGAATCTTCAAATCATTAACAACAGGGTCTATATACGGTTATCTGATCCAAACGATTCTCTAAGACCTGATTATCCGGATTTAAAACTGATTGTACCAGAAAGTATTCGCTTAGACCTAATCAAATCGGCCCATTGCCCACCTACCTCTGCGCATCTTGGAATAAGTAAGACCTCCGAAATCTTAAGACGCTATTATCACTGGCCAACGATGGGAAAGGACGTACATAACTTTGTTACTTCTTGCGAGACTTGTAAAAGTATCAAGTCAGTGAACTACCCAAATCGACCACCTCTTAGTAGTTTACCAGTAACGTTTCGACCGTTCCAACGAATTTACGTAGACTTTATGGGACCGTATCCTCGAACTCGGGCTGGTAATACGTGTATTCTAATTGCTGTCGACCACTTTTCCAAGTTTGTTTTTACTCGCGCTATACGACAAGCTACCGCGCAAGAAGTAGTAAAATTTCTCGAAAATACTATATTCCTAGGATTTGGAGTGCCGGAGGCGATAGTTACTGACAACGGAAAGCAATTCGAGTCTAAACTTCTTGATCAACTGCTCCGGAAATATTGCGTACAACACATCTTCACAGCGAAATACTCGCCACAAGGCAATGCCTCAGAACGTGTCAATCGTACTCTGTTGGCGTCTATTAGGGCGTATATAAAAGAAGACCAACGTACATGGGACCATCATTTAGCAGCAATTACACATGCCTTGCGCAACGCTACCCACCAATCTACAAAATATTCTCCATATTTTGTAGTCTTCGGACACCACCCTATAACGCACGGATCCTCGTATCAATTGTTAAAAGACGTTTATGAATTAAGTGGAAATCACATCTCCTTACAATATAAACCGGAAGACTTATATCAACTATCCACTAAAGTCCAAGTGAACCTTCGTAATGCTCAATTAAAAGCCTGTTCTCCTTACAATCTTCGTAGCCGATCTCCGAAATATAAGATAGGCCAGACTGTTTACGTAAAGAACTTTACGCAAAGTAATGCGTTGGCCCACTACTCCGCAAAACTGGCACCTAAATACTTAAAGGCCAAAATAATACGGTTAGTAGGAAACGTTTCATGTGAAGTAACTGATGATGTCGGAAAATCGCTTGGAATCTATCACTTCAAAGATGTTAAGCTTTAACTGTTTCTTTACTATTTTAGGCCCTTAAAATTTGCATTTTCTCGCCAATTTCAATTCATCTTCAGTACTGCTTAATAGGCCCGACAATGAGACTATCTCAGGGGCAGGTACGTCCCCACGATTGTAACGAATTTCTCATTTCGTTCCCGGTTACATTTTTTTTTTTCCAGCGAAAAAAAAAAAAAGAAAAAAAAAAAATCACAACATCGTCGCGTGGCATTAATTGTGAGTTAGGAGTGGAATGAGGTGCGTATCCCTGGGATAGTGGTTTATAACTTTGTTGTTTAGCATCGTGATGGCCAATAATGTGTAATGAACGAATAATATTGATACACCAAAACAAATCTGTACGGTTAACTTACAATAAATTTGTATTGATTTTGTTTGTATGGTATAATTGTATTATGATTTAATATTGAGGGAAACTGGTATTGATGACGATGAGGTGATGAGAAAAGAAAACAGAATTGTGGATGGCAGTCGGGGTTTGAATTTAACACAATAATTACCGCCTTAAAAAAAAAAAAAAAAAAAATAAATAAATAAAAAGTCAAAGTACAAAATTTTAATTATGAATTTGGACAATTATGACTTAAAATAGTTTAAAAATTATAAAGTAAGCTCGAATAACAAGTGTTCGTGTATGTTAGCTAGCGTGTAAAATAAATTTTGGGCTCATACACATAGTGAACAAATTAATATATTTATATTTGAAAATCCATTGTGCAACACAAGAAACCTTATAAGGAGATCCATTTTTATGTGATCAAGTGGAAATCTATCGAAAACCGATCCACTATATAAAAAAAAAACTGTTAAAATGTGTGAAACGTTACTTGTGTGCTTTATTTTTTTAGTAAGTAACTTGAGTTGAAAAAAAAAAAAAGACAAACCAAATTAGTGAACTCGTGAAATAAATGGTGTGTGTGAAACTGATATGAAAATACCTAATTATTTTTGATAAAGGTGATTAATACTAAAATAGTTTAACACAGTGGACTGGACATATAAAAGCGACAAAATAAAAATCCATGTGTAAAATCTAAATCCCTTGAGTGAAAACAGTAAACACAAAATGGTAATCACCGTGATCCAAAGTGATAGACCGTTAAAATCAGAAATTTGTGCGTTAAGTTTTTTTGTCTTCATAATCTAATAAATATAATATAAATATAATAATAAGTCATATAAAACTAAATATAATTTAACTTATTTCAACAAAACCATAATTAAAATCAAAAACTAATATGTGCTACATAAATTTATAATTACGCTAATGATCAACTGCCAATAATATACCCATGCTACGACATCCATTCATCATTTCATGAAAGTATCGCGAACATGAATACCAGTCATCGTACTAACATCATGGCGCCCAACGATTACGTGATATAATTTATTGTAAGTCAGTTATTATTACTTTAGGATTAATTTAATTAAATTTTTTTTTAGATACTAGGTAGAAAATTATTAAATATAAATTCATTAATTAATCAATGAAAGTATTACAATGTTTTTTTTTATGGATCAAATTTTGGATTTTCGTTGTTGATTAATTAATTAGCTTATAGTTATATAATGATAATAATATTTTTTTTTTTTTTTCCCTTTTGGGCTTTCTATTTAGTAATAGTGTTTTTTTTTATATATAACCATTTTAATTAGTAGTTACTTAAACGATTAAAGCTCGTAATATTAATATTCCCTTGTATAATGTAAAAATGCAATTATTTAGATTTAATAATTATGGATTCAATCTAAAATTAGATATTTTGTTAACATTTATTAAAACAACATGAGATAAATTCCGTGCCGGGAGAGATGTAACGAGGTGAGTACTTCAACTGGGCATGTGGCATACATGTGAAATTCATAATTTTCCTCTATCTCGCGATGACTAGTCGTCTTTTGTGCTATGTTAGTTTATTTTCTTTTTCCTTTTATTATTTAAATTTAATTTACGGTCATAACTGATTGGCTCATGTTCCGGAAACCCCACCCCTGTCGCTCCTGAGACGTAGCCTGGCAATCGACCGTTAAACCGGAACCACTGAGCTGATAAAATATTTTCTGTTAACAGTCCAGCAGCTGTCTGAATTGTTACAGATTCACTGTTCGTCGATACCATGATATCTAGATCTTGTCTTCACCAATGAAGTAGATGCGTTTAATGTTACTGAATCACTTAATCCATTTGTCGTGAACGATAACAACCACAAATCTCTGGACATTGTGTTCAACATCATCCACTATGCGGCGAAAAGATCAGAACTCTTGAATTATATCAAATACAACTTTATGAAGGCAATCTACTGTGGTCTCGAAAGTTTTTTTTTGCATCAGTGAATTGAGATCAAATCTTAAACGCTAAGGAGGTGAATGATAATGTTCATAAATTTTACGATATCATACATCGAGGATTTGATCTACATGTGCCTATTTAAAGCCTAAATTAAAATGAGGAAATCAGATCTAGAAACAGACAAAATGACATTCTTAAAGCAGAGCGAGGAGTTCGATACGTATTTAAAGCTAAAGTATAAGTCATATTTGGCTGGCATTCAAGACAAAATTAAATCAAATCCCAAACAATTCTGGAAATACTTCAGAACTAAACGTGAAACCGACGGGTACCCGGCCACTATGACATATAATAATTTGCGCACTTCGAACACCAAAGAGATAGCAGACATGTTCGCCGAATTTTTTCAATTTGTATACTGACCAATGAATAATACCGGATCCACTGATGAAACCAGCCATACAAACATCTCTATCACTACTCCAATTATATCCGTTGACAACATTCTATCAGCCTTGCAAGACTTTGGTGACGGATGTGGGTCAGACGACATTCCTTCAGTTATGTTAAAAAGGTTTGCGAATATTTAGGTAAATCCATTATGAAAGCTTTTCAATCATTCGTTAATATCGGCTGTTTTTTCCGAGAAATGGAAAATCTCTAAGATAACACCAATTTTCAAATCAGGCAAACGAGATGACGTCACATGCTACAGAGTATTATCAACAACATCATCAATTCCTAAACTATTTGAACTAGTCGTATGCAATAGTTTTAAATCAACATTAATACGTCATATATCTGTTAACCAGCATGCATTTATGCCATGTCGCTCTACTTCTTCCACCTTGGTTGAATTCACTGACATAGTTATAAACGAGATTGAGAAACATAACCAAGTTGATGTGGCATATACAGATTTTAGTAAGGCATTTGCCTCTATCTGTCATCATAAAGCATTCCAAAGCTTGTATACATTTGGATTTTCAATGAAATATATCAACTGGTTCAAGTCGTATTTAACAAGTCGTCAGCAATATCCCTTTTTCAACCAAGAAAACAAAAAAATTGGCTCAGTTTTAGTCCAACCCACACAAATGTGTGAGTAAAAAACCATAGTATGTAATGGCGTTGTTGATAAAAAATTTCGCTCGATTTGAAGTAAAACCAACACAATTGTGTGTATAGATATAGTGTTTTTTTCGGACGAAAATAAGTTAAAAAGGAATTCACAAATGTGTTAGTTGGTTCAAAAAACATACAAAACTAAATTTTTGACATGGTACTTTTGCCCTACCCGCACAATTGTGTTATTAAATCACAAAAGGGATATGTAATAATAGGAAATTAAATATCTAAAGTTATCAACGTGACTTCTGGTGTTCCTCAAGGATCTCATATTGGACCATGGCTTTTTATTGTTTTCATTGACAGCATAACGAACATAATAAAAAACTCAGATGTTCTCATATTTGCCGATGACGTAAATTTTTTTCATATGATCAAACAAATTCGCGATTCTATCGAACTACAAGAAGACCTCAATAGACTTAGTAGGTGGTGTGATCAAAACTCATTCGATTTGAATATCAAAAAATGCAAAATTATGTCTTTTCATCGCAAATGGAATCCAATAATTACCGCATACAACATCAATGGCGTAGAAATTCAGAGGGTATACGAGATTAGAGATTTGGGAGTAACCTTCGTTGATAATCGTTGGAATCCTTACCACAATGTTCACATCAAGAGAATCGAAAGCATACAAAATAAATTTATGTTATTCCTAACATCTGGTTGGGACTATGACCATAGAGAACTATTCCACGTAAATGTGGCTCGATTACCACCATATACAATAAGGTGCAAAGAATACAATATTTGCACAGACGCCTTCTTCTAGATGCCACTTTCATCGGTAATGTACTACTTGGTCACATTGATTCTGCCTACGTACTGGGAAACATTATTGGCGCCAGAACACCATTCCACCGAGTACGATAACAACCCAATCAACAGATCAGTGAAAACATTTAATACAATAGAGGATCACTTCGACTTCAATTTATCTAAAAACACTTTCAAAGCTAACTTGAAAAAATATTTTTTAAATTTATAATTACTTTTGACTGCTTCAAATTTGAAGAACTACCCTTAAAATTTTTTAATTTTTAAAATTCAACTTGAATTTGACTTTTTAATATTTTATCTATATATTTATATTCTAGTAGAGTATCAAAAAATGTTTCCGTAATTCTAAGTTTGAAATCATAACTGTATTATATTACTAAATCGATTTCTTGAAATAGATAAATAAATGAATAAATAAATAGATAGAAGATTAACATGGAAGAAACACATCGAAACAAAACCCCAACAAATGAACTTCAACAGTATTAAAAAATTGGTCAGAAGTTAAAATCAGAGTTAAGGTGTTGTTGTGTAATTGTAAACCCGTGCTCAAATTATCTGGACCCAGATACATTAAAGCAACACAACAAAAATACGTTATAACAACATTCGAACTCATTAGATCGCAAAATTTTAGGGAGGCATAGATATCATTATGATCCTCTGCGTCTGTCTAGCTAATTTAAATACAATTCTTTTCCCTATAAAGTTTATAGATTGTTCAAACGGATCTCACCACTTCTAAATTAACATTAAAAATAGATCATATAACAAAAGTACATTTTTAGATCAAAAACACTTTGGTACCTTTAAGCTGACACAGAAACAAAGCCGTATACTCGTATATTGATCTGTCTGTACATAGACACGTCTCCCAAAAACCCAACTATGGATATAAACTATAATAAAAACATAATCGAGTAGTGGGTGTCGGTAGTTAAATATAAAACGTAAACAAAAACCTAATCCAATCTAAATATACGCATAAATACATTAGAAAAAAATCATTAATTCTAAAAAATGAGACTTGAGGTTTTTCTATAATTCTATTTGATTTCTTAAAGTATCAACATTTTTAAGAACAAGATTAACGTCAAAACGGGCGCGCACAAAAACGAAGAAAATTTTTTGTTGCTGGTTCTGGTATTTAAATTTTTATTGTTTGATCTTGAATTAATTTATTTACTTAATTTAATATACATTTTTTTATTTTTTACTTTTTTGCTTAATTAATTACACAAAAAATAAATTTGCATAATCTGTGGTCATTCTTTTAGAATTCTAGTACGGTAGATGGATACTAAATATTCGCTTTCACTTTTTATAAATGATATAAGCGCACGTTGCTACTGCCCAGAAACTGTCAGAAGTGAGCTATTAAAAAATTAGTGAAATGGTTTTCTTCACACGTGTCTAATTTAAGATAAATTATCATCCATATACATGGATAAATTGTGTTCGCAATGAAATGATAAATTAACAGAAACACAGTTGTGTACATGCGGAGATTTATAATATAACAGACAGTGTTTTATAGAGAATAAAATTAGAGATGTCCGTATATGAGATTTCAATTGAAATTATTATAATTCAATTGTCCTGGTAATCATTTTTTTTCGTTCTCACTTTGATAACAAAACCTAAAAATCTACACAAAAAAATAAACGATAAAAATAGTTCAATTAATCATTCTTAACAATCCCTCTTTGGGTAACAAAACAATGACGCGGTGATTGATTACATTTTGATTCAAAATGAGGGTTTTTCTTCTGTGTATGGTCGTTTTTCTGAAAAATACAAAAATTGTCTTTTTCCAACAAAAATAGAAAAACAAAAAAATAATAATTTTCACGATGATAGCGATTATTGAGAAAATGAAAAAAACAAAAAGTTGTTTTTCTTGTCAACACTTTTTATTTCATTTGGGTGATGAAGAATTAACAGAACGCCAAAAGCTTTAAGTTTGTAAATTCTTTTATTTTCTCCTAATTTGACATTTTAAAATATTTTTTTTATAAATTAAATTAATTAATAAAAACGTTGTTGCGAAAAAACATTTATCATTTATTTACAATATCACTGTGTAGTTGGTCATATTTCGATTGGTTAGTAATACTAACTGAGAGAGTCAGGAAGTATTAGGTGTGTAAGTAGAAACTCCGCTTTTTTGGCCAAACTCAACTTTATTGAAAATATAATTGTTACAAAGATTAATTATCGAAATATTCGCAATTACTATCTATGGTGTTTTGCCATTTATCAGGTAGATGATGAATGCCTTCGAAATAGAAACTTGGTGGTTCGAAGCAAAATAGTCATCAAGCCATTTTTACACATCTTCAACTTTCGTGAACCGCTGATCTTTCAAATATGATGACAGCGATCTGAATAAGTGTTATTCAGAGGGAGTCAAGTCTGAGAATACGCTGCATGATGTAAAACTTTCCTAGGTTGATTTACCTGTATATGGACAGAAGCTGGTAGTAAATGACTTCTTTCCATTCTCCACCAGACACACAGCAACACTTTCTTGGCATGAATATTCAATTTTGCAACTGATGTTGATGGCTGGCCTGGATCAACCTATGGTTTTCTGCGTTTAGGATTATCGGACAAAATCCACTTTTCATCCCCCGTAGTAATTTTGTGCAAAAAACTCTTTCTTTTGTACCGAAAAAGCAAATTAATGCAGATGTCAACTCTTCGTTCACTTTATGAGGAACCCCCTTTCCTTCCTTGTGCATTTTTCTGAGTATGACACGGATTTTCATCCAGTAAAACTTTAAGTTCTTCGTCTTTAAATTGTTTTACTGCACCTGGACGTGGATCGTCCTCAAGGCCAAAGTTACCATCACGAAATCTTGCAAACCACTTTTTTACTGTTGAATGACTCACAATATGTTCACTCAAAGAAAGTCGAATTAATCAATTTCATAGCTTGAGCTGAATTTTTTTTCATTTGAAAAGAGAACAGGTTTCAATGACTTAAATGTTGCTTATCGGCATCTATCTCTTAAAATTAAGGAACACGGAACGACAGCTTGTAAAAGACTGAAACATGTGTATCCAATATATTCAAAATGGCGGGCGATTTGGATGCATTTAAGTATATTTTAATGCAACCAACTTAAGAGCCGACTTTCTACTCTTTCGTTTATATATCACTCGAAATATTTGTTGGTGATACCATTGTATAATCATTATATAGTAATGTAATGGTAGGTTCGTGGGTGAAATGTTAGATACCACTACTGGTATCGTTTTAAACTTTTTAAAGAATTTCTGCAATTACCTATCCGCCTAAATAGCATAACCTTCTCCTAAATGTAGCTAGAATATTTTATAATGCAACATGCAGAAAACAAAAAAAAATTCTATACATATACTTACAATGCGATTCATTACTATTTATGATACGAAAAAAATTTAGTTCCCATTTCTGTTTCTTTTCATATCAAATTGACAAATAAAATAACATATATAATAATACAAATACATAATTAACAAATAAAATAGTAATAAAAATAATAATTTTATATGAAAACAAACAGAAATGGGAACTAAATTTTTTTCTTATCATAAATAGTAATGAATCGCATTGTATTACTCATATAATGACGCTCTCATTATAAGTCAAAACAGTTTTTACGCTCAAAAGTAAATAGAAAATGTAACAAAGATGATGGAGAGAAAATACCGATCGCAACTAAGTTGGTTTTGTTTTGAATTGCAACAATGTTTTCTAAATTATAGACAAATAATTTTGAACGTTAAAATATTCGTTGAAAATTATAAAAAGCTAAAATAATTGGAGATTGTCCATAAAAACGATCTACATTTAAATCCAATTAAAGATTATTTTAAATGATTTTGTAGGTACAACACATATACATTATTTGGTTTTCGTTTCGATAACTATATAGATAGACCACCGATGATATACATACTTATTTACACGCACACACATAGCAATTCAATATATGTAAAAGGAAATCATACATCTACACACTACAAAGATTTAAAAATTGTTTGCAAGTTAATTTCGTAAATTTGTTCGTTTAAAATTTTATTGCTTGTCGTCTAATCGTAACGCATGTAGCTTTGTGTTTTGTTATTTTTAAACGTTATAAAAAGTCCATTTTGAAAATTTGTGTATTAAAACTTTTGTGAATTTGCGTGATAAAATGGTGTGTGCTTACAAAAACTGCTTAAATAAAAATGACTGTAAATCCACCAGAACATTTTTTACGGTGCTGCATGACCATCGTCGTGTGTTCGACAAGAATAAAGTTACTTCCAAACGCATAACTATTATGAAGAACTTTAATTTTAATGATTTCAAAATAAGTAGTTTTAGAACAAAAAATATTTAAAAAACTGTCTTTCCCCAGCCAATTAATAATCTTGTTTGTAAGTGTAAGGTCAATGACATAGATGCACGATGCAAGCGTTTATAAGAAATTCGAATTTTTTATATATAAAAAAAAATTGATTCCAAAAGTTTCGCGTACGATTTCCAACCAGACACACAACACTGAGAGTCAAACAACAAGAATATTGAAAACACCTGATTTCCCACCTATAACATTGAAATATGAAAAAGGGCCTCCAAGAACTTATTAAAAGAATTATCAAGTTCCACAAATTCCTCATGAATGTCCCATCTCACCATCTCAATTTCCTAGTCCGCAACATCAAATTGAAGACAAAAATAAAGAACCCGTTCAACCTTTAAACAAAATTCTCAGGTTTATATTAAATACCCCTCAGAAAAGTAAAATGCAAACAGAAGAAAACACAATAAAAATATTAATTGATAATACACTTGACGATCGACCACAAGTAAACACATTTTGTACTTGCACAAATATTTCATAAATTAAAATTATCTTGGACCCAAGTTGAACAAAAAATGTATTTGGAATTTGATTTTAAATCACCTTCATGTTACAAGCATTTATTAAAGAAAGGTTTTAATTTGCCAGATAAGGATAAAAAATTGTATTATTCAGTATAAAAAAACTAGTACATGTTTTAAAATTTTTGTATGGGTTAAATTTTAATTTTATTTTTATGTGACTTAGAAGGGTCTTAGAAGGGTATTATGAAAATTGTAAAGAGATTAAAACTCTAATAAGCAAGTTAAAAACTACCATTGGCGATTGCTTTCCTGTTTAAAATACAATTTAGATAAAAATATTATTGTTTTATCTTATGAGAGATTAATTTGTTTTTTAAGATAAAATAAATTACAACAATTTAATCTATTGTAGCAACAAGAACTTTCAAGAGCCCAACTGAAATCCCATTTAATTAACCTAATTAAGGTTAATTAAATGGGAGCTTTTATGAAAATAATGCTCCCATTTAATTAACCTTAATTTTTATTTAGCTCTTTGGTTCTGTTCAAAACGTCTACTTAATTCATTCTAACGCCCGTTGTACTTTTCAGCTAAGCTAAGCAAGAAACGTAGTTTCTATTAGCATAGTTTAGCTCGCACAGCTCATTCCGCTGCACATTTGAGCTAATTATATCTCTCACGCATACATTTCAATACAAGTAAAATCCTATGTCTGTCAAAAATTAATTAACTAATTTTATTATATTATTTAAGAATTCAACCACTTTTTTGAATTTGATCCACAATACCAAACACAACAATACTCAAATGTCATCCAAATTTCAATATTTTATAAGTACACATAATAATAGCAATGTGAGCAATATAGCTGACTTTTGCAATCCAAAGACAACCCGAGCTAAGTAAGTTTGTATCGCTCAAAACAGAAAAACATAGCTCGCTTAGTTTAGCTCAAATATGCATCGTTCCATTAGGCCCGTTGCAGATTTGAGCTAAGCTAAGCTAAGCGATGTCAGCTAAGTTCATCGCTCTTGGTTGAAAATAAAGAGTTTTAATGAAACGATGCACGCTTGAGCTAAGCTATGCGAGCTATGTTTTTCTGTTTTGAGCGATACAAACTAACTTAGCTCGCGTTGTCTTTGGATTGCAAAAGTCAGCTATATCGTTCACACATACATTGCTATTATTGTGTACATATTCGCCTATGTGACTACTTATGTGATTCAAATACTATTTTGGCAGACATATAGCATTTTACTTGAATTGAAATGTATATGTGAGAGCGATGTAATTAACTCAAATGTGCAGTGGAATGAGCTGTGGATGCCAAACTATGCTAATAGCTGCGTTTCTCGCTTAGGCTTCTTGCACACTTAAGCTATGTTCTTTTAGCAAAGTGAGCATGTTTTGAGATCACAGCTTTCGATTTACTTTGCAAAGCCTAAATAAGTGAAACCGAATTAGCGAAGCTTAACTCAATACACTCGTACGTCCCGATTTATTTAATTTCTTTATTTAAAGCTGTGGGATAGAAACATAGCTGATTGTGAGCTGATTAATTACGAGGGCAAATCAAAAAGTCTTGCAATTTTATATGAAAAAAAAGAGTGAGTGAGACAGCAATATTTTTATTTTTCGATATAATCTCCTTTAAGGTTTATACATTTGTCACATCGATCAATTAACTTGCCTAAACCCTCTAAAAAAAAGATTTCTTTTGCTCCATAAAATATTCATTTACAACAGACTGTACTTCATAGTCACTGGAAAATTTCGGGCCCCTTAGTGTTTTTTTTTTAAATTGGGAAACAGAGAGTAGTCACTGGGTGCCAAGTCTGGGCTGTACGGTGGATGCGGAATTTCCACGAAGCCGCAGCCCTTTAATGCAGCTTGAGCAATATTAGCCTTGTGCACTGGTGCATTGTCGTGAAGAAGCAAGATTTTTTTAATAACTTTCCTTGGCCTTTTTTCCCGGATCGCTTTTTTCAATTTTCGCAAAACTTCTGCGCAATATATGACTGTGATTGTGGTTTTCGGTGCAATATAATCGATTATCAAAATTCCTTCAGCATCCCAAAAAACTGTTGCCAAAACCTTACCAGCAGACGGTTGAGTTTTGAATTTCTTTGGTGGTGGTTCACTACGTTTAATCCATTGCATCGATTCTTGTTTGGATTCCGGATCCCAATGATAAAGCCATGTTTCATCGCCTGTTATTATGTTATCCAAGAAATTTTCTGGATCTTCTTTGTACATATCTAAAATCGCCTTTGAAGTTTGAACACGCATTTTTTTTTTGTTCTGCATTCAACAAACGGGGAACCCATCGCGCACTTACTTTCGACATGTGAAGGTGGTCATGTAATATAGTATATGTGGTACCGTATGAAAGAGAAAGTCTCCACGCTAACCGCGGAACAGAAATACGCCGGTCCTCCAATACAATAGATTCGGCCAAAATTACGTTTTCATGGCTAATAGCATCTGCTGGCCGATCCGAGCGGTTGTCGTCTTCAAATGACTCCCGACCACTTTTGAATAATTTTACCCACCTTGTTACTGTGGCATATGATGGTGCAGACTCGCCGTAAACTTTTGATATATAGTTGAATATATAAATTGCATTTCGTCCATCTTTATAGAAAAATTTAATAAGGGCGCGATATTCAATTTCATTCATTTTAAGAAAAATTCAAAACACGTGTTACTAAATTGACAAAAACAAACGAAATGTAAAATTTACATCGAAATGTTCTTCTAGAAGTTTCATCGCGACAAAAAATGGTTTTGAAAAATATATTGTTGTCTCACTCACTCTTTTTTTTCATATGATATTGCAAGACTTTTTGATATACCCTCGTATCTCCAAGGTGAAAATAAAAATTTAAATACATTGCTTTACAGATTGGGTAGACTCTGAAATTTATCTACAATATTTCTCTTATTTGACTTTGGAAAAAAACCAAAACGTGAAGCTGTTAAATGAAAACATAGCTCATATCAGTCAAAATATTTAGCTCAAGTGGGAAACGGGGCTTATAAAAGTTTTTTATATACAACCAAGAACGATGAACATAGGTCAGTTCGCTTGTCTTAGTTCAGCTGAAACAGGCCTTATTGTCTTATTAGTAGCCATCGTTCATGAGTATGCAAAATCATCCGAATTGATTCAAAGCGATTCAAGATGGCTGACTTTTAACCAACAAGCGCGCATAATTTTTATGCCTTAAAGGGAAAATCTGTACATGTATCATCACCTTAACAGAGCTCTCACAATAGACAATTTTTTCTCTAAAGTAAATTTTTTTCTAAAGTTTGATTTTCAAACAAACTTCTAAGGCAAAATAAAAATTGTTTTATTGTGAAAGCTGTTTAAAGTCTCCACAAATAAATATTCGTTTCGGAAAGGTAATTAAGTATTAAAACGGTGTAAGACTAAATACAAATTAAGGTTAATTAATTAAATTAAGACATAAAAATAAAATTTTACAATTTAGAAGAAAATAAAAACTGATTTTTTTTATTCAAAATAAAATACACAACGCATTTTTTATTTTAAAAAAATAATTTGTACACGGAGAAAACAAATCACCAATTTTTTTCCTATTTATGTATGGGAGTCCGATTATAGTAAGCTGTACTATTTATTATTATATAATTCATTATGTATATAGGAAACATTCTATTTTGCATAGTAGACAGTGCTATATAGGAATCTCTCCTATAAATTACACCAATTACTATTTCCCATTTAACCCACTATTTCCTATTAACTATAGAATTCTTATAGGAATGTTACCTATTTGTTATAGGAATTCAAGAAAATTAAGATTTTAATAGTAAGCCCTGCTATATATTATAAAACAGTTTCCTATTTACATGGTAACCGTAGTAAATTTTACTATCCGATATAGTGAATATTCCTATTCATTAAATAGTAATATGTCCAATTATATTCCACCAGTGCACCGGCTCCTATATTTATTGAAATCTGTCCTATATATTTTTTTCCGTGTATGGTACATCAAACTAAACAATTTAAAATTAACGTTCGAATAAAGACGGAACTTAAAAGTAGGCCATTATTTATCCTGCCATAGAGAACTGAAACGTTTTCTTTCAGACAATGCTGACCAATCTCTAGCTTAACTACTATTTAAAAATAGTTTTAATTACAAAATAGTGAGCGGCAACCTAAACTCGTAAGCTATTCACTTGTATATTGAATTTATAAAAAATATCTTATATACTTCCTTATATCCCTTTTTCAACTAAGAAAAATAAAAAATCTTCTCAATTTTAGTCCAACCCACACAAATGTGTGAGTAAAAAATTAACGTATGTAACGGCGTTGTTCATTAAAAATTTCGCTTGATTTGAAGTAAAACCAACACAACTGTGTGTATAGATATAGTGTTTTTTCGGACGGAAAATAAGTTAAAAAGGAATTCACAAATGTGTAAATTGGTTCAAAAAACATACAAAACTACATATACATGGTACTTTTGCCCTACCCGCACAATTGTGTTAGTAAAACACAAAAGGGATATGTAATTCATTTGAGATGGATTAATTCAGCCCCCAATTTAAACAATAAAATTTATTAGAGATTAACAGATTAGATTAACAGAAAAATGAATTAAGTTTTGTTAGCGAACCTTAAATGCTCATAATTAGATTATAATTATACGCTCTAGATTTGCACACTGTAAACATCACATGACTCTCATTGGATTCTGTGACAAAACAGATCAAGTCAGACATGCTTTGGTTGAAATTATAATCTTTATAATGACATCCTCGTTTTTTCTATTCCAATGAGGAATAATCCCTTAACAAATAGTTGATTGAAAGACAATAATGAAAAACGACATACTATTGTAGTATGTCCAAGTGACAATTTTCCTATTTTTACGTACTTCTCTTACGTAATATTTTTTATGATAAAATCGAATTAATAAATTTTATTTTAATTTTGAAACAAATATTGGGTTCAATGTCCCTGACCTTTCACACAGATTTGGATAAATAGAAAATCTGCCTTTCCATAACAATACATTGTTCTTAATGTATGCATATATAAGAAAATTACTCGTCCATATTTTCAATTATAAATTACCATTCTGTAACAGTGCAATCAACGGCATCCTTTTAAAAAATTGTATTTAGTTGTTCTATATAGATTTCTACATCTGCTGTGTTTTAATATTGGAGCACTATCCGGAGCCAAATGGCAATTTTCTATTGAAACTGCAGCTATTATTCACTGGTGTCGCTGTACTATAAAAATTAAAACTAAATTCATCAATAAAACAAACATTTATCACCTGAAATATATTAATTGACATTTATTTTGACATGACGTTATAAACAAAAATTCATTTTGCTGCGTTTTAATTTTTTATTGTAAGATTTAGTTTCTAATGGCTTCAGGGGTTTACAAAATTAAAAGCCTTTTCAAATTTCCCATTGAAATGGATAGCGCTCCCGATAGCGGCTCCCGATAAATAAGTGAGCCGAGATATTTTTTTATCGATTTTTAATTAAAAAGTTGAATGAAAAACCTTAGTTTAGATTTAAATAAATTAATTAAATGCAATAATAGCGCGCTAAATATAAGTTTTCACATAGAAAATTGGCTGCTCCGGATACAGCTATCGAGCGCTAATAAAAAAACACAGCAGCGTTTTCATTTTTAATCTTTATTCGTTTGTGTTTGTGAGAACAGATGTATTTAAAATAAACAATAATAATACACAGCTAAGTATGTACTCAATATATTAATATACATATGTATATATCCTATCGTTCATATCTCCTTTCCAATAATGGATTTATTTGATTGAACTATTCATATTCTTTTGCATTTCTATCATAGAAAAAAATTATTTATGCTATATTTTATAAAAAGAAAATTGAAGTAAGGTATTCATGATTTGTTTTATTGTTTATCACAAAAAATATTAAACACATTTTCTACATGACCTTGACAATTATAAAACAATACGAGTGGAAATAAATATATTCTGTGTTAATATGTAGTATAATAAGTTAGAGTGAAGCAATACTATACTGGTTAATGGTATACAAAAATACGCCGTGTGTACTGTAAGTGTATTTAATCTTGCAAACATTTAGGCGAACTAGTAAAATTATTGCATAACTTAATTTCGATTAACGCGCTACCTGGATTTTCACCCTCTAAAGATTTTTTTCGAATGATGGTACTACTATATATGTATTGCTATGGTGATACGTTTGTCGAAGTGTGGAAAAAGAACAGAAAACATATTTATACTGAAAGGTTGAAATAGCAATACTTTTTGTGTAATTGTTTGCGGTTTTTACTGAAAAGTACTTATCAACAAAATAAAATTTAAAAAAAAAAAATATGAAGAAATAATATGAAGTCTCTAAACCAAAATATAAAAGTAATAATAATTAATTATAAAACATAAAAACATCAATTTGCTATTTAAATGTTTTACTAAAGAAGTTACTATAGGAGGTAGGTTTTAGGTTAACCTAATTTTCAATGTCTCTAGTAAAACATTTTTCTTTACCATTTGAACCTGTCTAATAGAAGAACCTCGTATTTGCATATCAAACAACCTCTGGCTCTCTATCGACAATTTTATGAGTTAGTTTTCATAATTTTTGAAATTAGGGGTATATATGAATAAGTTTGATGTTGTTCTAACACAATCGCTTAAAATGAGCCAACTAAAATTACAAGAAATTTTAGACAATGAACAGAATACAAGTTAAAATTGATGCAATTAAAATTAGCAACTATACAAAGAAAAGCCAACGACCTACTAATTACATGGTTCACGATGATAGTCGGAAAATTTTGGGTCTAATTTTTTAAGCTGTTTAAACATGTTTATCCATAAATTTCCAACTTGAAATTGGAAATAATATGCGGTTCTTAATATAGAACATTTAGGCGTAAACATATTATTTAACAATACAACAATACTGATAAATACACCAAATGAAAAAACCACACGTTGTATTAGCGTGCTCGGCTTGCTACCTATATACATATGTATATTATATTTTTTTTTATTTGAATTATTATAACTGAATACAATATTCATCTAGTAATTTTTCTTTCTTAATTTAGTCACTTGTGAATGAGAAGAGGCCCATTGGCCAGCTCCATTTATAGGTTATTTACTGAAGTAGTCTTTGCTCTGGTATCCTTAATTCATTAAATCTATTGGTTTCGTTCTCTGCAGTCGTCTTACTGCATGTGAAGGGTCCAACATAGCACAAAGCTCTTCATTTACATGTTAATAAGTACGTTTTCCATGAATTATTGCAAGTTTTTTTAGCGCTCGCTCTTGCGAGCAAGCTTATACAAAGACTTAGGCCGTCTGTCTGTTGGCACTCCCTCTCTCTCTCTCTGGCACTTTATCCCATCAAGGGATTTGGCCGCCTCAAATGAGGTTTCATAATCAAGTTTTCATTTCGGATAATGAGTGATTAATTCATTGATCCTAAACCAGCCGTGAAATTTTTCCTGTTGGCACTATCACAGCAAAAACTACACATATCAGAGAGCTCAAAATTTGCACACAGATAGATACTACTCTTAAAAGGTCACATTTAAAATTTGGGAACTCTAGGTCAAGTAGTTTTTGAGATATTCTTTCTCTAAAAATAAAGGTCACACAGATGGGGCTGTCTACTTTTTTTTTAAATTTTCAATTATTATTCTAGGCCAGAAAAAATATTCTGTTAAAAGAGTGTTATTTCAAAACTAGTTTCTGTAATTTTTTTTTTGATTTGCTTAAGATTCTATTCATTTTTTGTCTATTGGGCTAATTTGTTGTATTAGCATCTTATACCCTTGACAGACTAGGGTTTAGCTAAACGCGTTTAGCTAAACTAGTTTAGTTAATCTACTACAAAACCAATTAGGTTGACACATTAGCAAACCTTGTTTCAATAATAAAATACCATAGCGCTATATTTGTCCGGAATCGGTATTAAACAAATGTCATTGTCATTAATTTTCAATTGTCATTGAGTGCGGTGCATAGTTTTGTTTATAATACTCGTTGAAATTATAAATAATGTGTCCTTTTTCTAAATGGGTCATATATATTTCTGCTAATGTACCTGATAGTAGACTTCCTCCCAAGACAATAAAACGAGTTATGTACATAGGTACAGATTAAAAAAAATATGTGTCCCAAATACAATACCATGGTTTATTATCCGGCACTAGAAATAAGTCAAATATAGCACCAGTGGTACTTTAGCTGCGTTTTTTTGAAAACAATCGAGTAGAGTTCACGATAGCTATTTTCAAATTTGTCCAATTTAAAATTATAAATTTAATTTTTTTTAAATTAAATAATTTAGATTTAATATGAATCAATCTATGTATAACCAAAAAAATTCATCATAAAAGTTGTATGGTTTTCTTGTAATATCGTTGTTCTGTATAGTTCTGAACTACTCCGTTATTATACAGAACTATACAGAACAACGATATTACAAGAAAACCATACAACTTTTATGATGGATTTTTTTTGGTTATACGAGTACATATTGTAGATTTCTATTAAATCAAAATTATTTAATTTAAAAAAAATTAAATTTTTAATTTTAAATTGGACCAATTTGAAAAGAGCTATCGCGAACTCTACTCGATTGTTTTCAAAAAAACGCAGCTTTTATTTGTCATGATATTATAATACGCACTCTACAGAATTGCACAAATGTGTATGTTGGTCCAAAGCACATACAAAAATCAATTTTTGACATGATGTATCTTCGTTGGACAATTGTGACCCACACAATTGTGATGGCAGGCAGAAATAGGAATATAACCTTCCCCGGCCGGCATACACAATTGTGTATGTACATTTTGCTTACGAAAAACGAATGTGTCAAACATAGAATTATGTGTATATTGAATATACACAATTGTGCATACTGGTTAATTTTTTGGTCAGAAAAAAAACACTAACTATAATAATAATAAAATAACTAATATGTTATCAAAAACAAATAATTAATAATATGTTATTAAATTTATGTGTTATCAAATTATTATGCTCTTTTTGAAGAATTCCCATTTAACTAAGATCCGTTAAAATACGGAAGACATTACAACCTGTCATTATTTACATACACATTTGTGTATGTTGAACTTAAAATGAAGCAAAAAAAAAATTTTAACTCGAAAGGAATAACTCAAAAAGTAAGCGACATCTATCATTGTATCACAGCACTAAATGGCATTGTCCTATTTATAAATTTTAACCTTCATTGTAAGATGGCGCTCTCGCTAAACCCATTTTTATGCGATAAACTTCAAAATATTGAGAGATTAGTGCACTAAACTCGTTTAGTTACTAAACCTAAAACAAAACCCGTTTAGCTAATCTCGTAGTTGACACATTAAGAGATAAACTCGAAAAAACGACTAAACGCGTTTAGCTAATCGCTAGTCTGTCAAGGGTATTAGTTGTTTCAGAGGTTTTACACCTCTGTCCGTCCGTCTATTGCATTTTTCCTATTTTATCGAGCGCTTGTCGGACAATTTCAATTGTCCGCTTCTACTAGTTATTTCTTCTTGAACCGTTGGAATATTTAGGTCTCTATGAAGGTCATCATTTCTAATGTACCATGGAGCGTTAACTATACCACGTAGCACTTTGTTTTGAAAAGTTTGTATTATTTTGGTGATGGTTTTCTTTGTACAGCCCCAGAGCTGTATTCCGTACGTCCATACAGGCTTTAGCACCTGTTGATACAATAGCAATTTATTTTCGGTTGACAATTCCGAATTTTTCCCGAGCAGCCAATACATTTTGCGATATTTGATATTAAGCTCATCTTTTTTCTTTTTAACGTGCTCTTTCCATCTGAGTTTGGTATCTAAGGTCATCCCTAGATATTTAGCATTATTTGCATACGGAATCTGCTTACCGTTAATGATAACAGGTTCATAACTGACTTTTAGATTGGTGAAATTCATATGCGTGGATTTGATTCATTGAGCCCGATACGCCACATTTTTATCCATTTTATGATTTTGTCACATGCTTCTTGAAGTTTCGTTGTCGATTCCTCGATAGTATCTCCTACTGAGAGAACTACAGTGTCATCAGCAAATGTTGCAACAGTAACATCGTTTAATTGTGGTAAATCTCTGGTGTAGAGCAGGTAAAGAATAGGTTCCAAAACACTACCCTGCGGGACTCCTGCCAAAATCTTTTTTAGCTCGGAATATTCATCTTTATGTTTCACCCTAAAGTGGCGATTCTCCATGTATGATTTTAAAATCATAAAATATTGTTTTGGTAAATCTCTATGTAGTTTGAAGAGTAAACCTCTGTGCCACACCTTAACGAAGGCCTGCGCGACATCTAAGAAGTTACTAGAACAAATCTTTATCCTTTCTAATGTATTCTCAATGACATCTGTAAGCCTATGAACCTGCTCAATAGTTGAGTGTTTCTCTCTGAAACCAAACCGATATTTTGGGATAAGGTTTCTTTGTTCTATGGTTCTTTTCAATCTTTTGAGCAACAGCCTCTCAAACAATTTTGCTAGTGTTGGTAGAAGTGAAATTGGTCGGTAAGATTTTCTATCATTCGGTGGCTTGCCCGGTTTCGGAATCATTATTACTTCTGCTACTTTCCAGTGCATTGGCAGCTCCTTTATTATTTGCCCTGTTATCAGATCATAACCAGGAGCTTTCTTTTTTTTATGTTCTTAATTTCAGCTTTTAGTTCTTTTAATGTTACAGGCCTGATCTCTTCGAAATTAGATATTCTGGGCGTATCAGCAGTGTTTTCATCATTGGTCTGCTGAACTAGAGGTTGAAATGTTTCTTCAAGATGTTCAGCAAACAGGTCAGCTTTATCTTTCGCACTTCTAGCCCATTTGACATCGTTTGTTTTGATTGGGGGATCTGAGTTTTTGGTCGTTTCAACCCTTTTGTTGCTTTCCAGAGGGAATAGTCGGTATCTTTAGTTGGAGCTAGGGAACAAAGGTATTTTCCAATTGTTTCATTTTTCACTTTTTTCATGACTGCCTTAAGTTTGATGCACGAATTGTTTAAGGTAGTTTTATCTTGCGGCGCACGCGTAGTCAGCCATTTTTTCAGGCTTTTCGTTTTTCCTGCACTAGTTCTCTTACTTCTATTGGGTAAATAACGGAGTTTTCTTTCCTGGATGATAATTTGGGAGTGCATTCCCAAGCCGACCATTGTATGACATCAAGGAGCTTGTCCAGTTCTTTTTCTATTTCATTTTCACTTTTGATTGGCACTTGCAGTTCTATTTTTTCCTCTACCAACTGCTTAAACAGTTCAAAATTTGTTTTATTGTTTGTAAGCTGTGGTGAATTTGTTTTTTCTATTACATTTTCACTAACCGTCATAATAACAGGAGAATGATCAGATGTTAGACTTTCATCATTTTCTAAGAAAATGTAGCGTTCCGATATGCCTTTGGTGATGTAGAAATCTATTAGATCAGGGATTTTGTTAAGATCAGTTGGCCAGTACGTTGGTTTCCCTCCTGAGTAAAATTCACAGTTTGAGTATTGGCCAGCTGCAAGTAACTCTTTGCCTTTTGGAGAGGTTAATCTTGAACCCCAAAAGGTATTTTTTGCATTAAAGTCATCTCCAATAATGAAGTTACTTCCTAATTTCTGGAACAAGTTAATGTAGTCTTCTTTCTTTAGGTTATACCGTGGAGGGCAATATATCGCAGATATATTACAGGCGTTGCGATAACCAAATTTAACCGTCACGGTGGTTACTTGCATGGATTCTTTTTCTATTTTTAATTCTTCATGATGTTTGATATTATCCCTAATAAATATATCTGACCCTCCTCTTGCTCGTTCTGCGGGATGAGTGGTATGGTAACAAGTATATCTCCCGATTGATACATAGGAGCTGCTGGTAAAATGTGTTTCTGATATTAAGCATATATCAATTTTCTCGGTTTTTAAAAATAGTTCTAATTCTTCTAGGTGTTGTGTTAATCCGTTTGCATTCCATATGGCTATTCTTAATGAGTAGTTTTGATGTCTGGTTTCTGCTCCGGAATTATGAATTGAACTATGTATTGCATACATTATTTATGTTTAACTATTTTGGAGCTTGGTATTTCCAGAAGATTAAGTCGATCCAGAATTAACTTATTTAGTTTATTCTGTTCCTCAAGGCTCTTTAAAACTGCTTGAACAGTGTTTTTGAAATTTTCGGTACCGTTGGCCTCATTTTCTTTCGAATTTGAAGCGGCCTGAGCATATGTGTAATTCTACCTACGCATAGATGGTTCATTTCTTCCTCGATCCTTGTTTGGATGACTTATAGGGGGTTTGCGTGCCTGATCCCTCATTTTCTGTAGCTGTTTGGCAACCTCACATCCCCGGTAGCTGGCTGGATGCTGCCCATAACAATTTATACATTTTGCTGGTTCTTCTTTAGGTAGTTTGCAAGTTTGCGTTGGGTGTTTTTCAGCACATTTCACACATCTTGGATCGCGCGCGCAATATCTTTGCGTATGGTTATAGCCTTGGCATTTTTTACATTGTACTATTCTTGTACTGCCTCTTTTAACAGCTTCGATCTTTACTCGCATGTTGAGTAAGCCAGTTATATTGTAAATTTTTTCTATTTGCTCTGATTTATCAAACGTTAGCATGAACAGGGGAAGCCTTCTTTTTGAAACAGATTCTAGTCGGTTCTCCCCGCTACGTCTCTCTTTTTTAATAGTGTTCACGGCATCAAGGATTTTAAATCCTTTATTTTCTAGATCCTCCATTATTGAATTAATTTCACAGGTTGGATGTAGCCCTCTTGCCATGACCTTGATGGGCCGATCGTTTTTATTTTCGTACGTGTATCACTGATATTTTTCTGTATTCAGCTTCATTGACAAGTTTCTGTATGCGTTTGGATTTGAAGTGTCGATTTTCCATACATTATTGTTCAGAGCAGTAATTTTATACTCTTGTTCCGTAACATTATTCATTACACTTTGGATTTCTGAGTAGTTGGTTACTCCTACTATAAAAATCGATGGTGGGGTTTTTACCTTTGGCTCTGCTTCATTTTGTTGAGCTGGTTGCTGTTCGAGTGATTTTTCTACTTCTGCTGTGGACTCAGCGACATTTATTGGTGGAGGTGATTTCTCTGTTGGTTTAGCTGCTTGTTTTTGTTCTAGAGGTAGTTGTTTCTAGATGATTAACTGTTTTCTACAAACCTCTTTTGAAGTTAATGGTAAAGTTTCTGCCATTTCTGGTGAGTGTTGAGCTTTCCTTTTCTTACTTGGTCTTTTACTCCGTTTCAACATCCAATTTGTTTCTCTTTCTAATTCTTCTTCATCCGTATGGAATGGATTAATGTCATCATCGATTGTAGGGCTAGGTGTCGTCCCAAGTTTTGCACGTGTTTCAAG
The DNA here is from genome assembly GCA_947310385.1 of Nephrotoma appendiculata. Classification (NCBI taxonomy): domain Eukaryota; kingdom Metazoa; phylum Arthropoda; class Insecta; order Diptera; family Tipulidae; genus Nephrotoma; species Nephrotoma appendiculata. The sequence continues at coordinate 95,734,890 of OX371225.1, forward strand.
TGCTTTTTTGAGTTCTTCATTCTCGTTTTTTAAAATTGTAAATTCTTCTTTCAACTTAGTTGTAAATTCTTTTATGTCTCTTAGTTGTTCACGGAGTTCGGCATTTCCCTTCACATACTGAAATATATTTAGTCATTTTTGCCATCATGCAATTTTGTTGATATACATTTAGCCATCAGCATTCTTAGATAGTTTATCAAATACATGTTGACGTTATTGTTAAATGTTATAATTTTATGTAGAATATAGCATTACGAAAGACCGGGTAGGTGTCGGCAAATGAATCTAGCGTAACACGTTTGCAGCACACTTTTTGTATTGCATAGTTCATAGTATATGAAATGAAGATATAGAACTACTTATGAGGTCTTTAGTAGAATTTATTGCATTGGTAATGCAGCTAACCTACACTAGTTGTTTTGAGTAGAGTTTTTTTGAATAATTTCTTTCGTCGTGTACTATAGATGTCTTACTTGGTACTATAGATGTCAATTTTACAAGTATAAAATATTATGGTCGAGTGGTTATGGTCATGAGTCACTTTTGCATTTATGATTTCAATCAAGTTCAGTGTGTCATTAAGAGAACCTATTGTCCTGTCTAGAACACCGGCAATGACAATGTTGTTTTTTTTTTTTTTTTTTTGATATTTCAGTTTTGTTTACAATAATGAACTGCTTTCGAGCATCAAAAATTATCGTCTTGGCGGATTTTAATTGATGTTTTAGTTCAACATTCTGATCAGCTACAAAAATATTTATTTTAGATTTATTTTAGATTATTACAGTCGACCAGTCGAGTCACCGAAAACCATATCCGCTTTGCGGTTTTCTTCACTTTTATGTTGTTTTTGTGCAGTTTGCAGCCTTGACAATAAAGACTGTGAACTTGGTGTTGACAACGGGTGGGTTAGGCGTCTTGCATGTTTTGAAACTGGTACGATGTTTGAAATTTGTTATAGACATTTCGAAGTATTGTTCAAAATCAAACCAAAATTTATATTCAAAATCAATCAATTAGGATGAGATTTCGAATGGCATTTGTTTCCAAAATATTAATTTTTTTTAAAGTAAACTAAATATTGTGATCAGATGTTCAGATAACACTCGAAGTGGAGAACATTTTCAAGTGATTAATTTTAAAGAGAGACCTCACTATCCGATATGAACGCATACAAAATTTTTATAAATATTTATAAGTCATGGTAACACCAAACCTCGTATGATATCCAAAATAACCACTGAAAGCTGTAGTGGTCTACATGTTAGTTAAGTACACAAATATGTGCTGGTGCAGAGCTAAAAAGAATAAAAAACCCGCACAAAATTATAACTTACGTTGCCATTAGTGTAACCAACACAATCATTGGGAGGAAATATCTATCATTCAAAGTGTGCTCATCTATGAAGATTTTGACGTATACCAAATTTCGAAACGGAAATGTGTAATAATGGATATTTCAAATTAAAGTGGAGTCTTAAATTCGCTGCCTAGTGCCTATACTAGAAATATTTATTTGTAGGGACATATTGATTGATTTTGGATATACGAAGGCTGTTCATTGCATTTATTTGATTTATATACAACACAGCAGCTAACTTGTGAATACCTTCTAAAGTTAAATCTAATTTGGTTATAATTTGGTTATCTACATTGAAATTAAATATGAATTTTGTACTCTCGTTATCGAATCGAATTCCCAAATAGCCCCCTATGTATAGTTTTCTTAATAGTACAGTATTCTATAGTTAAGGCGTTCCTTTTCGATTTACTATAACGATAGACCACATTTTGTACATGGTGATTACCGCTACCAAACGGCATGCTGATAAAAAATATACTTTATGTTGTACTTGTCGGTGTCAGCTTAGTAAAATCCTATATGGTTGTATGCTCATCATTAACCTACTTGTATAATTATGTATATTCATAGGTGCATATTGTGATGTACAAAAAAATTTCGCGGGCTTAAAAGTTAATTTATTTAGTTAAGTTTCACAATTATAGTTTAAGTTCTTAATTTTAAAATTAATTTCAAAGTTTAGTCCATTGTGATTGGTTTTTAGTAATGATTATGTCTGTTTACCACACACTCTGTCAATACTCTCAGTCAAGTTTGTCGGGGAAAAATTGACGCAGGTTAATATAAAGTCGCCTTGAATGTTATTCTAAATTAATTGATCAAAATGATAACATTAAATTTAAGTTAGATTTACATTAATAACTTTCAATTAAAATCTAATACACCACACTTAAAAACTAATATATTACCGTGATTTATAATTATAATATTATAACTTAAATTATAAATCGATTTACGCTTTTAACAATTGTAGTATGTAACCGTTTATTTACGGTCTGCGATTATCTGCATGTTGAGAGCCTAGAACGCTAAATTAAAATGCTATTTAATTTATTATAGTTACGGAGAATTTACCGGGAAACCCCATTGGGCGTCGAACAACCAACCACAACTGACAGTTAAGTTATGGAGTTTCTAAATAGTTTTAATTATTTTCTCTGTAGCTAGAACACAATAATTTAACATGAAAATGAGAGCAAAATTGAGTACTAGTTATTTAATTTTTGAATACCAACAGTTTACATTTGAGCTGCCAAGTGCGAATCAGCTGCTTACATTCCAAATTCTAGGTGTTGTAGGCTCATTGTTTAAGTTTGTACAATGTTCAAATAAAAAGTTCAATTCGGAATTAATTGATGGTGAAAATTAGAAATGGAGAACATTCTTTTCATGTTATTGTATTCGTGTGTTGTATATTTCATTTATCGTTCTAATTTCTGTAAAAAGAATCAAAATATTAAAAATTTTGTCCAAAGTTTCATATCGGTGTCGACACTACTACTGTACGTTTAAGTTACAATCTACATAACTTTTCGTTCTTTATGTCAAAATTTAAAATTAATAATGATTTTTTACATTTTTTCTCACCTGTCTCCAGTAAACCTACTATATGAGAAAACAGAAGAACCTTGTTTTGGTTTACTTTTTTGTCGCTGTGATATCTGTAGATAAATTATGAGAGTTTTATGGATTCAGGAACGCAAGCCAATAAATTAATTCATTAGAATAATTTATACTTAATTTTTTGTACTATAAATAAACATTTTTAATTTATTCGTAATTTTATTTAATTATATGCCGCACACGTTGAAATCGGATAAAGTTAAGAGTTTAAATTTGTTATAAAGAAATCGATTTTGTTAACGGGTTAAGAAGTGACAGAATTTCCCTATGAATTGTAAATAATGTGTGTGGATAGCACGTCTGGTTTTAAATTTCGTTGTGAACGTGTAAAACGGTCTATGACTCAACAGAGATAGTATGTCATTTATTTAATCATTATAATTAGTTATTTCGTTTAAATTGGGTGTCGCAGCTTTATTTTAAAGTAAAGCAAACATTTTCATATATTTTAAGCTTCTTTGTGTTTTTGCAGTTTGTTCGTTTGTTTCTTTCTAACCTTACAATTTATTTGGGTCGAAGCACTAATTCCTTTGCGGTATTAAGTACCAATTTAAGCCTTTGCCATCCAAATGAGATTCGTTCCCCGTGCTACGTGGACCATCTGCTCATTATTGTATGGCTCTATCCCAGCTGTGCATACTACCAGGAGCTCAGAGACGTTTTCGTTTTTATCATCGATCGATATTTGAAGTAGAGATTGGCGCTATAGGCTCCTATCTGTTTTAATTTATTGTTCCCAGGAACCACTAGTTCTGGAAACTGAAGCAAGCGGTATCGACTTGAAATGATGACCAATAATCACAATTTACAAGTGTTTGGAGTAACTCACTAAAAAAGATGATTTGCCTTGAACTATAAATGATGTAACCGAAATTCTTATTAGAACTTATGTTAAAACAAAGCGTTGTCCATTTACATTAAACTTTACTCATAAACACGAAATAATAACACCAAAATGGGGTAATTTTAGACTCGTTAATAAGTATGGTTTGATCATAAATTAAATGCATTTTCATTTAAGTGCCTTGTATACTGACTTGAATTGACACACATGCTAAATTTCTTAAAATCTGGAGATTAGAAGATCACATTTCGAATAAGAGTTAGTTAAGATAATATCTTAACTTATACCATGATTACTGCGCTCTTGATTGCAAAGACTAATGTACTAGTTAAAACTTTATTACAAGTTTTGGTGCTCGTCATTAAATTAAGTTCATACAATTGTCTCCTTGTAAAATAAATTAAATTGAATTTTTAAAATTCTAAACTAATTCAAATTACTGTGGTGGAACAACGTTTAAAACTACTTACCCAACATTGCCAGTGTTTTTATGATATAATCTGCTAGTGAATTTATGGAAAATATCATTATTTCAAATAAATGACTTCAGATTCGAAATGTATGTCAATCCTGTAATGAGACAATTAGTAAGTTTCACCAATTAATCAAGTAAAAGTTACCACATCGTGTCAATTTCAAAAGGTGCAAGACGCCTAAATTCACCGGTTATCAACATCAAGTTCACAGTCTTCATAGTCAAGGCTGCAAACTGAACAAAATCAACAAAAAGGCGAAGAAAAAATCACAGCAGATGTTTTTCAGTGGATGCAAGACTGATCTGCTTAGTCAAATATGAATTTAGTAGCTGATGAGAATGTTGAACTACAACAACAATAAAAATCCGTACAAGACGATAATTTTTGATATCGGAAAGCATTTTATAATTGTAAACAAAAGCGAAATACCTAAAAAAAAAGAAAGTTTTACCAACATTCTCATTGCCAGTATCCGAGACGGAAGAACAGGTTCTCTTAAGGTCACACTGAAATTGATTGAAACCATAAATACAAAAGTGACTTCTCATGAACACATTGGTAAGAAGAAGAAACATCATCCTGGGTAAGAAATGACACGACGAAAGAAATTAGTACTAAGACCTATCTGTGGGTAGATGCCCCTATACACATAATTATTTAGTACAGGTACAAGTGAATTTAAGGCTTCTTCATAATTTATATATTTGTATATTGTTTTCTATGTGAAATAGTTGCATTTTATGCCTATACAAATTACTATATGTAAAATTCTGAAAGGTTATAACTATATTACGATTGACGAAAATTTAAATATAGTTTATTAATAAATTTAATGTGATTTTTATTAAATATTAAGTTTTCGTATAATGGGAGCTGTTTTTCTACGGAAGTGCAAGATACAGAATAATGTTTTTTTCAATACCAAAATTAACTTATTATTCATATTTCGGGCTAACTTCAACGACTTACGTCTTTCTATTTAGTGCAATGGTTGAGATAGGTCTATAAACATCTTAGTGTATTACTGGGGCGCTTGAATAACTGCTGGGTGGTTTTTATTCACATTACTTCCGTCGGCGCGTATAAAACATTTTTAAGGTAAGCCTTCACTTTAATATTTTTTATGTTTAACATCGATATTGAATAGGTACTTTGACTTTGAACTACTCCACCTTACCTGGGCAATGTAAGTTTCTGCTTTTCAACGATAATTTCATGCACTTACGAAATTCGAAAATTAATATTTCTTGACCAAAATATCCTTAACGAACAGAGATAAATCCGTATCTCACCAAATACAGATCCCGCCCTTTTCTATTCTCACGCACTCAATAATTTGAGTAATACGTCGGGTAATTAAATGTACTTGAATATACCTTAAATTTTGTTACTCAGCCGATAATTAATCGAGTACCTGCGCGATCCATAGCTTAATTTTTATTGCTTAATTTTGTCACTCCTTCTTTTATTTTTTGCTTTTTTCTACTATATATAACAAAATTTTTATTTTTTCAAATCAGTAGATGCTCCTGATGATGACCTAAGTAGTCGAAACCGATCGAGTGATTTTTTAAACCTTTTGAAAATATTCAAAAAATATAATTTTGCGAAATAAAAAACAAGTGTTTAATAAAATGTGTTTATTAAGTGTAAGTGCGTGTTTCGCCAAGTGCCTACGGCAAATAGTGTAAAAAATACTTTCAATTTCTTTTAGCTCGGTTGGTAAAGTGTTGTACATTAGACCTTTGTACACATACATCAGACCTTTGTACAGTATATTGTTGTTTCTTGAGTTAGTTGCAAAAAATTGCAAGTGGAGGTTGGTTCGCTGTCTCGAACCATTAGAATGAATATCAGGCGCATGAAGCAGAGATCGGTGAAATTTAATTAAACCTCTTCGATTTTTAAATATTGTCATTATAGGCGGATTCATTGTTGTAATTTGTTGTGTTCGTTCCGTTCCTTTCGTTCGGTATTTTTTCTGCAGTATTATTTTTTGGGTTCATTGTTGATGAAAAAACAAAACATCAAAACACAAAATGAACGACGTACTTGACTACAAAATAAAAATATCGAAAATGTGTCTGTTTGTTTCTACTATTAGACTATATATCATGTCGTCTCTTTCTTGTAATGTTCCTTCGGTAAAAAAGTTGAAGATAGATCAACTTGATGAAAAAAATACCGAAGAAATAAAACGTCATTTGCGACAAATCCTATTGGTTTACAAAAAAGCATAACGAACGGAATGAACACAACGAGCTAAAACAATGAATCCGCCTTATGAGTTGGAAATCAATTATATTAAGGAAGCTGAGTTGAGATATGTTTTTAAAAAGTTCGGTTGTTAAAAATCTTAGTGGTAGGCGGTATGTGTTTTGTAGAATTGCGATCTCATCACAACGGAAACCTGCACATCCACTCCACACTGGATTTAAATATATTAATTGTGGTAAGATAAAGGAATTGTAGATTAGTAGGATGGAACTTTGCGGCAAAATATGCTTCAGTTTTTTGATCGAGAATACAAAAGATCGAATTTTAGCCTTAACCATATCGATATGGTCACTCCATTTTAATTTTTCGACCCATGTACTTAAATTGATCCGTACTATCTGAATTCCCGCATAACTAATCATGTACGCTTTTATAACTTCATCTGATAATTTTTTATTTGTAAATATCATATACTTACTCTTTTTTGCATTTAATTGAAGCTTGTTTTCATTGAGCCACAGGATTAGCAACCTCAAATCTGTCTGCATATCTTCCTTAATATTTGTATTTTCATACTTTATAGCAGCATCATGAGCATATAGCTGAAATGTGCCCTTAAAGTTTTGTCTGCATATGTCGTTACTGTAAATGGATCGGCTGAAACTTCAGTCCCTAAAGTTTGGCAAGCAATATATCATGGTCTATCGAATCAAACGCTTTCCGTAAATCCAAAAATAAGCATGCTATAGATTGTATACAATCCGTTTCTTGTCAACATTTTCCAAAATGAAACTTGGTTGTTTCAGACGCACACGTCGAGTGTCACGCTTATATTGCATGCAATCCTTTACGACATTGTCCAGCCTGCTTACCAGAGTTCGACGGTTTCTATTTTTTGTCAAAAAAGGCTTTCCGCAGCCAAATCATAATTTAGTATTTAAAATACTTGTGCCTGTTTAGATTCTCCAGCTTGTACATCTAAGACTATTTGAACTACTCTGTGGTGAGAGAGATCGTCCAATGCAAAATTGTGAACAACCCGAATTGATCATAGTTAATGCGTGATCTATAATAGTAGAAGTACTGTTGCATATTCTTGTGGCAAATTTTGATGCTAATTTGTTAATGAGCATGAAGCCATTTACAGATACTATATATAGATATTTACCAATTTTTGGGTTTCTTGGATCTAAAATATTTAAATTGAAATCGCCTACTACAATCGCTCTCGGAAAATTTCCTATCAATGTTTGAAAAGATTCTAAAAAATTACCAACATTTGATCCCGGGCATCTATATATAATAATTAAATGCATATTTTGCTTAAGTAATTTTAAAACTATAAAATTGTTTTTCAGCTCATCTTTTTGAAAAATCACAGATCATTTAATATTCTCTTTAACTACAACACATATTCCACCTCCTCTATCCGTACGACAACTATGATACGCATTATAACCATGAAAATTGATTAGACATACCTCATCAGATTGTACCCATGATTCAACTAGTACAATGATTTCTGTCCCATAATTACACAACGATAAACAACTTTCCACCTCATGAATCTTCGACTTCAAACCCCTGATATTGAAATATACAATATTCACATAACCCGTTTCCAATTTTTTGCGACCGAACTTAAATCCGAGTTCATTCACGTTATCTACTAAATCCGCTATTTGAGAAATGCCATTTGTATTTATGTGTGTATTTCATTAACTCAATATTTACATACTCATTTAAACAAATTATCTGGATATTATTAATGTTAAAAGTACAGTTTGAACAACTTTGATAAAAATTAAGCAAACCGGATTTGTAAATCGTTTGTAACTATATTGCCTACAAGATTGGTACCTCTTGGACAGGTACTGGGATCTTCAGCAGTAATGGTTTCCTCATTTTCTAAAGTATCACGACGGGTTGTATTTTCATGATTTGTGTGTTATAAGATTTCCAACCACCATGCATTTTAAGGCAAGTGAGGTCACCGTCAGAATCTACAAGGAGTGTAGCTGAAGTCCGATCAATGGCCGGTATATTCCATCAATGGCCGGTATATTCACTTGAATTTTTTAAAATTAAATATAATGCCACTTCTTTTGCAACGCTACTAATTTTGTGAATGCCAACTACTACCCGATGACATACTCCACTCCTTGGTATTTTATAAAAAGACGTCATACCTCGAAATTTTCTGGGCGAAAAGCAAAGTACTTTCTGCAAATCCCCAAATAGTTTTCTCCCAAAACTGTAAAGAGTCGCAATTTGTTTGTTTTAGAGTTGGAAATTTTTACCAACAAAGATTGAACGTCTTGACTATCATCTGTCATTCAATGGACTAGTCCGTCGCAACAACATGCACCCGCTACTCCCAGTATTAAAACAACCTGCAAGAAAAATACCAAAAAATAAGTATATATATATTAACTTTAAGTGTTAAAGCTTACCTTTATCATTAAATATGTCTTATCGGGAGCAAAATTTAAAAACAAGTCGATTTGTGCTTTATCGAGAACACTGGATTTTTTTGCTGTGTAACCAATATTCTGTTTTTTTAAATGCTCGCAATTTGGAATATTTTTCGATATCCACGCCATTTTTATAATTCAATGTGGCCTTAACCATTGAATACTGCGTCAAAAGAGTCAAACTTTTCATCTTCGTCGGCAAATTGGTAAAGTATGCCAATAGAACACTTTCTAAATATAATCCAGATTGTACATTTTTTTCAGTACACCACTGCAAAAATCGCTTATATCTCGCACTCATAAATTTTACGTGATTTTGATGGCCATAGTTTTAATACAATTTCTTTTGCTGTTTGAACCACATCCGGTGGTAAATTTGATAAATCTTCTGATTCAAACATTTTGTTCGAAAGAAAGAAAATATTGTAATTACACCTTTGCAGTTTGACGCGTACAATAGTCAAACCAAACAAAAGTCATGATTTCCTTAGTTTCACAAAATATTTCAACAAAATTAGTTTCAATTTTGAAGTTTTAATTACATAATTTGTATTATTAGTTGTTGTATAATTAGTTTACAATGAGCTTTTCTTCGTTGGAGATTAAATAGTACTAGCTGACCTGTGACTGAATAATCAGTCACGTGAATACATTTTGTTGAATTTTTGGTTAAGATGTGATTAAGAAGATTTTTTAAGATGTAAATTTGATGCACTTTTATCAAAAATAAAGTAAATTCATATACGTGGTTAATTTTTAAATCTTAAACGGCAAGCACGCGCTCAAATGTACACAGTATGACTTACGTGTCAAGTCAAATATTCATATCTCAAGCAGCAAGCGCGCGTTCGGGATCACATGATCTCTTACGCACCCAAACTAAATATTAACATCTCAAAAGGGAAAAGCACATAATTGCTGGGGCAAACTTTAATCTAAATATTTCATAAGAAATGTATACAAAAGAATAATCAAATAGTAGTAGAAGGTAGATAATAAAATATATTACAATTTACATGCACAAAACCTCTTCAAAAAATACATTCTTTGTTGTGATGCGCCCATCCCGATCAGCTGATTGATCGCTTGTCTCAACGATAAACACCTAGAGTCCGTCAAATGAGCGGCATCGTGAAAAGGCCACATACATCTGATCATGCGTAAATACGGGGGCCAGCAAGTACACTCCTACCTTTTTCAAGCTTTAACCCTGACTCTTGTTGATGGTTATATGGCGAACGCGAGCTGAACCGGAAATTGAAGGCGAGACATTTTAAATGAGAAGATGCCTTCCAAGGGTGAGAGCTTAATGCGTGGGATGAGAACGCGCTCGCCTTTTGAGAAGCCAGTCAGCACTTCACATTCCAGAATGTAGCGGTTTATTTTTGCAACGCGCATGCGTGTTTCATCGGTTCGACCCTTGCTAGTGTTTAGATTCCACATCAAACGAACGGTCGCGTTTACCTTTAGCGGGAAGGCATGGCGATGCAATCTGGACCCTTCAATCTTGTTGAGAAACTCGACGGGTAGGCGGATTTCTCATGCATGTCGTCACTCTCAAATTAATCAGCACTATGTTTGACTTCTTGTTCGTCAGGCAGGAGGTCAAGCACCTGCTGATTGGTTAGCGCGCAATCATCATTCTTGGGTGCAAGGATGGTGCGCTCCTCGATGGTTTCCTCGGCTGATGTTGTGTTGATGTCACCATACACGAAATCGATCTCACTTTGAGGAACTCTGCCGGAAATGTGATCGAGTCGGTTCGAGCATTGCCGTTTTCAACAGAAAGTAAATATTGCGCAAACTCGTCCCCACCTTCATCGACGCGCATGTTCTTGGTGAGTGTAAACTTATTTACCAATTTCCAAAGCGGGTTCAACTTGATGGTCGATTCGCAAGTTCGCGCGTGTCCCGCCTTCAGGTAGTCACCACACATGATGTTGATTTTCTCAGCTAATGGAACACCCACTACCCATCTATGATTGTGAGCTCTGCTCCTGGCATGATTAACTTTGAATTTAAATCGCGCGTCAACCGTTAAGCAACTTTGAAATTTATTCGCGCGCCGACAGTGTTGCAACTTCGAATCTGAATCGCGTACCAACTGTTTTACAACTTTGAATTTGAATCGCGCGCCACTAATATGAACAAAATATTTGCTTTTTGGTCCTCCCGACCAAAGGTACCCGTTGCGGGTGCTTCCCGGTGGAATTTTTCCGATTTTTCTAGCCCGCACGCACAGCTCAATATTTACCCTGAAACAATCTAATGGATCGGATCATGTTTAGGGGTCATTTTAGGGTTGCGTATGGAACAATTATTAAGAATATTAATATAATAGAAGAGAGATAGAAGCTGACTAATCAGTCACGTGAATACATTTTATTGAATTTTTGGCTAAGAAATAATTAAGAAGATTTTTTAAGATGTTTGAAATTTGATGCACTTTTATCAAAAATAAAGTAAATTCATATACGCGGTTAATTTTTAATTTTTTTCATTAGATATAGAGTGTCATGACAAAATTGTATTTTTACACTCACAACTATTAACACCAAAATGTATGTAAAATCATTTTATGTTCTCTGTTTTGTTTAATTGAGATTCAATTACAAATTTTCTACTCATTTTGTCATCATAGTGTGTCATCACAAAAACATCGGCAATTTTAATAAATTTTGTCATTCTCACGGTATAATGCGCATGATCATAAAATCAATATAAACATATTTTGTCATGGCATTCTGGCGTCATGACTAAATTTTGCTGAAAACACCTGAGGTATCCGTTTCAAGTACTTCCGGGTGGAATTTTTCAGATTTTTCTAGCAAAGGCACACCGCTATATTTATGTCGACCTACCCTGAAAAATTTAAACGGATCGGATCATGTTTACGGGTCATTTTGGCGTTGAGTTTGAAAAAATTAAGCGTATTAATATAATAGATGTATTATTCGGATTAAACGTGACTTTGTTTGACTCGCAATCTTTGCTTTCGCCTCGCAAGCAAATACAGTTGCTCGTCAAACAAAGTATCACTTTTAATCCTAATGACACATAATGTCCTATTTTTAATATTGCTTCGCGAATAAAATTGTAAAGTAATTTTAAATTTTATAGCGTTCCAATTTGTGGTTAGTTTTTAAATTTGGCAGCATTTATATTTTTATATTATACTGTATCTGTATATGTTATTTGATATAGTAGAAACATTCCGGTCATTCAAAATGGCGAGGTAACCGATTGAACTACGCGTATTTATTTGAAAAAATTAGAAGTAATTCAGCGAATTCAGTTGAATGTAATGAAAGTTATTCAGAAGTTGTAAGAAAATTTTCGGTCAATTGTGGCTATTCGCCATTGTTGCAAAAATTGTGGAAACTGGTTCAGTAAAGAAGGAAAACAGCAAAATGCACCATCGTAGTGGTCGTTCAGTAATTAAGTAAGTATCAAAACGAAGCAGGGATTGCGGTAACTGTAAATGGAGTGCATATCGTAATATGATGACAAATTTTTTGATAAATTGGAAGGTATAGATGTCCATAATATGTGATTTCAGCAAGATGGTGAATATGTGGTCACCGTTTTGTGCGAACGCTTTACTAGATTTTTTTCGATGGGCCTATTCGAAGACAACAGTATGTCAACGATCCACAAACAATTGATAACCTAAACTAGAATATTATTTATTGTATTCACCAAATTGACCCGCAATTCTACTATTAAGACTAGAGTTAGGTTAGAAGATATGGGATGATTACTAAATGCAATCTATCGGTATAGTCATCTATCGATAATGAAATAGTTGACGAATATACAATTTTGTCGTTAAGCTTTCGTTTATTTGATTTGTTATACAAAATATTTAGGCCAAATATTGATGACACAAACATTTTTAGATACGTTAAATTCAAATAATGCACAATCATCTCAAATTCAACCTTAACCCAACCACTTATTATGTATTAATAAACCCTTTGTGATCATGCAAGTTCCAATTCAATTATGCATGGCATTAAACACACCAAAAAAAAATATATTAGAACAAAATTAATTTCTTATACTAAAAGCTACAACAACAAAACTACAATACCACAATTTATTACAATTATTACCTTTCAAATAAAACAAAACGCAAAACTAAAAAATATTTACCTTTACGAATGTACTACATATAAAGAAAAATGTAAATCCACCAATGTACAACAATACACAGACAAGAAAGTAGTAAGACAAGTTCTTTTCCATCAACTAACACAAACCACCAACAACAACACAAATCCACGGAGGAATGAGAATGTAAATAACATCTGCCTCTATCGATTCTTTTGGCATGTGCTTTTGTTTTGTTTTGCACATAATTTCTTCGCTCTGCCGAAATTGCCTCTCACGTAATTTAAAAGACTGAGATCGATATAGAATGTTATACCATTTTTACGGTTTGTTCGAATTTATGTAAAGCAAAGCAGGGCAACTATATAAACGTACGATTTTATATTTATCTCTTTCTTTACCGCAAATATTTATAGACATCTCTTGTCACTTTTTTATGTCTCTTTCGAATTTCGATTATCATCTTAACATTTCTTTTTGTTTTGGATTTCTAAAATTTCTTCAGTTCGGTTTTTAATTCGTAGTGGAAACGTAACAGAATTTTTTTTGAAGTTGAATGTAATAAATTGGAATTTAATTAATTTCAGAACATTATTACATTTTGTTTTTGGATAAGTCGGTACGGTTTATATGTTAAAAGGGAACTCAACTTCCTATAGTGGAATATTTTTATTAGCTTAATATATTTTATTGGTGCGGGAAAGTGCAAATAGTGAATTATTGAGTGAAAAATTAAATTATAATAATAATAATCATTATTATATAGAGTGAAATTATTAATGAGAGAAAAAAATAAATAGTTTAAAGAATTTGTGAAGTGTATTTTAGTGAAAATTCATAACACGATATTTTGACGGAGATATTTAATATTTGGGTGTGTATATGTGGTAAATTTTACTAAATAATTATACCATGCCGCATGTCACTCACGCACTGTTAAAGATTTGAAGAAAACATATTACAGATTAACCTCGAGAAACGGTCGAAAGTAGAATATTTTTTTTTATATTCTGAACTTGATTGTCCACAGTCGGAGGTCTGTCTGAAAATTTAGATATACTTAACATAAATAAATTCTTTATGATTTTTGTTGTTGTGGTTGGGTTTATTGTTTCATAACAAATCTTTAAATTTTCTTTGTGGCACTTCATCAAAAAAATATATATTCAATGAGAACTTTTATGTTTATTGGTTTCTTGTGAAATTCTTTAGTTTTAATCTCCATATGATGGTTATTTTGCGATCTTGATGAAAATAAATTCACGTGGCTCTACTATGCAAACCTGAAAAAGGTGAATTCGAGAAGTATATTTTTACTATGGTATATTGTCTGCTGTTTAGAAGGGCACACAATACTGGGTATGAACGTTGGTTATGCTTTTGGATCATATTACAACAAAATTAACAATCGATGGTGGAATTTTAGTGCCCGAGATTAGTTGCTTTTTGCTTAATGCTTCATTGAATGTGTTGAGTAGTAAACTAATAAGCAGATTATAATGACTCCATCCATTTTAATCGTAAATATTGTGTAAACAGTTAAATTTTTTAATGAAAGCACATGTAGAAAATCCGCACTTTAGGCTCATTGTGAAAGCTATCTAAACGTTTGTTTAATTTGAAAGAATATTTGCAATTTTAATTAATCTCATCATTTAATCAATTTTATTTAAGAAAAAAATATTTTGATAAAAACGATGTGATTTAACGAAATTTATTAATTGTTGTACACGAAAACACATTTCTCTAAACCCTCGTATATGAAGTCAAAAAGTGCTTCGTCACATCTAACCCAGGATCTTCGAAAATACCAAATCTAGGCTAATAAGTAGCTGTTCAGTTTCATTGAAAATTTGCAGGAATTTATGAGTTCCCTTTAAAGCCGGTCATTAGTAAACAATATTATTGATCGGACAAAATTAAATTTGACAAAAAAAAAGTCTACTGAAATCCAATCAAAAGTAGTAATCTTCTAGATAGTACAAATTATTATTTCCAGTTCTTGTGTTAGTTGCCCGTAGTACCAAGTCGCTTTGGGAATTTGATGTATATATCGCGCTTAATTCAATTTGAACTATCTGTTTTATTATTTATAATTTATTTGTGATGAAATTATATAAAGGACAATTTAAATTATTTTCATGACGCGTACGATGTTGCTCAAGTAGCCTGAAACACTTTCAATGAAGATGGCAGTGTTTTTGGTACTGAACTTGTGTAAGATAAAGTTTTTTTAAAACGTGGGGAAGTATAGAATTTTAAAAATATATTATATACGTTTAATTTTTGCCATAACAAGCAAAGCAGATTGAAATAAATCTAAAATTAAAAATCCTTCTTAAAAACAGATAACGTATAAGTAGACGTGATCTGCAAAAACTTAAAGAATGTTTGCTAAATTTTAAAATTGAGTTTTTTATGATTTTATCGAACTCGTTTATACAATACCCTTAATTTATAAGGATTCAGTATAAAATCAAATTAAAAAAATTGAAATTCCTGTTCGATGTTCCCCTTTGTGTCTGGTACAAAGTCACTACGTTATCTTAGCCGATGATTGCAAACAGTAATTTTAAAAATTTCTCCAGCCTACACAAAATATTAAATTACGAGAAATATAAAAATAAAAATTACAATTGCTGTTTTTTTTTCGCTATACGGGGCGGGCAATTGAGTGCTGAAAGGGAAATTATCTATCCGAAATTCCGCTACTATACCTCCGACAATACGGCTGTACCATACAAATTAAAAATAAATTCATCCATAAAACAAACTTTTAACGACCTACATAAATGCCAATTGACATGTATTTTGACAGGACGTTATAAACAAGAGTTCATCTTGCTGCGTTTTCAATTTTTATTGTAAGATTAAAGCCGTGTTTTATTATTCGAGCACTATCCGGCGTTAAATGGCAATTTTCTGCTGAAACTGCAGCTATTATTCACTGGTGTCGCTGGATTAAAAAAATTAAAACTAAATTCAGCAATAAAACAAACATTTATCACCTGAAATATACTAATTTACATTTATTTTGACATGACGTTATAAACAAGAATTCATCTTGCTGCGTTTTAAATTTTTATTGTAAGATTTAGTTTCTAATGGTTTCAGGGGTTTACAAAATAAAAGCCTTTTCAAATTTCCCATTGAAATGGATAGCGCTCCCGATAGCGGCTCCCGATAAATAGGTAGAGCAAAATATTTGTATATCGATTTTTAACTAAAAAGTTGAATGAAAAATCTTAGTTTAGAGTTAAATAAATTAATTACTTACATGCAAAAATAGCAAGCTAAATATATGTTTTGACATAGAAAATTGGCTGCTCCGGATAAATCTATCGGGCGCTAATAAAAAAACACGCTTTAAGTTTGTTATGGTTTAAGGGTTGTACAAAACAAAGTCCTTTTCAAATTTCTCATTGAAATGGATAGCAGCTTCCGATAGCGGCGCGCGATAAACCGATAGAGCAAAATATTTTTATACCGATTTTTAACTAAAAGTTGAATGACAAATATTAGTTTTGAGTTAAATAAATTAATTATATTCAATAATAGCGCGCTAAATATAAGTTTTGACATAGAGAATTGGGTGTTTCGGATACAATCTATCGAGCGCTAATAAAAATACACGGCAAGAGTCACCTTTATTCCATACCTACTAACAAGTAGAGAAGGCAGAAGACTCTTTCACACACACATACACATGAAAGAACTAAACCATTTTGCAAAATATGGATTTATTATGTCATAAAACTTTTGTTCATCGCGTCTATTAAACTTAATTCAAACCGTACAATGCGAAAGAATGAGTTTTTAAATCCTTTTTCTCTATCTCTCGAGATATTTTCTTGTTTGTTATTCGTCTAATCATCAAGAACATTTTTTTTTTTTAAATATATTTATAGATACAATAATAATCCTTGATTTTTTATTCTTAAAGAAAGGAAAAATTCAATAATCGTCAAGAAAATTTTAAACGAAAAACTAAAAGATAAAAATTGAAAGAAGAAAACTGAATCGAATTTTTATAACTTTGTGAAATGATTTTCCAAAGGAACAAAAAATTTTCTTTATGGATATAATATCCTTAGATACATACAAATAAACGGAAAATCAATAATCCAAAAGGTTTTTCTATTTTTTTTTGTTGATGTACATGTTTTTCATTTCGTTCCACTTTAAGGAAATTTTCTTAATACTAACATAAAATGAAATAAAAATTGGTTTTCTTTTTTAACAAAATCTTATGAGTACATCTCCATGTTGTGGATGGCAAGGATAAATATTATACAGTGTTAGATGTTTGTGTATTTCTATTATGGAAAAGATATTCAAATTTTTAGGCTACTTGAATTTTCATTTTGATATCATTTTTTGTTCTCCGTTAAAGGTAATTAGGAATTTAGTTTCATTTTATTTTATTTTATTTTTTGCTTTGTCTGCCTTGCCTTATCATCAAAAGGATAAACTACAGCAACAAAAATATTTTTGTCTTTAATTTTAGAATAATTAAGTAAGGATTTTGCTGTTTGATACTACTTGAAAATGTATACATATTTATATAGTGAACATTCCTAATGGGTATATAAAGGATCTACATGGAGGGTGAGCACTGCGTGTAAACTAGGAAGAAACGAAAAGGGATATTTATAGCCTTTTTAATTTGAGTTGCTAAAGTAATTTGTAAACTGTTTTTAATCAAAAAGTAATTTTACTTTTTCATTGGAAATTAACTTTTTGCTTTCGTTTTATCTCAGTAGTGACAAATACTTTGTTTGGTATGAATAACCAATTTTTGGGCTGGTAATTTCATTTTTTCGTTGAGTAGGTTATAATGGTTAAGTTAGGACGCTTTATGTAAATAGCTTAAAATAGTAATACGTAACTTCTAGGCAGTATAAGTATATTCTTATACTTAACGATTTCGAGGTTATAACAACACAACTAAATTTATAATGTGATTGAGCAAGTTTCATTTTTTTAAAATATAAATTAGAATGTTAACTTTAATCTGAATAAGATTTAGGGATATAATTTAAACATAATACAATAATACAATTTCAAAGTATTTCAGTTAAAATATTTATTTAATTATTTTCTTTCTAACGCCGGACACCAAATATATACATTGGTCAAATTCTGCCTGAAATTCATGACACATTCCTCAAATTTTGGTTAATTGAAATCTGTTTTGTAAAGCGCCATTCTGTAAACCACGAGTTCCACATTTATTTCGATAGTGCCTTTTCAACTTTTCGGAAAAGCTAAAAACAAAGTTTCCAAATATGACAAATTTATCAGCGATAACCGTTTACAGGTTTTATAATTTAAAAAAAATCGTTCTTATATTTTTGACAAGTGGTTAAAATTATTATCTGAGAGATGTATAAATTTTCTCTTCTTATTTTAAATCTAGTTGTTTTCTAACAATGAATTATAGCTATGCTAGTTAAAATTAAGATTTTATAATATATTTTCCCTTTAGGTCCATTTTACAGGGCATCTGCCGAAAATAGGTCAAACCCCGGAAAAACAATCCAAACCCCAGTGAGAACGTTGTGTGAAATCTTACAAATTAAATATTTAGTTCTACAGGCCCAGTGAATAATTTTAACTTCATAAATTATTATTCATTTATAACATCCTTTGATAAATAATGCTTTTTATAGCACAACTTAAGGGTCTAGTCGAGTCTCCATGTTCTTCTATCATTTTTCTGACTTGTATTTAAAATCGTATTCCCTTAAAATTCATTCCCAAAGTCGGCGTTTTATGAATGAAGGTTGAAACATTTATGTATCATTTGTTCGTTGTGGAAAGTAAGAGCATCAATATTGCATTATTTGTTACGCTTGGGAAGGAGTACAGAGCGAAAGCTATACTGAACGATTAGATTGTGCTGCGATAAAATACCAACAATATCAGTAGAAAATTTCTAAAAAATTGGTTTGTTTAAGTGAAATTTTCGAATTGGCTTAAACATCTAGATGGAAAAATATTTCCTAAAAATAAACCATCGTATATGATCGTGGAATATAATATGTACTTAGAATGGTCCTTGTTTGTATGGGGCGTAAAAAATGTAGAGATATCTAATGGCACACCTCCCTAGAAATGTGAGGTTATGCTAAAAACTTAAATAAAAAAATTATTGGGTCAATCGAAGATGGTTTAGAGGTCGCGTCTTGAGAGAGAAATTCGATAAAAACGGTATTTTTTCAATTCTTCACTTTCAAACGATCATAAAAATGATTTAAAAATTTTTCTCAGCCTAAATAAAGATTGTGGTGAATCGAAAAGATAACTAACTTTCCAAAATCATCAAAGATATCGAAAATCGGTTAACAAATAGCCATTTTATTGCCAATTTCCGAAACAAATGAAAGCCCAAATAATAAACGGTTTCGTTAAATCCTGAAAATCCAGGATTTCAAAATTACAAAAAAATAAATAAAGAAATAAAAATGTGGTATAAAGACTAAGCAAAGGAATATTTTATGATGTCATAACAAACCGTATGCTACTATCATAAGGCACAACTAAGTAACTAAGTCTTAATGACTCATTCGTCTTATTAGTTATTGTATTTAAATCCGCCTACCGCATCAATTATGACCTGCTATATCCAATATGTTTCATTATATCATTTTAAACAAAAGAAATGCAAATTAAGTTCAGTTTAAAACCAAATCTCTTGAGAAAAGGACTCAAATTTGAAACAATTAAGTAAATCTAGTTAAACGGACTATAGATTTACTTAGTTGTTACAAATTTGCGTTTTTTTCTCAAGAGATTTGGTTTTAAACTGAACTTAATTTGCATTTCTTTTGTTTATATTTATCATAAAATATATAATATACAGTTTACAGTTTTATTAATATTTTTAAGAAAGTGCTACACAATGGCAGCTCACTTACGGTCCACTACAGAAATTTATCTTCTTAGCCATGAGGCTGTCAAATTATTGGTCCTAAGTTACCTACAAAAAAGCAAGTGATGTCCTTTTTTTTACCAGTGACCGTAAAATTTACTACTCTTGAAAGTGCAGCTCCGAGAATCCAGGAAGGGTCTATTTTTAAAAGCACGAATTCCAGTGAAAAAGGAACAACATTCTATTGAAAAAGTTTAAAAATTGCATGATGGGATGGATCAATCTTCTAAAGAATAAAAATCAACCTTCAAAAGTTTATCATGAATGAAAAGCCTTTAATAGTAAACTGGATGATATTTTCGATATCGCACATATCAATGCCTTGGACATGATAACCAGTAAAGGCGACAAGCAATTCCTCTTAGCGCAGCGTGAGAAAGGGCGTTCCGGATATTTGACGGGAGCCAGACAATATGAAATTGAAAAAGAAAACCGGACATCGCAAAGTAAGGAGGCAGAAAAAAATCGTAAACGAAGATATATTGAATAAAATAGTAAATCAATTCCAATAGACTCACAAGCATTATGTTTGTCATCGGAGAGTGGCAGCGAAATGATATGTGATAACGACATGAGCTTCGAAAATATTGGTTTGCTAATGCTACGCGCAAAAGGAGCCCCTAGAGAATTCAAATGTTTTATTACTCCTTGAATATTGTTAGCTTTGGATAAGTGGAAGATTACTGATCGTACAGCAATTCATTTAATCAGTGCCGTTGCCGAAAGTCTTGGACATTCTATTGATGAACACGTTTTGACTTATTACATTGAGGCGTCTTCGTGAAACAAATAGAGTAGAAATAGTAGCATCAGTTAAATTGACTCAACAGGCGTAGTTCCGCAGTTATCTGGAACGGAGACTGTGGATCGTTTGCCGGTGATCATTTTTCTTATAGATGGAAAACAATTATTCGGCATTCCCAAAATATCAAAATCAACGGGTTTAGAAATGGCGAAAGATGTTTCACAAAACTTAATCGATTGGAGAGTAGCTGATGATGTCGTGGCGGCTTCCTTTCGATACAACATATTCAAATTCTGAAAGATTAAATGGAGCAGCTATTATTTTAGAGCAGACAATGGAATGAGTTATATATCTATCTTGTCGACACTACATATCCCTTTTTCTACCAAAAAAAAATTTCGCTCAATTTGTAGTCCAAACCACACATATGTGCGAGTAATAAAACATATTATGTAATGGCGTTTTAGATAAAAAAAATTGCTTGATTTGAATTACAACCAACACAATTGTTTGCATAGTTATAGTGTTTTTTTTCGGACGAAAATAGATTTGAAAGGAATACACAAATGTGTATTTGGTCAAAACCTATTCAAAAATTAATTTTTAACATGATTCTTTTGGGGAAAAGGGAAAAGGGGTATGTGAAATTACATTGCGCGCTACATGTGATTCAAAAATAGGCCGTACATCAGGAGTAAATTTTCCGTTAATTGTGAGATCAAGAACGACTGAAATTCCTTGAATATGTGATCCCAAAGTTTATATACAATTAAACGATGTGAAAGCGGAATCAGCGAGTTTTTGTAAGAACGAATTGCAAATCAATATGCTCAGGATTATTACAGAGAATTAACGGAAATCACTTAAATTTTTTTGAAATTATTTATCTTTCGTGTAGAATTTAAGTTAACAGACTCATTACGGTTTTTTATGACATCCTAAATGATAATGACATCATAAAACACAACTATGTTAAGTCCTTATGACTCATACATCATTCCTTTGTTTAGTCGTTATACCTCGTTTTTATTTCTTTATTTATTTTTTTGTAGTTTTGAATATAAAATCCATGATATAAAAAAACTGTTTATTATTTGGGCTTTCATTAGTTTCGGAAATTGGCAATAAAATAGCTATTTGTTAACCGATTTTCGATATCTTTGATGTTTTCGAAAGTTAACTATCTCCTCTATTTACTACAATTTTCATTTAAACTGAGAAATATTTTCAATAATTTTTCAGTTAGTTTGAAAGTATAAAATTGAAAAAAATACCGTTTTTATCGAACTTCGCGCTCAAGTCGCGACCTCTAAACTATCTTCGTTTGACCCAATAATTTTTCTGTTAAAGTTTTTAACATAACCTCACCTTTCTAGGAGGTGTCCCGTTAGATATTGGAAGTTTCGAAAATAAGGACTAGTACATATGTAATATTATAATGCTATTCGATTTGGTAAAGGCTTACACATAAACAATTTTAGTTTTCTCGGCTTTATCGGCGATTAAAGGACACATTTAGGAAAAATAAAGACTTAAATATATGTAATATTAAAAGGTATTTGGTTGTACTAGGTGCTAGCTAGATAATTGTTTTAAAAAAAAGCCAGATAATTGTTTAAAAATTTAAAAAAAATTGTTTAACAAAATTTTAATTTCAACGTAGATTTAGTCTTAAATGCTCGATTGATTCTATTTAAATATACCCATTTTGGACTTTTGCTTTACTGTTGACTATATTGCAGAAATAATTTTTTCAAATTTTAAGAGGCAATTTCTATCTCTTCTATAATAAAATAAAAATCTATTGTAATATTTTGTTACGTATGTCAATCAAGTGATAAGAATAAAATGTCAAATTTTATCAATTGGTATGGCGCAGGCTTTAGTCTCCAAAAAATTACGAAGGGTGTTCAATACGTTCGGTAAATCTATATGAAATAACAATTTTTGGGTTCTGGCAAACATTTGAATTTTCCCGGGAGACACTTTGTACCATAAATACGGTCATTTTGACGATTATAGCATGGTTCAATTGTGATCAGGATCTCATTGATAACTAGGTTTTTCTGAATGTTTTGGCTCCGAACCGCTTACACAACACTTTGCAACTTTCAAGACGAGTCAGTTGGAGTGATAACGGTGCGCAAAAGACCTCTTTCTGGATGGTCCGAGAAATAACCTAACTTCCGGTATATAGAGGAATATTATACCTTTTCTCTTCCAAGCTAGTGTCAGTCATTAAGTAGCCAGGTAGTCGAAGTATTTCACGATATCTCAGCTCCCGGAATATGAAATTCAGTCAAGCCAATTGGATCAAATTCTTGTGGTTTGCGCTCAACAAATACGTCCGTATATGTGCAAAATATTGTATCCACTACATAAAGTGCAAAATCACAAAGCACGTCAAAAACTCTTGCGGTAATTACATACTATGTTTTCAGAACTATGACTGATATACGCTTAATCGGTCCGGCGTTCCATCCGTCATAGTCAGCGGGAAACAGCCTCAATTGTTTACCAGCGTATCCAATTTAGTTGGATTCCAACGCAAACGTATGACAGCTCATAACCCGGCCTGTAACGGAATGGTCTAACGGTGGCATCTTATAAGCTTGAAAACATCAATAATGTGTTTGAATGATCCAGTGGACTAAATCAGCCGAATTCTTGTACGGAAAAAGTTACGACTCCCAGAAGATATGATATAGTGTGGTCATCATTTTCGAACCAACTATAGCATCCACTACAAATAGTTGTTCGGTAAAATTATTTTAAATTTTTGTTTACTTGTGTTAATAATTTCAATCACATAACGATGTCAACGAAGGTTCGTTCTTGGGGAGTAAATAGTTTGGTTAAGTTGTAGATTAACTTAAAGTTGGGTCGCTTTTTCGAAAATATCTTGTTATAGTGTGATAGATAGTGTAGATCGGTCCTATCGAATAGAGGACCCCAAATTGAGTATGCTAATAGAGAATCACTATAAGATCGTAAGGAAATATTTTGGTTCTATTGTCTTAAATATTGGTCAAAAATGTTAAATGTTTCTCTCAGAATACCTTGGTACATTGAATTATCTCCAAAAAACATGCTTGACACGATACGGGTTCTAATCTTTAAAGGCAAATTTTGAGAAATTTTAAAATTGCAAAATATAGTTATTTGATTGTTTTGTTCTATGAAGTCTATAATATCTTTCTGGCTTCCTACCCTATATTTTTGTCAGCTAAATTAAAGTATGGATGATACGTCGATAGGCTGTTTTCCTAATTAATTCCTTAAAAACCCGTAGGCCATTTTCCCAATTAATTCCTTAAAAATTAATGCGGAAAAAGATGTCTAAAAAATTGTAGCCTTTTATATAATTTTCAATTGGTACCGTTAGATATCGCCGGCAAAAAGTTACGTACAGTGTGTTACGGAAATTATTTAATTAATAAAATGTGCACATATTAGCAAATATCCAATGAATTAACGTTTTACGCAACATAGACAATAATTCAAGAAATTAATTTTAGCTAAAATTATCGAAACTTCCATCGGACCCAGTCATTAAATTTTTGAACCTCAATTTTTGAATTTGTCGACGTGATATTCAAACAATACAATGGTCTTTTAATATTTCATTAAAACTACACATGGCGGTTCAATATTTAAAATTCTTTTGTGTGGGACAAAATTAGAAAACAATTCGAACTGGAAAACTTGTGTGCGAAAGGAAAGATCATAACCACTGCGTCCTGGTCGTTTTAAAACGAGGTTTTAAAGAACTAAATGGAAATACAAATAATTTGTGGGATTCTCGTTTATATTACCCGATCGTACGCCTGTCCCACAAATTATTTGTATTTTGATTTCATTGGTAAACTATAATTAGTTTGATGGAGGTTAGAGAAGAGAATAATAAATGGTATTATCTTATGGATTTCATACTTTTTACACTATTTGCCGATGTCTGTGAAGTTAGCCCGAAAAATATCCCGAAGAAGTGCGATGGCAACACTAAAAGACGAGTATCGCGACATTTTTCAGTGTCATCCCGAAAAATTTACTATATTACGCTAGTTTTGAGTGTCATCCCGAAATATTTTTACTATCATGATAGTTTTACTATCATGACATTTTTTTTTTGTTGTTATTCCAAAAAAAATTCCAAAACAGCAAATTTCAGTAATGTCTGGGAATAAAACCCGAAAAATTTCTCGACAAAACACAAAATTGTAATATCATGACTGTTTAAAATGTCATCCTTAAAAATCCGAAGCAATCACTAATATTTTATATATCATCCCGGAAAAAATAAGTAGTAAAAGTAAAGTAAATGAATCCACGATTAGACAACAATTAGACAAATGAAATAATTATCCACAAGAAAAGATCTATTAATTGTTTGTAAAGAAACAGCCTACTCGTATTAATAAGGTTTTCGTAGATAATAAAACCACCTTTGAAATAGCAAAGTAAGAAAAAAATTCTATTAGCCGTTTGTCAGATATAGTACCCTGGAGTCGACCTAGATATTAATTAACGAGCACGGCTTTATGCGGCTTTCGTAGATAATAAACCCGCCTTTGAAATAGCAAAGTAAGAAAAAAATTCTATTAGCCGTTTGTCAGATATAGTGCCCTGAAGTCGACCTAGATATTAATTAACGAGCACGGCTTTATGCGGCTTTCGTAGATAATAAAACCACCTTTGAAATAGCAAAGTAAAAAAAAAATTCTATTAGCCGTTTGTCAGATATAGTGCCCTGGAGTCGACCTAGATATTAATTAACGAGCACGGCTTTATGCGGCTTTCGTAGATAATAAAACCACCTTTGAAATAGCAAAGTAAGAAAAAAATTCTATTAGCCGTTTGTCAGATATAGTGCCCTGAAGTCGACCTAGATATTAATTAACGAGCACGGCTTTATGCGGCTTTCGTAGATAATAAAACCACCTTTGAAATAGCAAAGTAAGAAAAAAATTCTATTAGCCGTTTGTCAGATATAGTGCCCTGAAGTCGACCTAGATATTAATTAACGAGCACGGCTTTATGCGGCTTTCGTAGATAATAAAACCACCTTTGAAATAGCAAAGTAAGAAAAAAATTCTATTAGCCGTTTGTCAGATATAGTGCCCTGAAGTCGACCTAGATATTAATTAACGAGCACAGCTTTATGCGGCTTTCGTAGATAATAAAACCGCCTTTGAAATAGCAAAGTAAGAAAGAAATTCTATTAGCCGTTTGTCAGATATAGTACCCTGGAGTCGACCTAGATATTAATTAACGAGCACGGCTTTATGCGGCTTTCGTAGATAATAAACCCGCCTTTGAAATAGCAAAGTAAGAAAAAAATTCTATTAGCCGTTTGTCAGATATAGTGCCCTGAAGTCGACCTAGATATTAATTAACGAGCACGGCTTTATGCGGCTTTCGTAGATAATAAAACCACCTTTGAAATAGCAAAGTAAGAAAAAAATTCTATTAGCCGTTTGTCAGATATAGTGCCCTGGAGTCGACCTAGATATTAATTAACGAGCACGGCTTTATGCGGCTTTCGTAGATAATAAACCCGCCTTTGAAATAGCAAAGTAAGAAAAAAATTCTATTAGCCGTTTGTCAGATATAGTGCCCTGAAGTCGACCTAGATATTAATTAACGAGCACGGCTTTATGCGGCTTTCGTAGATAATAAACCCGCCTTTGAAATAGCAAAGTAAGAAAAAAATTCTATTAGCCGTTTGTCAGATATAGTGCCCTGAAGTCGACCTAGATATTAATTAACGAGCACGGCTTTATGCGGCTTTCGTAGATAATAAAACCACCTTTGAAATAGCAAAGTAAGAAAAAAATTCTATTAGCCGTTTGTCAGATATAGTACCCTGGAGTCGACCTAGATATTAATTAACGAGCACGGCTTTATGCGGCTTTCGTAGATAATAAACCCGCCTTTGAAATAGCAAAGTAAGAAAAAAATTCTATTAGCCGTTTGTCAGATATAGTGCCCTGAAGTCGACCTAGATATTAATTAACGAGCACGGCTTTATGCGGCTTTCGTAGATAATAAAACCACCTTTGAAATAGCAAAGTAAGAAAAAAATTCTATTAGCCGTTTGTCAGATATAGTGCCCTGAAGTCGACCTAGATATTAATTAACGAGCACGGCTTTATGCGGCTTTCGTAGATAATAAACCCGCCTTTGAAATAGCAAAGTAAGAAAAAAATTCTATTAGCCGTTTGTCAGATATAGTGCCCTGAAGTCGACCTAGATATTAATTAACGAGCACGGCTTTATGCGGCTTTCGTAGATAATAAAACCACCTTTGAAATAGCAAAGTAAGAAAAAAATTCTATTAGCCGTTTGTCAGATATAGTGCCCTGAAGTCGACCTAGATATTAATTAACGAGCACGGCTTTATGCGGCTTTCGTAGATAATAAAACCACCTTTGAAATAGCAAAGTAAGAAAAATATTCTATTAGCCGTTTGTCAGATATAGTGCCCTGAAGTCGACCTAGATATTAATTAACGAGCACGGCTTTATGCGGCTTTCGTAGATAATAAAACCACCTTTGAAATAGCAAAGTAAGAAAAAAATTCTATTAGCCGTTTGTCAGATATAGTGCCCTGAAGTCGACCTAGATATTAATTAACGAGCACAGCTTTATGCGGCTTTCGTAGATAATAAAACCGCCTTTGAAATAGCAAAGTAAGAAAAAAATTCTATTAGCCGTTTGTCAGGTATAGTGCCCTGAAGTCGACCTAGATATTAATTAACGAGCACGGCTTTATGCGGCTTTCGTAGATAATAAAACCACCTTTGAAATAGCAAAGTAAGAAAAAAATTCTATTAGCCGTTTGTCAGATATAGTGCCCTGAAGTCGACCTAGATATTAATTAACGAGCACGGCTTTATGCGGCTTTCGTAGATAATAAAACCACCTTTGAAATAGCAAAGTAAGAAAAAAATTCTATTAGCCGTTTGTCAGATATAGTGCCCTGAAGTCGACCTTGATATTAATTAACGAGCACGGCTTTATGCGGCTTTCGTAGATAATAAAACCACCTTTGAAATAGCAAAGTAAGAAAAAAATTCTATTAGCCGTTTGTCAGATATAGTGCCCTGAAGTCGACCTAGATATTAATTAACGAGCACGGCTTTATGCGGCTTTCGTAGATAATAAAACCACCTTTGAAATAGCAAAGTAAGAAAAAAATTCTATTAGCCGTTTGTCAGATATAGTGCCCTGAAGTCGACCTAGATATTAATTAACGAGCACGGCTTTATGCGGCTTTCGTAGATAATAAAACCGCCTTTGAAATAGCAAAGTAAGAAAAAAATTCTATTAGCCGTTTGTCAGATATAGTGCCCTGAAGTCGACCTAGATACTAATTAACGAGCACGGCTTTATCCGGCTTTCGTAGATAATAAAACCACCTTTAAAATAGCAAAGTAAGAAAAAAATTCTATTAGCCGTTTGTCAGATATAGTGCCCTGAAGTCGACCTAGATATTAATTAACGAGCACGGCTTTATGCGGCTTTCGTTGATAATAAAACAACCTTTGGAATAGCAAAGTAAGAAAATAATTCTATTAGCCGTTTGTCAGATATATTGCCTTGAAGTCGACCTAG
This sequence comes from Nephrotoma appendiculata, assembly GCA_947310385.1. Lineage (NCBI taxonomy): Eukaryota > Metazoa > Arthropoda > Insecta > Diptera > Tipulidae > Nephrotoma > Nephrotoma appendiculata. The sequence goes on from OX371225.1 coordinate 95,763,296, forward strand.
ATATTAATTAACGAGCACGGCTTTATGTGGCTTTCGTAGATAATAAAACCACCTTTGAAATAGCAAAGTAAGAAAAAAATTCTATTAGCCGTTTGTCAGATATAGTACCCTGGAGTCGACCTAGATATTAATTAACGAGCACGGCTTTATGCGGCTTTCGTAGATAATAAACCCGCCTTTGAAATAGCAAAGTAAGAAAAAAATTCTATTAGCCGTTTGTCAGATATAGTGCCCTGAAGTCGACCTAGATATTAATTAACGAGCACGGCTTTATGCGGCTTTCGTAGATAATAAAACCACCTTTGAAATAGCAAAGTAAGAAAAAAATTCTATTAGCCGTTTGTCAGATATAGTGCCCTGGAGTCGACCTAGATATTAATTAACGAGCACGGCTTTATGCGGCTTTCGTAGATAATAAAACCACCTTTGAAATAGCAAAGTAAGAAAAAAATTCTATTAGCCGTTTGTCAGATATAGTGCCCTGAAGTCGACCTAGATATTAATTAACGAGCACGGCTTTATGCGGCTTTCGTAGATAATAAAACCACCTTTGAAATAGCAAAGTAAGAAAAATATTCTATTAGCCGTTTGTCAGATATAGTGCCCTGGAGTCGACCTAGATATTAATTAACGAGCACGGCTTTATGCGGCTTTCGTAGATAATAAAACCACCTTTGAAATAGCAAAGTAAGAAAAAAATTCTATTAGCCGTTTGTCAGATATAGTGCCCTGAAGTCGACCTAGATATTAATTAACGAGCACGGCTTTATGCGGCTTTCGTAGATAATAAAACCACCTTTGAAATAGCAAAGTAAGAAAAAAATTCTATTAGCCGTTTGTCAGATATAGTGCCCTGAAGTCGACCTAGATATTAATTAACGAGCACAGCTTTACGGCTTTCGTAGATAATAAAACCGCCTTTGAAATAGCAAAGTAAGAAAGAAATTCTATTAGCCGTTTGTCAGATATAGTACCCTGGAGTCGACCTAGATATTAATTAACGAGCACGGCTTTATGCGGCTTTCGTAGATAATAAACCCGCCTTTGAAATAGCAAAGTAAGAAAAAAATTCTATTAGCCGTTTGTCAGATATAGTGCCCTGAAGTCGACCTAGATATTAATTAACGAGCACGGCTTTATGCGGCTTTCGTAGATAATAAAACCACCTTTGAAATAGCAAAGTAAGAAAAAAATTCTATTAGCCGTTTGTCAGATATAGTGCCCTGGAGTCGACCTAGATATTAATTAACGAGCACGGCTTTATGCGGCTTTCGTAGATAATAAACCCGCCTTTGAAATAGCAAAGTAAGAAAAAAATTCTATTAGCCGTTTGTCAGATATAGTGCCCTGAAGTCGACCTAGATATTAATTAACGAGCACGGCTTTATGCGGCTTTCGTAGATAATAAACCCGCCTTTGAAATAGCAAAGTAAGAAAAAAATTCTATTAGCCGTTTGTCAGATATAGTGCCCTGAAGTCGACCTAGATATTAATTAACGAGCACGGCTTTATGCGGCTTTCGTAGATAATAAAACCACCTTTGAAATAGCAAAGTAAGAAAAAAATTCTATTAGCCGTTTGTCAGATATAGTACCCTGGAGTCGACCTAGATATTAATTAACGAGCACGGCTTTATGCGGCTTTCGTAGATAATAAACCCGCCTTTGAAATAGCAAAGTAAGAAAAAAATTCTATTAGCCGTTTGTCAGATATAGTGCCCTGAAGTCGACCTAGATATTAATTAACGAGCACGGCTTTATGCGGCTTTCGTAGATAATAAAACCACCTTTGAAATAGCAAAGTAAGAAAAAAATTCTATTAGCCGTTTGTCAGATATAGTGCCCTGGAGTCGACCTAGATATTAATTAACGAGCACGGCTTTATGCGGCTTTCGTAGATAATAAACCCGCCTTTGAAATAGCAAAGTAAGAAAAAAATTCTATTAGCCGTTTGTCAGATATAGTGCCCTGAAGTCGACCTAGATATTAATTAACGAGCACGGCTTTATGCGGCTTTCGTAGATAATAAAACCACCTTTGAAATAGCAAAGTAAGAAAAAAATTCTATTAGCCGTTTGTCAGATATAGTGCCCTGAAGTCGACCTAGATATTAATTAACGAGCACGGCTTTATGCGGCTTTCGTAGATAATAAAACCACCTTTGAAATAGCAAAGTAAGAAAAAAATTCTATTAGCCGTTTGTCAGATATAGTGCCCTGAAGTCGACCTAGATATTAATTAACGAGCACGGCTTTATGCGGCTTTCGTAGATAATAAAACCACCTTTGAAATAGCAAAGTAAGAAAAAAATTCTATTAGCCGTTTGTCAGATATAGTGCCCTGAAGTCGACCTAGATATTAATTAACGAGCACGGCTTTATGCGGCTTTCGTAGATAATAAAACCACCTTTGAAATAGCAAAGTAAGAAAAAAATTCTATTAGCCGTTTGTCAGATATAGTGCCCTGAAGTCGACCTTGATATTAATTAACGAGCACGGCTTTATGCGGCTTTCGTAGATAATAAAACCACCTTTGAAATAGCAAAGTAAGAAAAAAATTCTATTAGCCGTTTGTCAGATATAGTGCCCTGAAGTCGACCTAGATATTAATTAACGAGCACGGCTTTATGCGGCTTTCGTAGATAATAAAACCACCTTTGAAATAGCAAAGTAAGAAAAAAATTCTATTAGCCGTTTGTCAGATATAGTGCCCTGAAGTCGACCTAGATATTAATTAACGAGCACGGCTTTATGCGGCTTTCGTAGATAATAAAACCGCCTTTGAAATAGCAAAGTAAGAAAAAAATTCTATTAGCCGTTTGTCAGATATAGTGCCCTGAAGTCGACCTAGATACTAATTAACGAGCACGGCTTTATGCGGCTTTCGTAGATAATAAAACCACCTTTAAAATAGCAAAGTAAGAAAAAAATTCTATTAGCCGTTTGTCAGATATAGTGCCCTGAAGTCGACCTAGATATTAATTAACGAGCACGGCTTTATGCGGCTTTCGTTGATAATAAAACAACCTTTGGAATAGCAAAGTTAGAAAACAATTCTATTAGCCGTTTGTCAGATATATTGCCTTGAAGTCGACCTAGATATTAATTAACGAGCACGGCTTTATGCGGCTTTCGTAGATAATAAACCCGCCTTTGAAATAGCAAAGTAAGAAAAAAATTCTATTAGCCGTTTGTCAGATATAGTGCCCTGAATTCGACCTAGATATTAATTAACGAGTACGGCTTTATGCGGCTTTCGTAGATAATAAAACCACCTTTGAAATAGCAAAGTAAGAAAAAATTCTATTAGCCGTTTGTCAGATATAGTGCCCTGAAGTCGATCTAGATATTAATTAACGAGCACGGCTTTATGCGGCTTTCGTAGATAATAAAACCACCTTTGAAATAGCAAAGTAAGAAAAAAATTCTATTAGCCGTTTGTCAGATATAGTGCCCTGAAGTCGACCTAGATATTAATTAACGAGCACGGCTTTATGCGGCTTTCGTAGATAATAAAACCACCTTTGAAATAGCAAAGTAAGAAAAAAATTCTATTAGCCGTTTGTCAGATATAGTGCCCTGAAGTCGACCTAGATATTAATTAACGAGCACGGCTCTATGCGGCTTTCGTAGATAATAAAACCGCCTTTGAAATAGCAAAGTAAGAAAAAAATTCTATTAGCCGTTTGTCAGATATAGTGCCCTGAAGTCGACCTAGATATTAATTAACGAGCACGGCTTTATGCGGCTTTCGTAGATAATAAAACCACCTTTGAAATAGCAAAGTAAGAAAAAAATTCTATTAGCCGTTTGTCAGATATAGTGCCCTGAAGTCGACCTAGATATTAATTAACGAGCACGGCTTTATGCGGCTTTCGTAGATAATAAAACCACCTTTGAAATAGCAAAGTAAGAAAAAAATTCTATTAGCCGTTTGTCAGATATAGTGCCCTGAAGTCGACCTAGATATTAATTAACGAGCACGGCTTTATGCGGCTTTCGTAGATAATAAACCCGCCTTTGAAATAGCAAAGTAAGAAAAAAATTCTATTAGCCGTTTGTCAGATATAGTGCCCTGAAGTCGACCTAGATATTAATTAACGAGCACGGCTTTATGCGGCTTTCGTAGATAATAAAACCACCTTTAAAATAGCAAAGTAAGAAAAAAATTCTATTAGCCGTTTGTCAGATATAGTGCCCTGGAGTCGACCTAGATATTAATTAACGAGCACGGCTTTATGTGGTTCATGACAGACGGTTCATGACAGACTGTTCATGTCAGACGGTACATTTGGCACAGCGAAACCATAGCCAAATTTAGCTGCGTAAAGCGCTTATGATTGTACCAATATTGAAGACGTCGATTGGCCAAGATTTCAATCTCACCTATTTGTTCAATAAAAATTGAATTTCAACTGCCAAAATATAGATAAATCCCAATTCAAACTGGAAAACTAAAAGATGACACCTTCATATAGAAAAACAATGAGAAAAACAACGAAAAAGTAATAATCTTAATAATTCTACGAATTGTCTACATATTCTACCGATTCTCGACATTGTCTACTCAAAAATCAATTGTCTACGCTATTTTCGACACCAACTTGTAGATAATTCGGAAATACGCGAAGACGCACAACACTGTCCATCACCTTCCGTAACACACTAGTCCGGCCAGCAAATAATTTCTGAGTACAATGGACGATATCTCGAATACTAAACATACAAAAATTCTTAAACATATATTTTCAATTCGTTTAACGTTCCTCCATTACTTTAAGTAACCCAATAGTCAAGCAAACGAACAATATTTAAGCCGATTAAAGCCTTGTTCGTTAATTAATATCTAGGTCGACTTCAGGGCACTATATCTGACAAACGGCTAATAGAATTTTTTTCTTACTTTGCTATTTCAAAGGTGGTTTTATTATCTACGAAAGCCGCATAAAGCCGTGCTCGTTAATTAATATCTAGGTCGACTTCAGGGCACTATATCTGACAAATGGCTAATAGAATTTTTTTCTTACTTTGCTATTTTAAAGGTGGTTTTATTATCTACGAAAGCCGCATAAAGCCGTGCTCGTTAATTAATATCTAGGTCGACTTCAGGGCACTATATCTGACAAACGGCTAATAGAATTTTTTTCTTACTTTGCTATTTCAAAGGTGGTTTTATTATCTACGAAAGCCGCATAAAGCCGTGCTCGTTAATTAATATCTAGGTCGACTTCAGGGCACTATATCTGACAAACGGCTAATAGAATTTTTTTCTTACTTTGCTATTTCAAAGGTGGTTTTATTATCTACGAAAGCCGCATAAAGCCGTGCTCGTTAATTAATATCTAGGTCGACTTCAGGGCACTATATCTGACAAACGGCTAATAGAATTTTTTTCTTACTTTGCTATTTCAAAGGTGGTTTTATTATCTACGAAAGCCGCATAAAGCCGTGCTCGTTAAATAATATCTAGGTCGACTTCAGGGCACTATATCTGACAAACGGCTAATAGAATTTTTTTCTTACTTTGCTATTTTAAAGGTGGTTTTATTATCTACGAAAGCCGCATAAAGCCGTGCTCGTTAATTAATATCTATGTCGACTTCAGGGCACTATATCTGACAAACGGCTAATAGAATTTTTTTCTTACTTTGCTATTTCAAAGGTGGTTTTATTATCTACGAAAGCCGCATAAAGCCGTGCTCGTTAATTAATATCTAGGTCGACTTCAGGGCACTATATCTGACAAACGGCTAATAGAATTTTTTTCTTACTTTGCTATTTCAAAGGTGGTTTTATTATCTACGAAAGCCGCATAAAGCCGTGCTCGTTAATTAATATCTAGGTCGACTTCAGGGCACTATATCTGACAAACGGCTAATAGAATTTTTTTCTTACTTTGCTATTTCAAAGGTGGTTTTATTATCTACGAAAGCCGCATAAAGCCGTGCTCGTTAATTAATATCTAGGTCGACTTCAGGGCACTATATCTGACAAACGGCTAATAGAATTTTTTTCTTACTTTGCTATTTCAAAGGTGGTTTTATTATCTACGAAAGCCGCATAAAGCCGTGCTCGTTAATTAATATCTAGGTCGACTTCAGGGCACTATATCTGACAAACGGCTAATAGAATTTTTTTCTTACTTTGCTATTTCAAAGGTGGTTTTATTATCTACGAAAGCCGCATAAAGCCGTGCTCGTTAATTAATATCTAGGTCGACTTCAGGGCACTATATCTGACAAACGGCTAATAGAATTTTTTTCTTACTTTGCTATTTTAAAGGTGGTTTTATTATCTACGAAAGCCGCATAAAGCCGTGCTCGTTAATTAATATCTAGGTCGACTTCAGGGCACTATATCTGACAAACGGCTAATAGAATTTTTTTCTTACTTTGCTATTTCAAAGGTGGTTTTATTATCTACGAAAGCCGCATAAAGCCGTGCTCGTTAATTAATATCTAGGTCGACTTCAGGGCACTATATCTGACAAACGGCTAATAGAATTTTTTTCTTACTTTGCTATTTCAAAGGTGGTTTTATTATCTACGAAAGCCGCATAAAGCCGTGCTCGTTAATTAATATCTAGGTCGACTTCAGGGCACTATATCTGACAAACGGCTAATAGAATTTTTTTCTTACTTTGCTATTTCAAAGGCGGGTTTATTATCTACGAAAGCCGCATAAAGCCGTGCTCGTTAATTAATATCTAGGTCGACTTCAGGGCACTATATCTGACAAACGGCTAATAGAATTTTTTTCTTACTTTGCTATTTCAAAGGTGGTTTTATTATCTACGAAAGCCGCATAAAGCCGTGCTCGTTAATTAATATCTAGGTCGACTTCAGGGCACTATATCTGACAAATGGCTAATAGAATTTTTTTCTTACTTTGCTATTTTAAAGGTGGTTTTATTATCTACGAAAGCCGCATAAAGCCGTGCTCGTTAATTAATATCTAGGTCGACTTCAGGGCACTATATCTGACAAACGGCTAATAGAATTTTTTTCTTACTTTGCTATTTCAAAGGTGGTTTTATTATCTACGAAAGCCGCATAAAGCCGTGCTCGTTAATTAATATCTAGGTCGACTTCAGGGCACTATATCTGACAAACGGCTAATAGAATTTTTTTCTTACTTTGCTATTTCAAAGGTGGTTTTATTATCTACGAAAGCCGCATAAAGCCGTGCTCGTTAATTAATATCTAGGTCGACTTCAGGGCACTATATCTGACAAACGGCTAATAGAATTTTTTTCTTACTTTGCTATTTCAAAGGTGGTTTTATTATCTACGAAAGCCGCATAAAGCCGTGCTCGTTAATTAATATCTAGGTCGACTTCAGGGCACTATATCTGACAAACGGCTAATAGAATTTTTTTCTTACTTTGCTATTTCAAAGGTGGTTTTATTATCTACGAAAGCCGCATAAAGCCGTGCTCGTTAATTAATATCTAGGTCGACTCCAGGGCACTATATCTGACAAACGGCTAATAGAATTTTTTTCTTACTTTGCTATTTCAAAGGTGGTTTTATTATCTACGAAAGCCGCATAAAGCCGTGCTCGTTAATTAATATCTAGGTCGACTTCAGGGCACTATATCTGACAAACGGCTAATAGAATTTTTTTCTTACTTTGCTATTTCAAAGGTGGTTTTATTATCTACGAAAGCCGCATAAAGCCGTGCTCGTTAATTAATATCTAGGTCGACTTCAGGGCACTATATCTGACAAACGGCTAATAGAATTTTTTTCTTACTTTGCTATTTCAAAGGTGGTTTTATTATCTACGAAAGCCGCATAAAGCCGTGCTCGTTAATTAATATCTAGGTCGACTTCAGGGCACTATATCTGACAAACGGCTAATAGAATTTTTTTCTTACTTTGCTATTTTAAAGGTGGTTTTATTATCTACGAAAGCCGCATAAAGCCGTGCTCGTTAATTAATATCTAGGTCGACTTCAGGGCACTATATCTGACAAACGGCTAATAGAATTTTTTTCTTACTTTGCTATTTCAAAGGTGGTTTTATTATCTACGAAAGCCGCATAAAGCCGTGCTCGTTAATTAATATCTAGGTCGACTTCAGGGCACTATATCTGACAAACGGCTAATAGAATTTTTTTCTTACTTTGCTATTTCAAAGGTGGTTTTATTATCTACGAAAGCCGCATAAAGCCGTGCTCGTTAATTAATATCTAGGTCGACTTCAGGGCACTATATCTGACAAACGGCTAATAGAATTTTTTTCTTACTTTGCTATTTTAAAGGTGGTTTTATTATCTACGAAAGCCGCATAAAGCCGTGCTCGTTAATTAATATCTAGGTCGACTTCAGGGCACTATATCTGACAAACGGCTAATAGAATTTTTTTCTTACTTTGCTATTTCAAAGGTGGTTTTATTATCTACGAAAGCCGTGCTCGTTAATTAATATCTAGGTCGACTTCAAGGCACTATATCTGACAAACGGCTAATAGAATTTTTTTCTTACTTTGCTATTTCAAAGGTGGTTTTATTATCTACGAAAGCCGCATAAAGCCGTGCTCGTTAATTAATATCTAGGTCGACTTCAGGGCACTATATCTGACAAACGGCTAATAGAATTTTTTTCTTACTTTGCTATTTCAAAGGTGGTTTTATTATCTACGAAAGCCGCATAAAGCCGTGCTCGTTAATTAATATCTAGGTCGACTTCAGGGCACTATATCTAACAAATGGCTAATAGAATTTTTTTCTTACTTTGCTATTTCAAAGGTGGTTTTATTATCTACGAAAGCCGCATAAAGCCGTGCTCGTTAATTAATATCTAGGTCGACTTCAGGGCACTATATCTGACAAACGGCTAATAGAATTTTTTTCTTACTTTGCTATTTCAAAGGTGGTTTTATTATCTACGAAAGCCGTGCTCGTTAATTAATATCTAGGTCGACTTCAAGGCACTATATCTGACAAACGGCTAATAGAATTTTTTTCTTACTTTGCTATTTCAAAGGTGGTTTTATTATCTACGAAAGCCGCATAAAGCCGTGCTCGTTAATTAATATCTAGGTCGACTTCAGGGCACTATATCTGACAAACGGCTAATAGAATTTTTTTCTTACTTTGCTATTTCAAAGGTGGTTTTATTATCTACGAAAGCCGCATAAAGCCGTGCTCGTTAATTAATATCTAGGTCGACTTCAGGGCACTATATCTGACAAACGGCTAATAGAATTTTTTTCTTACTTTGCTATTTCAAAGGTGGTTTTATTATCTACGAAAGCCGCATAAAGCCGTGCTCGTTAATTAATATCTAGGTCGACTTCAGGGCACTATATCTGACAAACGGCTAATAGAATTGTTTTCTTACTTTGCTATTTTAAAGGTGGTTTTATTATCTACGAAAGCCGCATAAAGCCGTGCTCGTTAATTAATATCTAGGTCGACTTCAGGGCACTATATCTGACAAACGGCTAATAGAATTTTTTTCTTACTTTGCTATTTCAAAGGTGGTTTTATTATCTACGAAAGCCGCATAAAGCCGTGCTCGTTAATTAATATCTAGGTCGACTTCAGGGCACTATATCTGACAAACGGCTAATAGAATTTTTTTCTTACTTTGCTATTTCAAAGGTGGTTTTATTATCTACGAAAGCCGCATAAAGCCGTGCTCGTTAATTAATATCTAGGTCGACTTCAGGGCACTATATCTGACAAACGGCTAATAGAATTTGTTTCTTACTTTGCTATTTCAAAGGTGGTTTTATTATCTACGAAAGCCGCATAAAGTCGTGCTCGTTAATTAATTTCTATTAATGCATATTAGTGAATTCATTTCTACTTATTAATTCGTATTTATTTTGACAAAGCTTTTAATTCGATTATGTTTTCGTTATATTATTTACTTGATTTTTATTTTCTATAAAAACAAATAATAAATTTTTAATTTTTTTATAAATAATTTTTGTTTTTACTTTACTATCGTGAAAATATAGGATATTACTTCTTTTAGATAGTTTTTTTTCGTGATAGTCTCATTAAAATATATCAGGATTGCCATATTAAACTATAATCATTTTTCGGGATTTTTTGTCGGGCAAATTTCACAGAGGTTATTTGCCGTAGGTACTTGGTGACCTTACTTGACGAAACCTTACCAACATAAGTGTTATGGATTTCACATCTAAGGAAATGTTTAAGCTTAATTGATATGGGATCATCCATGCAAAACCAAATATACGTCGTTCGTTGGAACTGTCATATCTTACTGATCACTTCGTATGCTAACGCTTGAATTTTGATCTCTTGTTCATGAGAGCCTTAGTTATTCTTTCAGATTTTCCGTTTTATGTTGCGTTGTTGTTTATTGAAGTTCTATATTATAAAATCGATCTTTAGTTTATAAAAAATTTGCAAATAATGCAACTTCCATACTTATCATCTTCCATTATTTAAATTTAATTTAATATTTCGTTTATCCACGAAAAGTCGACAATTTAGTATTTCGAATAGTCAGGCACAGCTTGTTTTGATGCTGTTACTGCCACCTGTGAATTTTTATTGTGAAATACTGAGCAATTTAGTTTAGTTCATAATTTAGTCGAAACAATTCGACCAAAGAATTCGTAGCTATTTTAGCAAAGGGAAATTTGTGTTGATTGTGTGAGTATGTTGATTTGATATCCTTCTGTAAGTGTGGCACTTTTAACGTGGTAATGGGGAGCTGCCTAAAACTTTGTATAAATAAAAATAAAAAACAGAAATTACATAATTATTTTTGAATTATTTATTTTGAATCACATCATTCATATAACTCGTAAAATACAGTTGGGATTGGTATTTCTTTTTTTCGTCAAGTTCCCGTAAAAATATGGCCAACCTGATTACCAAAATGTTGTTCCATCTCATTCACCACTACAGGCCTGTTACCTACCTTATCCACTAATTTGTTAAGGGGTTCTAAGAAGAAATCTGGCGTTGTCGAACAAGTAGACCGAACATTTGTTTGTCTACCCCTTTTAATTGGTTTGAACTCCGTGCTATTTTCTATAGCTATATTAGCATCGCACTGGGAACTGGAACTATCATTTGATGGCTCCTTATATCAGTTGGTGCAACATCCAAATTGCTTTTATGCCTAAAATACGAAATCTAATTATTAATTACACTATGCTTGAATTGCAAAATATTTTTTTCGTGACAAGCTGAGCACCCGGGGGGTAAACATAATTCGAGTATGCTGAATTCAACGGTGCTCGTCCCATTTTAAAGTTAGTCCCCATTTTTGAGATATAGCATTCGACATGTTTTGGCCCTGAGTCAAAATATTCCCTCATTTTCACGTTGATAGCTCTTGAACCATTAAAATTTTTGTTATACTCTCTTCTGCAAAGTTGTTGCGCAGGTCAAGACCAACAACTTTGCCGAACATATCAAGACTGAAAAACCACATCTAATTTTTTTTTGCTTTTCATTTCGACGAAAAACACGAAAATGATGTTTTTATCATTTTTTATCATTTTGTTGAATTTAAATCGAGTAGAATCGATCGAATAAACATCGCATCGACAAATATAGATACAATAGAAACTATTTAAAAGAAAGCAATCGATTCAATTGATTTTATGGTGATTTTTCCTAAAAAAAAAATTCCTAAAAAATTAACATTTTGCTTCTCTTTGACAAAACAATGGTGTGATTTTTCCATCCCATCGTTTTAACCAATTACATCACGTAAATTATACACGTAAATTAAGAAACATCTGCATCAATATATCAACCATCAAATGTCACTGCGCCATTCAATCACAGAAACATACGGCGGATAAAAATCTCGGATTTTTCTATCTCAGATTATTTTTCAATTTTTTTCAACTTTTTTGTATGCAAAGTGGCGTGTCTGTTGTACGAGGTAAATGTTCGAGTGATGAAAGCCAAATTCAATTCACAAAATTTCTGATATCAAATTTGTGCCGAAAAAAACAATTGCATTCGATTTGTCAACGATTTTTCGGAATGTTACGGCATTCAGCGCGTTGTTGTTGAAAATTCCGAAAAATCGTTGATAACTTGTTGTTTTTGATAGCTAGAAAGAAAAATGTAAACAAACGCGCCGAATGCACTAACATTCCGAAAAATGGTTGACAAATCGAATGCAATTGTTTTTTTCGGCACAAATCAGAAATTTTGTGAATTGAATTTGGCTTTCGTCACTCGAACATTTACCTCGTTAAGAGGTTTTTTATTTGATATCAATGATTTTGGCACGGCAAATTGAAAATGAATTGAATTGCGATTCGTTTTATTGTTGTCAGTCAAAACAGTTCACACACACTCGATAGCAATTCATTTTTAATTCCTTAAACAATCCAACAAAATATACATATTTTAGTGTGTTAGTTGGAAACAAAAATTAATGGTAGCTACCCTCTCGCTGATATTCCATCTTTATGCGATGGGAGGGAAGATAACATCTACTGTATAAAGAAATAATCATAAAGATTAAAAAAAATATCGATTTTATGCAAGGAGACTGTCAAATGTTCAATGTTTTTGGTGATTTTTTCGATCACATCAATTTGTCAGTTTTTTCATTTTTTATTTTGTTATGAAAAAAAGGTCACTGGTAAAAATTCTCTTAGCAATGATAATAATATGATGTATTTATATTTATGAACCGCAACGGACCTATATTAGGGTGCATTTGAGCCAAAAAATGATATTTTGCAAAAAATTAGGTTCGCTTTTAAGTTATGGAGGTCAATATCTAAACTATACGAGTTTTCTGGGACAAACGGTTTATGTCATATTGTAGGTGAGGTTTGTGGCTAACAATCCTGAAAATATGAACCAAAAGTTTTGGGCTCATTTTTTAGCAATTTTTGTCGGCCGATTTGGCATTTCTCAGTTTTTTGGCCAAAATGACCCTCAACCTTAATTATTTTTATATGCTATTTGATAGCTGTTAATACGTTTGTAACGATAAGCATATGTCAGGGGTATGTCAAATAAGTTCAACGCTGTGAGCGTGGCTAAAATGGCCAAAAATGGCCTTTCAGACTTTGGTCAAAATCATCCGTTTTGAACGTTTGAGGTGTCGTTGAATTGGTATTGACGTCTACAATCATATTTTCCTCGTTAAAAAATAATTGGGACACTTTTTGGGGCAGTTATACCTGAAAAACTATTTTTTTAGAGCAATTTTCGGAAGGTCATATCTCCACTCAATATTGGTAAAAATTCCAGCTTTTATACATTATTTGGGTCTACTTTTCAAGACCTTTCCAATGGTATATAACATGATCCTGGTGGCCTCAAAGGGAAAAAGTTCGAAACTAGTTGTATATATACGAGTTCGACTTCCAGCACAGTAGGTGCTTTCGTCACTCGTTTGGATTGCCGTCCAAAGTGATAATTTACGTGATGTAATTGGTTAAAACGATGGAATGGAAAAATCTAGGATTTTTTTCCACTATCGCAACGGCACGCCATTGTTTTATCAAAGAGAAAAAAATGTTAATTTTTAGGAATTTTTTTTTTTTAGGAAAAATCACCATAAAATCAATTGAATCGATTGAATTTTCTTTTAAATAGTTTCTATTGTATCTATATATGTCGATGCGATGTTTATTCGATCGATTCTACTCGATCTAGTTCAACAAAATGATTAAAAACAGTGTTTTTCGTCGAAATGAAAAGCAAAAAAAAAAATTAGATCTGGTTTTTCAGTCTTGATATGTTCGGCAAAGTTGTTGGTCTTGACCTGCGCAACAACTTTGCAGAAGAAAGCATAACGAAAATCTTAATAGTTCAAGAGCTATCAACGTGAAAATGAGGGAATATTTTGACTCAGGGTCAAAACATGTCGAATGCGATATCTCAAAAATGAGGACTAACTTTAAAATGGGACTAGCACCATTGAACTCAGCGTACTCGAATTATGTTTACCCCCCGGGTGCCCAGCTTGTCACATTTTTCAACTAGCACAGTGTTATTATATTAATATAAGTATGTATAATATTAATATTATTAATTAATAAATAATTTGTGTGTGCAAAATTATGTATGCAACACGAGAGCTGTCATTGAGTGGAAGGATGTACAAATATTAAATTTCCTATAAGAAATTTTATATTTTAGTACTAATGTAAAAATAGCAACCAAAAAACATCTCGGCACTAGTACTTTTTGCTTGCTATTTGCTTTGTTTTTTTAATATGTGTGTATAAAATGTTTGTGTTTGAACACAATTTTTCTTGTATGTCTTCTATCCGTGTGAGTTGCTTTACTAAAATAGCAAATAATTCTTTGGTCGAAACGTGCCCTTAGAATTTACGAATAAAGTGTCTGGTTGCCATTTTTTGCGTAATCCACCCGCGGGTGGACACACAAAATGAACAACACAACACAAAATGAAAATTCGTGTGGACTTTAATGTTTAATGTGTTAAATACTTAATATCATTATTTTTATCTTTATATATATTTTTAACATATCTATATATATAAAACAAAGTCGGGTTAGTTACACCATTTATAACTGAAGAACGGCTGGACCGATTTTTATGATCTTTGTTTTGTTGGATTTGACTCCGTTCCGAATAGCATAATAACTATTAAAACATTGGAAAAATTGACCAAAAAAAAAGTTATCAAGAAAATTCATTTTCTCATATATTTAGTACATTTTGTTTTTTTTTATTTTGTTCGTCTCAATACAGTGGTGGTTTAGGAAAAAAGAAAAGTCGGAAAAACTCAAAAGGGAAGCCCCAAAAATCTAATAAAAAAAACCTTTTTTATAAGAATTTTGTAGGTGTAGTTTGTATGTGACGAGTGGTGCAGTGGTTAAAGCTTCGGCGCTTGGATTGCAAGGTACTGGATGCGAATCCGACTGGAGGCTGCATGCACATTTACCATTTTATTTTTTATCCAATTTTTTTTTATTTCATCTACTTATCTATATATATAAAACAAAGTCGGGTTAGTTACACAATTTATAACTAAAGAACGGCTGGACCGATTTTTATGATCTTTGTTTTGTTGGATTTGACTCCGTTCCGAATAGCATAATAACTATTAAAACATTGAAAAAATTCACAAAAAAAAATTATCAAGAAAATTCATTTTCTCATATATTTAGTACGTTTTGTTTTTTTTTATTTTGTTCGTCTCAATACAGTGGTGGTTTAGGAAAAAAGAAAAGTCGGAAAAACTCAAAAAAGAAGCCCCAAAAATCTAATAAAAAATTTTTTTTTTTATATGAATTTTGTAGTATGTGACGAGTGGTGCAGTGGTTAAAGCTTCGGCGATTGAACCGCAAGGTACTGGATACGAATCCGACTGGAGGCTGCATGCACTTATCTATTTTATTTTTTATCCAATTTTTTTTTATTTCATCTACTTATCTATATATATAAAACAAAGTCGGGTTAGTTACACAATTTATAACTGAAGAACGGCTGGACCGATTTTTATGATCTTTGTTTTGTTGGATTTGACTCCGTTCCGAATAGCATAATAACTATTAAAACATTGGAAAAATTCAACAACAAAAGAGTTTATCAAGAAAATTCATTTTCTCATACATTTAGTACATTTTGTTTTTTTAATTTGTTCGTCTCAATACAGTGGTGATTTAGGAAAAAGAAAAGTCGGAAAAACTTAAAAGGGAAGCCCCAAAAATCTAATAAAAAAAACCTTTTTTTATATGAATTTTGTAGGTGTAGTTTGTATGTGACGAGTGGTGCAGTGGTTAAAGCTTCGGCGGTTGGAGCGCAAGGTACTGGATACGAACCCGACTGGAGGCTGCACGTACATTGCTGTTTTATTTTTTTTTAAATTTTTTTATTTTATCTACTTAGCTATATAATTCATGATGGAAATGGTGGATTATTTTTCTTCGATGCGCCCGGTGGAACTGGCAAGGCATCCTCAAATCATTGATTTTGGCCACTGTTCGTGCGAGATCCAATATTGCTGTAGCAGTTGCTCAGCGTTGAAATTGTCGTTAGACCTTCAATCGGCTGAAAACCCGACTTACAACATTGCGAAACATTCAGCAATGGCGAAAGTTTTGGTAGCAGTAAAATCATCATCGATTATGAATGTACAATGGCGCATTTGAAGCATTCAATCGAACTATGAAAGATCTACGCAATGACTCATGATGTTTTGGAGGCGCAATGATTCAACTGTCCGGCGATTTCCGTCAAAAAATACCAGTGATTCCAAGATTGACCGCTGTCGATGAAATAAACGCTTACCTCAAATCATCGACTCTGCGTGGCGCTATGTGATGAAACTTTAGCTGACGACAAACATGCGAGTTGCATTGTTAAACCAGAGACAACCTAACAGAGATATTTCATTCTATGTAAACGTAAAAATTTAAACTGCGAGTTCATTTTCTGTATATAGCCGCAAACAACCAAAAATATTTTGTTTTTTGGCGTAAACGTATATACGCAATTTAACGAAAAATAACAGATACAACGATGACATTGGAATTGTCAGAAATATATTTTGTTTTCATTTTTTAGCTCGAACGAAAAATTTAATTTGATTGTCTGTGGTTAAACGATCCTTCTGCCGAATATTTCTCCAAGCAATTGCTTACTATCGGTAATGGCCGTGTTCCAGTCGACGAATCGAACAGATTGATTTCGTTTCCTCAGAACTTTTGGAATTTTGTCTCAACGAAGGACGAGCTCATCAACAAAGTGTTCCCGAACAATATTACTAACCACAAAAATCACAGTTGGGTGAGTGAACGAGTAATTCTTGCGGCAAAGAACAAAAATGGGGATCACTTAAATTTCACAATTCAAAATCTAATCGTCGGTCCACTTCATTCCTTCAAATCTATCGACTGTGTGACAAACAAAGACGAATCAAACAACTGTCCAACTGAATTTTTAAACTCATTGGATCTGGCTGGCTTGCCCCCGCACAATTTACAAATGAAAGTTGGTGTGTTGCCGGTAATCATCATGCTATGAAACATGAATCAACCAAAACTATATAACGGAACGCGTTTTATTTTGAGAAATCTCAAGGAAAGTTCAAAGGTGACGAAGTTCTCATTCCGAGAATTCTGATGATCCCAACCGATATGCCATTCGAGTTTAAACGAATTCAATTTCCGATTCGTCTTGCATTCGTCATGACGATCAACAAATCACAAGGCCCATACTTGAGTGTTTGTGGCCTGAATCTAGAAAATGAATGTTTCTCTCACGGCCAATTGTACATAGCATGTTCACGCGTCGGCAAACGATCCGCTTTGTTCGTTCTCGCACCTGACAATAAAACAAAAAATGTTGTATATCACAAGATGTTTTACTGAAGGGAATCGACCCTATTGCAACCTACTCAGGAAATAGTTTAAAAGAAAGTAGTGCAACAATGCAACGCGAATCATTTCGAATTAATTCAATAAAACGAAATCCTTGCTGCCACGATTACATTCATTTCAATGTAATTAAAATATATTTCATTTTGATTGAATTTAATTAATTTGGAGTATTCATTTTATCCGCCCCGGAGGTCTCGGGTTCAATTCCCGGTAGTGACAAGGAAAAAATTGCACGGCTGGTTTAGGATCAATGAATTAATCACTCATTAGTCATTATCCGAAATGAAAATATGATTATTAAACCTCATTTAAGGCGGCCAAATCTCTTGATGGGATATAGTGTCAGAGAGAGAGAGAGAGAGAGAGAAATTCATTTTATCTTAATAAAAAACTCAATTTAATTAAGCTATAATAACTTTAAACAACATTTATTGATTTTGAGGCGGTACGAAGTTCGCCGGGTCAGCTAGTTTTAAATAAAGTAGGTGAATATTTTATATGAAGTTATGAAATAAACAATGTAAGTAAAACGTATTTCGTAATCAGTTCCGTGAGATCCAAGATTCGGAAAATCATCCGGAATAGTTAAGGCATGCATTGGCTTCAATCGAAAAAATTACGATACGTATTCTTATGTAATAATATCCATGAATTTGGTCCGTCGACAATATGACTCTCTTTTAATCCAACTAAATTAAATCAATTTAACAAAACGAACCAAAAACTAAAATCCCAAAACAGAAAAATCCGTTTAAATGATGAAAATTGCCACGAGGATGATTAAGGATTACCTCACCACAGCAGAAAAAATGTGTATTAAACCTAATTAAAACCAAATTAATTTGCGTTTTTTTTTTCTTATTTCCATTTTTAGCTGCCAGTCGGAAAAATCTTTATATATACGAAAATTCAACAAAAAATGTGTTTTGTTTTTCTCGGTATGATGAGGTGAATGTGTAAGTGATAAAAATTATCTTATGTAAAAGGAAAAGAAAATAAGTGATTCTGAAAAAGCAAAAGAAAATCCACAAAATTTTTGTTGCTGCTTTATTGTTTTTGTTGTGTTAATAAAAGAAAGAAAATTAATTGTGATTTTTGTTTTTATTCGGTAATTTCGTTTTTTCCGTTGTAGTTGCGTTTTCCCCGGAGAAAACCAAATAAAACAACCAAGAAAGCGAAGTGTTAAAAAGAAAATTTCCGTTTTATATTTATTTGTTGTGCTCTGTTGTTTTATTGTTTATTTATTTATTTTATTCGTTTCGTGGATTTTCTTTTTTTATTTATATTTTATTATTTTTGTTTGTCTTTTGTTTCATAAATTTTGATTTTTCCGTTTAATTTTTTTGTATATTCACCCCGTTAAGAAAAGCTAAGTAAAGTAAAAATAAAAATTTATATTGTTATTTACAAAAAGTGATAAAAATATATAATAAAATTATAAAAGGATATACATTTTAAGACAAAATATTTATTTGTATGTGTTGTTTTATTTATAAATTGAAATAACAAGAAAATCGTATTATGCACCACGAGAAAAACAAGACGGATTTTGATAATTAAAAGTCGTATTTTTTATTATTCATTACGTCTCGAAAGGGACCGGACAATAAAACAACGCAGTACGGAAAAAGGAAAAGGATTTCTTTTATGATCACATCATAATTTTATGGTAAGTGATAACCTAGTTTTTTCTTTTCTTTTAATGTTTTTGACTTTTGTCCTTTTTTTCTGTATATCATCTGTTGTTGAAAGTATACTTTATCGTAGCCGAGCAAACATGTCTTTGACTTTCGCCCCTTTACAAATAAAATTGTTGTATAGATTGAATATTTATGTATGTAAGAACATAATATATAATTTCGTTTTTCTTAATAATTAAAAATGACATGTACACAACAATATTGAGTAGATAAGATTGCTTGTTTTCTTGGAAAGATAAGAAAGTAATATATTTTCCTCTATTCATTCATATTTTTTCGTTTATATGTGGAATGGACTTTGATTTTCTTTCTTTTTTCTAAAAGCGTGAGCCTTTTATGAGCCTTTCATGATTATATTTTAAAATTGTGGGAGTCAATCGTATATTCAATTTTGAAAAATTCTATTCTTTTGTTGACTCCTAAAAATATTTTGGAGGCTAAGTAGGGTTTTTTAATAAATTGCTAGAACACGTTGAAAGTAAAGTTTCCCTTTCCAAATCATTATTTGTTATCTACCATAATAAATAACTTGGATTATAATTTATATTGAACCAAATCAATTAAATGATTTGGAAATATTTGACTGGCGGGAATTAATAATTTGCCTAGACAATATTCTAATTATACATTTTAGTTACCTACTTGTAGTGTAAGTATTATATTATTACTTACACTACAAGTAACTATTATAATTACAATAGGTATATAAATTAGAATATTTTAAAAATGGTAATAATTTAAATAATTGGGACGCAATTTGATAAATAAAAGCTGTTATTTCTAACATCGATTTTTCTAACTTTTAAATTTTGTTTCAAGTTTTAATGTTACTTGGCAACTATATAAAATGTGGCTTTTAGAAAAATAAAAATCAATCTATGAACCCAACGGATTTCAAGGTGGCAAGGTTTCCAATTGTTGGCCTGATAGATACAAATTAATTTATTAAATGTAGTGATCCAGTTCGAAATTATGACGTAACTGATTCTTGAATAAATATTTATGAAAGCCTCGTAACCATTTCAAAATTGAATTGTTTATATTATTGTTTTAGGTTGTGAGCTAATATTCGAAAGTCATGTTATACTTTAAGTTTAATCAAGACTTGCACCTTCTAAAATAGGGAAAGTAATCAGTGCAGAATCTTGAGTTATTATGAGCTCTTGAAATCCGCGAGTAAAACATTTTGAGCTCACTCCGGTGTTCAAGCATTTAAATAAATGTAATGGATACTGAGTCAATGTTGACTCAACCCCGCTCCCAAAACTAAAAACAGAAAGTTTTGAATAGATCTTTGTTGTAGAATTAGAAGCAATTTATGCGCTCTTAATTTAAGTTTACTTCGATTTTTGACCCCATCTTTTAAACCAATAACAATCCCTTAACTAATTAGAATAGAGAATACTCCTATACTGTTTAGATGAATGTATATAAGACAAATTCTTTTAGAATTGTAAAAATTATACATTTCACTGTCAAAAAGTGTTTAAAGATTTATGAAATCACGATATATGTGCAATTTGATTTTTGATCGGCTATTAGCACGATATCACCCCCAGTTTCTTACGAGCAAACGACAAATTCTTTTAAAGTCTGCTAAATTCAAAATTTAAATGTTGAATATAATGAACGATTTATGAGCTTAACAAATACGAGTAGTTTGAGCAGTTTGGAAATCCGCACCAGGCAGTGTCTCTTGGGATATATTTGGTGATGGTGTATTTCGTGTGAATTGGTATCGCCTCAAATCCCACAATTTTATTTGTTCACATATCCATTCATTCAAAAATTTATCTCGTCACTAAAGATGATTTTATTGGCGAAATTTGAGTCAAGTTAGTGTTGCAGTAAGGCCAAGATCTTGTGAACGACAAGGAATTGACTGCCTCGGGTTTTCCCGTATACTCTCACGCAGACGGCTGTGGCGAGGATAATAATCATGTAATGGGCGGAACGTTTCTCGAACGAGTACTAGTTTTTAAACTAAAATTTGATGATTTGCGCTCGTAGTTCAATGCTATAACCTTCCATGGTGATTTACAATACACTATTGAACAGTTCACAACAAATATCAGAGATGCTTTAATAATGTGGGTATTGAAAGACTCTTTATTTATTCTGTTTGTAACAAAAGTGTTACCAAACTTAAATGAGAATTGGATTATGAAGTTTTATGCATGATGTAGGATACTTTCTAATAAAAAACCTGTTGTGTATAAATATAAACTTCATAATCTAAGAATGAATAAAATCGAAAGAAATTCTTCCGTTTAAGTTGGGCAACACGTTCGTTGCTAATGTTAATTTACGTGTAATTTCAATTTCAATATACTTGCCTTGATGACTGACTGCAACCACTTTTTGTTGTAGTATATACTTATTGGATATGTAGTATATACTACCTACGCATACCTATTTATTATGGGTGTTGTATAATGTCTACCAGTTTATTCAAGTAGTAACTTGCTACATCTTAAAGAAACATAATTTTTCAGCATCAGAATTACAATTACCACATAACTCCTTAATTTCTTTTTAAATTTTCATAAAATTTTATCAGGAAGCCTTGTTAGACGATAAATTAGTTGATAGTGGGAGATTTGACGTAATTTGGTTAAAATTTAACGTGGTAAATGTCTAACATTTTTAAGACTAAATTAAACAATCGAACCTCCATTTTATTTAAAGAAACAGAATTATATGTTTTTCGTTATAACTACTACACAGAGGTTCTGCACGAACACATTCTAGTAAAAGCAAGATGCCCACTTCGTTCACGATGTAGTGTGGAAATACAATTTTTTTAAAATTCTTTCACAACGAACATAAGTCAGCTTTCTATAGTGTGATCTGGATGGGACTGAACTGAGCCTAATTTTACTGATCTAGCTGACATAATTATTGAGATGTATCGCTCAATGCTAAAACTGAACAAAATGGTTGAAGAACGGCCAGTATCCCCACCCCATCGTCTCAAACTGTTCAGGCGGATCTAAAACGTCAAAAACACAATTTCGAAGAGATTTTATTTTAATAGTTTTAAAACACGTGTTCATTATATCACTCGCAGAAATGAAATGAAAGATTTTCATGAATTTTGCTTTTGTCAGTGGACTAAATAGTGGAATAAAAAACAAAATAAAAATTGCTATTACCGTTTTACCGAACTTGTTGAACACCCCTCGTACTATCATCCATTTGAATTTCATTTTCTATTAAAATTAAATCATATTAATGTATTAACAAACTTCCATTTTATAACCATTTATTGCATCAACTGTTTTGACCAAAATTGCTTAAAAATCTATAATTGAAGATACTGCTCTTGCCGCTTAGCACTATTAAAGCGTAAAGGAATAGAAGTCAGTACTCGGTGTCTTAATCTGGCATTTGTTCTATCTACTATGTAGGTTCTTATTTTCACAATATCCCGCCATAGTTATGGGTGTCGGTTGCTTTCATCTAAAGAGCGTAGAAAACAAAAATGAAACAGATAACCAATCCGAAAATCTTGCTACGAAATTGTAATTTAAAAGAAACGCAGAATCATGTAAATCGCGTTATTCCAGTTGGCTTAACAGATCATTAAACTTCTAGATAAAATTGTCTTATACGTATTGTAGTTATAATATCCAAATTTTGAACATGTCAAATAGACACATTAGAAATTTAATCTTCTTAAAACGTTTTTGTTTTAAACTCCACACATAATTTAATCCCTAATCGCGTAATTTGAAATATTTTCTTTCTACACATTTCATTAAAAATTAATCTAACTTGTCAATAAATTTCAACACACAAAAAGTTCTTACATCATCGCCCCCTTATACTCTCTAGGCCTTCCATCAATATAACTGCTTATACAATTATGTATCTATATGTATAAGTCAAGCAAGATAAAATAATAAAAATAATAGAGCAGGAATTCTATATAACATAACCGTAAATTAAAGAATTATATTCCTATACGATAAACTTAGAACCCCAAAAAAATGAAAATCTAGTTATAAAAAAATTAAATGCCGGAAGATTTCCTTCAAATTGGATTTAAATTGTAAAATATTTTATTTCGTCTATACAGATTCCATTTCGTAATACTGTGCGTTCCGTATTCGTTTTATTACGAATTCAATTTGAAAATATAAACCTTTTGATATCCACTACACTGCTATCTACTCGTATATTTTATGTAGATGCAAAGCTTGGTCTGTGTAAAAATCTCGACAGTTTTTCTGTTCGTATATCACTGTTCGCATGAGGATGTATGTATAATGGAAAATGACAAAAAAGCAGGGAAATTATTTTAAGTGGTTCTATTTTATTTCCAATACAATACAACCATTGTATACACATTACACACATACTCCAACAAAGGCTACGAAATCTTAAGAAATGGGATATCCTGAAAATGACAGTTTACAATGTGCTATTATAATTTTATATTTTTATCGCCTTGTATCTATGCTACTGTATAGAAACGTCATTTCTCTATACTCGAACTGAAACATTCCTTCGAAGACAAACGAAAATATTTTATTTTCATCATCTCGAGAATATCAGGGGAAAACAAAATAATAAGTAGCCACTTGTTTATATTGTCTAAAGGTGAGATTCTGGAATTTTTCATACATTTTTTTTGTTGGGATTATTTTCGAAAGAATTTCTGAATCGTGTTTCAAGAAAGAATTCTTATTTGCTGGTTCGTATTTACGTAATATTTCAATTTCATGTACATGTTAAAGATAATAAATGTGAAATCTGTAGGACAGGTAAGATATCTTAATAGAGATACTGAAATCATTATTTTATAATTGCTTGGTATATAAATGGAAATACTTAAAATCAATCAATAAAATGTAGGAGTTTTTTGTTTTACCAATTTGCTCAAGTCAATC